>JBAMAW010002805.1:600000-1165000 GCA_037043295.1 Amiota minor
TTAATGATTTCATTTTATCAGTCTATGTTAAATTCGAGGTCTCTGACTCAAATAATAAAGATTCTGGATCATAAGTATAATACTATTAATCTGACAGATGGTTAAAGTTTTAATCTATAAAATAATTAACACAATATGAAATTCACTTTTCATTTTGAAGTTGGTTGCTTTAACTAATCAAACTTATCATTTATCGGAGATTTGTACTCTTTTACAATATTTCATCATGATATCTCTCTGATTCTTTATATCCCATTTAATGCATTACAAACATCAGATGACTAGCAAACTGCTGTTGTTCGTTCTACACTCTATTAATGAGAAATGTGAAGAATATAAAAGTAAAGAAAAACAATTTTATGACTGACACGATAAAATTTCATTTACTTAAATCTCAAAAATATATATTTTGTGTTTACATTCAATTAGTCGACATCTTTGGGATTGTTCAAAAGTCTTGAAGAGTAAGAGTGTGGAGGGAGGAGAAAGATCGGAAAATGCTTATTCAACTTCATGGTTGATTTTCATTGTTGAACTCACGCCGCCGCCAAAGCCGCGGTGCACAACGCTGTCTAAATAAACAAATTATACTTAAATATATTTTTTCTAGATATTTTTACTACTCACACTAATTTCGAATTTTTACCCATTCAGTCTTCTATCTTCTTCAGCATTTTCTTTTTAATTTTTCTTTTTTAAATGCACATTAAATTGTGCGAGTATTTCTTATTTCTTCGTTCTAATAAGAATATAAATCTGTTGGAATTCATTCATTCATTGTAAGGTAAAGTAAAGGAGAGTAAAGACTTGTTGAAATGCATTAACAACCATTCAAAGTGGCGTGAAGTTATTTATTTGCGTATTTCGTTATTTTGTTAGTTTTATATTTTATGCCTTTTGTTGCATGTACAATACAACATACTCGTCGTAATTGTTGTTAGATATATATTCATTTTGTTTGCTTCCATGATTTTTAGAATTCTTTAGTAAGTATTTGTTGCAACAGCATCAGCAGCAGCAGCAGCAGCAAGAGCAGTAAGCAACAACTATATGTTAAATGCTAAAGCAAATACAATATACAAGATATGCCCGCATCTCATTACTACAAGTTTACAGGTTAAACATTTTCAAATGTAAAACATACTTAGAATAAAGAAAAATCTATTTAGCAAAGAATGAGAAGAGATGATACCCTTTTCACTGGAAATTAGTTTACTTTGCTTTGCTTTGCTTGGCTTCCTGTCAAGTGCTTCTGTTTGGTTAGAATTTGTTGAAAGAATTAAAGCGACAAATGAGAAGAGAGAGAGTCAAGTGTTTTTGTTTGGCTCTCTATAGAAATTCTTGGAAACCTCGTTAGTACTAAATATGCGTTACATCCTATAGAATGTAGTAGTAGTAGTAGTAGATATAAGTATTTGGTTACAAAGACCACCACCTCCCTTCATAGATATATTGCACAATAAACTGAACTGAACTGAACTGAACTAATATTGAATCTCATTTAATTCTATTTGTTTTTGTTTTATTTCTTTTTTATAGAAATGGTTTTACGTTATTGTGAATCACCATCGGTGGGCACCTGCTGCACTTACAACATGGAAACCCGCATGGCAATGCAATCACGTCAACAATTGGAAAAGCATTCCAAGGAACAAATTGTTAAAATGTCAAGCATATTGAGCGCCAAAGCACAAAAATTTAATGGTAAGTTATTACGAGTATATTAACATACTAAGTATCTTAATTGAGTCAATCAATCCTCAAATTTTTTAAATTAAATTTAGTTTTGTTTAGTAATATAACAACACATGCAATAACATAAATAAAAAAAAAAAAAAATTTCAAAAAAAAAAAAAAATAAATAAATAAATAACTTGCCAACATGTTTTAATTAAATATCAAAAACATCTTAAATCATATGACGGCTATCAATTCAATTCAATCAGATATGATCCATCCATTTTGTCGATATCAAAGACATATGTACATGTATTCCAATGAATTGACTAAACCTTTTGGTTTATTAGTCCACAATGCAATACCAACATCAATTGAGATAGCGTTGAACACCTACATACTTGATATTGATGTTGGTTGATGCCAATGCAAATAGGAAGAATACTATGTAAAACACATTTAGGTAGACTTTTTGTCACTTGCTGATTTATCTGTTGAGAATCAATTTGAAATGTTGTAAGTTTTTGTTACAAGTGGCAATGGCAATGTGGCATTTAACACTTCATACGGGTTTCCTATTACATTTCTCGAGATTCATGACATGCACGCATGATGACAAGTTGCAATAGACAAACAAAAAGACCATGTATGTATGTTGTTATTATGGTATGTTGTTGTTGTGTTGCGTGTGTGCAATGTCAAAGAATCCACAACGGATGTCAAAAGAGATTTATATGAAACAAACAACGATTTCCGCCTTAAATTGTTTTTGTCTAAATGTATTTCTATCTCTGCCTACTGGACCAGTCCCAGTCCCAGTCTCCGTCTATGGGCTGTTTAATTTGTTAGTTAGTTGGTTGCTTGATAATTAGTACCTGCACCAGCATTTAAACACAAATCAAAAGCGTGTGGTCGGTTTAAAGTGACACGCGCCACCGGAAATGCCAAAAACCAAAGAAAGATAAATAAAGGAAATTTTTTAAATTTCTTCACCATAATTAAATTAAACTAGGAAAAACATAAATAACATGGTAAATTGTTTTTCAAATATTTATATTAGAAAATTTTCTTCTTTATTATTGTGTTTATTGAAAATATTCCTTCTTTTTTTTTCTTCTTCTTTATAATTAAAGTTTTTATTCATTTGTTCATTCATTAATAGAATATACATTTTATTGCAGAGGTTTTTCGTAAATTATTACTGAAATCGAAAGAGGAATTCCATGAAATGTTCACACGTACGTATGGCGTCATCTATCAACAGAACTCATATGTTTTCTCTGATCTATTCAATGAATTGGAGAATTATTATGCACGCGGACGTGTTGATTTGCTTGAAGTGATGGATAAGTTCTTTAATACGCTTTATCAGAAAATGTTTCAGGTGTTGAATGCACAATTCTCATTTGATGACAAGTAAGTATCATTTTATCATTTTACTATATTTATTGGAAAATAGATACAAATTGTAAGTACATGGGCTACTTAGTTGATAGCAAACGCCAAGCAAAGGGGGAGGCAAGATTTCGAATAACACTAAGGGCCTCTAAAAAAGGAAAGGGTCTTCTCTTCTTTGTGTTTCCGCCAGGTAAACGACAAGATAAGTTACTTCTTGACTTTGAGGAATTCTGGCCCCATTTAAAGTTACTGGAAAACATATCTGACGATTACATTTCTGCTCATTATCTTTTAGAATCACTCTTGAATGATAAGATAATTAACCAGATTCGTAGCATCTTTCACTGAGCAACGGGACAGGCTGACTATGGCAGCGTCATGGGTAAAAGCTGAAGTGACAATTTGATAATTTGTTGGAATATCAGCAGTGCATTTTGTAAATCAGAGTTGGCCCCAGATAACCAAAAATAATAATTGAGGTCAGATTAGTTTTTGATCCCTTCTTTTTGTTAATTTTCCTAGACTACGTTTATGTGTAAATGTATCTACATACAAGTATGACAAGATGTAATCGAAAACCTTTTCTTTTTGTTTTGTTTTTTTTTTTGCCTTATTATTGCTGTTGTTGTTGTGTGGTATTATTTTTATATAAAATGTCTTCACACTAAACGAGCAGCCAACCAACTTACAAAAAAAAAAAAAAAAAAAAAGGTATGAGAGGTTTCAACCACAAAATAGCAATGTCTCTCTCAAAAATACTCCGTCGTCTGTTAAATGTCAACATTGGACAGTTTTTCAATCTTTCTGTATGCCATTTAAAGTTTTTGAAGTACATACACACGGTGAAGAAGTGATACCTAATGCTAGTAATATCTCCGATAATGGTTTTGTGCTTCTGGTGCTCCAATTTCAGTGAAACAAAATGGAAATTCAAAAATCAAATAAGTAAAGCCATTGACTTGATCAAAATCAACCCAGACACAGTGGTAACAATTGGTCTGGGGTTATGTACATATAACTTTTTGCGGTCAAAACGTTTACAGTGACGGCGAGACAAAATGTCAGGCCGTCGGCTCGCCGGCCAACAAACCAAAGATCCGTTTAACTGGCAGGCAGTTAGTCAGTCCATGTGTGATATTGTTGCTTTGCTTATTTGGTTGAGGCTACTTAAATTTCTCGTATTTAAACTTTTGTTACCAATTAGAAGAGAAGAATAAAAGCAATCGACTTGTGTTACCCACAATAGTCGCGTGTACGTGCTTTTGACTTATTTCATCACAAAACTCAATGATGATGATGATGATGATGATGATGATAATATGGGCAAAGTCGGATGTGTGCGGTCCACCAACGACAATTGGTGGAAGTTGACGACTCTAATTTCAAAATAGCTTTGACACTTTTTCTTCTTTTCTGGATAAAGAAAGAGTCCCACTTAGCTTAGCCTTAGCCAGGGCAATTTTAGCTCTGAACCCAACTGAATTGTGCAGACCTACAAGTGCATTACTTTATGCTTCATGGTGGAACAACAATTGTTGTTTTTATTCTTGTTGTGTACTAAATTGTTGTGTACAACAATTGTACTTTTGTCTGTCGGAACATTTAAAATATTCATGTTTTATTAGTTTTCTAAGTAAAACACACTATTTTTATCCAATCTACATCGCTTTGTGTAGTACTTTTCTTTGTGTCTAAGCCCTGATTCCATACCATTCCGATCCTATCTCATCTGCATCCCATTCAACCCGCTCCAAACTGAACATTTTGGGTTGTGTTGTGTACTTTTTCACGCTTCTTTGACTTTAACAACAAACGAACAAGCCAACGAGCGAATAACAACATTGAAAATGAGAAATTCTTATAATCTTTACAACATCCGCTTTTATTTTGTGTTTTTTTATATTTTTTCTTTTCATTTTAGATACTTACGTTGCGTTAGTGAACATATGAAGGAACTAAAACCATTTGGTGATGTACCCGATAAATTATCCGTCCAGATTAAACGTTCATTTGTTGCAACACGAACTTATGGTCAAGCGTTGGCCACAGCAGCTGAAGTCTCAAAGAAGATCATCAATGTAAGTTGTAGATTTATAACCTTTGTATCCAAGTATAACACATCTATATACTAAACAGATACGCCTCAATGCGGATTGCA
The DNA here is from genome assembly GCA_037043295.1 of Amiota minor. Taxonomy (NCBI): domain Eukaryota; kingdom Metazoa; phylum Arthropoda; class Insecta; order Diptera; family Drosophilidae; genus Amiota; species Amiota minor. The sequence continues at coordinate 605,234 of JBAMAW010002805.1, forward strand.
CAAATGCACTAACAAAAATGCAACATTGTGGCGCCTGCAAGGGTTACACTGAGAAACCTTGCACGAATTATTGTATAAACGTGATTAAGGGTTGCTTGCATTATCTTAATGAATTCGATTCGGAATGGGAGAATTTTGCATTGGCAATGGATAAAGTTGCCGAACGTTTATTGGGCTCATTTAATATTGTGATGGTCGTCGAACCGATTAACATTAAAATATCGGAGGCTATTATGAATTTCCAGGTAAGTCTCTATTTTTGTATACATTGTAATTTGATATCATCAAAGAGGGGATAATCAAAAAGAAGAGAGAATTGTTTTTAAATATTTTTCATGAATTAAACGTAGCATAAATGGGTAAGGTATGATATGCAAATCTTAGCACTAGATGGATTATTATTATTATCATAATCCTACTCTTAATATGATTACTAAGAACACTTTTTTATAAAATACTAATTAAGTAGACATGTATAAAGTTCGGCGTCTCCATCACCAATTGAATATAATCCCCAGAACTTTTAGAATACAAATTCTTGCAGTTCATAGTAAAATCATACAAAATATGAGAATTTTGAATTTCTTGAGCAAATAATTATTTTCTTTATTAACACAAAGATCAGAGGCAGAGCTGACGTTCCACATTCCAAATATATAAAATATCATACACAAAACCACTAACAGAATCACGCACGAGTCGATTTCCAGTCTTCTGTTGGCGGTGTCGGCAGAATCACGGTCACTGAGTTGGCTATCCAAACTCAATATATCAAAAGTTTCTTAGTTTTGTTTTTTTTCTTTTTGCCTATCGGTACCATTTTTTCTCCTTCTTTCTACTCTTCTTGTTCTTTTCTCAATATCCAAGGGAAACAGGTCACAGCTATCAATATATGGCGGATCTTTAGAGGGTTTTTTTAGAGTCATGACACTTTTAAGATCAATCTGAATCAATGGAAACAATGAATAAAAGTCTTCATAGCGTTCGCAAAAGAACTCAAGAGATACTGAGGCTCAATCAGAAAGGCATTCATAATTATATAATGTATAACCGAAAAAAATCTTGGGATTCTTAATGAATACCAGACCAAAGACTATGGAAAATGTATAGGCTGGAAAAATCTCCCACAAAATCGTGATTCTCTCTGTGCTTTCAATTCTCAAGATCAATTGTCAAGGTATCCAGTATAATTTTGTTGTTGGGTATTCAAAGATTACAAAAGGGTATTTCGGGATACCCACAGAGAGAGCTGTTTTTCCTGGGCAATTTGGCCAGTCTATACAATATTCTTAGTCCTTGAGTAGACTCTTGGAAGAACTATAATTATGGGGTTTCGTGAAATAGGCCCAATTGAGGCTAACAAGCTCCCGTCATTTTCTAATCTAATCTTGTGGTACGAGTTCATTAATTCTTGGTTTGCTTTTTTTTTTTTTAAATCAACAATTTAATTGTCTATGCAAATATTATGGAAATTTTTGTTTTATTCTGCAAAATTTTTTTTTATTAATTTTTGCAAAATTCTTAATTAATTAAATAATTTATTATAACCAGCTGCGCTTTGTGTTTTCCCTAATTTAATTCAAAGAATTTGAATAATACAATTTGTTTGTTTTTTTACTATTTTTTGGTTGATATTTTTAGAACTGTTTCTTACCACTAGATTTCTTTTGCTCTGCTTATTGGGTGAATTTATATATCATATAAAGAATTAACATATTGAAATTTTGTTTTGTATAAAAATGAAACGTTTTGCAAAACATTTGGTTCACATATGAAATTAATTTATTATTATTATTTCTTGTTGAAATTCTTTCTTCCTTTTAATCGTTTATTTATTTTATTGTTATTTATTGTTTTCTTTTCTTTAATTTAATTTTTTCATTTGGTAATTTTATTATTTATTCATGGTATTAGTTTCCCTATGCACAGTTTTATTAAATGATCAGAAAGGTTGATTTATGTAAGGCATATGTTAGGAGACTCTAAAAAGAATTTATAGCAATGAATCAATTTCGAATAATCCATTAAAAACATAACCAAACCAAGTCAAATACTAAGTAAGCTTTCAAGATTCGCAGATGAGATTAAAATCCTTTCAAAATCTCCTACTGGAACACATATGCTACATACAAAACAATATACTTATAAACCAACCATTCAAAGTAAACGTTGTTCAAAATTATGAAATGAAAAAGTTCAAGCAATTAACTTCTGAATATTGTTTACAATGCATTATGCGTTACCATAAACCCGTCAAGAAAGTCTTATATTTTAAAACAATAACCCATGTGTGATTGGTTAAAATCACTATTATGCCTTGATGTGTGAAACACAAGTATAAACATATGGAAATAGTTAAAGAAAGTAGAATCAATGTATATTGTGAAGCTGCTGTACTATGCGCTTCGATTTCAAGCTATCGAGTTATCGTATCGAGTTGTGGAATGTCATAGTTCCCGGATTTTTGAAAGAGGTAGCGCTATTACAAAGATCACTTTAATAATATTAATATATGTTTTCAATACTTTTTCTTGACTATTTGACTATAGCTACCATATAAACCTTTGAAAATTTATGAATATCTGAATAGACAATTCTATATTTCTTAAAATATTCAAAAGAAATTTTGAAAATCGATTTGAAATAATCACAATCACATTTATGGCAAGAAGTTGGTGCTTTACTGAACCAAAGTTAATAAACATTTTTTTTTTTTTGTCAATTATAAGAAGACTACCTAGAGTTTGATTATGTACTTTTCCATTGTTTTGTCAACTTCAGACAACGTGTCATAATACTAGATGATCCCTAGTGGGTTGGTTGTACATGTCTTAAAGCATAAGTTAACCACAAAATATTGTTTTCCTTTTAAACATTTGGTTCGGTTTTTCTATGAACAACATTTGTTTCCACTATTACTTTTTCATCTGTCATGATGAATGAGTTTCTGAGTTTTTGTATGCAATGATGAAAGTGAAATTGTGTTTAGCAGCAGTTTGCAATCCACGAATCTCAACCGCAGTTCATTTGATCAACTTTGAAATACAAGTACACAGTATCATGATAACAGGAAATCAGATAAGGAAAAGAAAGGAGTGTTAAGCAATAACAGAAATGGATACAGGAAAATCAAGTCAAGTTAAGAAAAATACAAGATAAAATAAATAATTACAAGCAATGAGTAGTGAAATTTGATAATAAATCAATCAACAGTTTATAGTAAAAGAAATTTTATGAAGAAGAAAAAATCTAAAAACAGCAGACATGAACACAAAATAAACTAAGGAGTGAAAGGAACAACATATAGAGGAATAAGAAAATAGTGGAGAGAGAGAGTGAGAGAGAGTAGGAACATTCAAATGGATTGTGGATCTGATGATGTTTAAAAATAATTTAGTTTACATTATAAAAAGAGAAATGGAACTTTAATAAGAATATGAATGCAACTTATGTATATAACAAAACAAAAAACTCTCTGTACTTAATTCAGGATGCTGGCCAGGATATAACAAATCGTGTACTCCAAGGATGTGGACGCCCACAATTGAGACGTTCACGACGTGCTGTCAATCCAAAATTCAATCAAATTGAATCAATCAATAATGAAATTGTTGCCTCAAATATCGTGCAAACACGTTCGATTCCAGTTGAGGAACATGAACAAATTGAATCGGATATCTTGGATATTGATGCCAGTTTGGATGATGCCATTGTATTACGTGAGCGACGTGCAGCTGAACCGGGCCAAGGTTCATCACAAGAACAAACTGGTTCATCACGTGGCACAAATAATGGCAGTAATAATGGTGGTGGCAATGGTAATAACAATGGTGGAGGCAGCAATAGTGGCGGTGGTGGTGGTGGTAGTGGCGTCAGCGGTGGTGGGAATAATCGTCGCAACCAGCAACAACAACAACGCCGTAAACAACAACAACAAAATCGCCGTAAAAATAATAACAAAGATAATGATGATGAGGATAGTGATTATAATGATCGGAATCCAGTTCTTGATAAATTGGTTCGCGATATACGACAACGTGTCAAGGATTATAAGAAATTCTGGACAAATCTACCACATCAAATATGCAGCAATGATGAGATCTCATCATCATCCGATGTTGATGGCATGTGCTGGAATGGGCACACAATCGATAGGTTAGTTGCTTTACTTTACTTTATTTTACTTTATTTTATAATGATTATTATTATTATAATTTTCTATATGAAGATATATGCATTCTGTGACAACGGAACATGGCTCGAATCCTGAATTCTCTGGCAATCCGGCATCGACACGTCAAACTGCTCAGGTTTCTACGCAATTGTATTATCTTAAGAATGCCATCAATCATCTACGTAATGCCTACAATGGACAGGATGTGGATTGGAGTGAACATGGTAAGTTCAATTTTAGAATTTTGTTGTTGTCAATTGTAATAATTTCATTTGTTTTAGTAGAACCTTATTATGGCAGTGGAGCTGGCTCCGGATCTGGTTCTGAAGATGATGAGGATGATGATGAAGGCTCTGGCCTCAGTCCATTCACACCAAATCATAAGCCTGAATTAACGGAACGACCATCAGTTGTAGGTGGTGTTAATAATGTCGATGATGAAGATGATGCCGATGTCGATGATTCGCACACCACGAGACCTAAATATACACCTGGCATTGGTGTTGGTGGCGGTGGGGTCAGTGTACCCACACATGTTCATGAAACAAATGTTTTGGGTGAACACGAACGCGGTCATGAAGGTGGCAATAGTGATGGTGGCGAGGACGACGATACCGAAGAGGAAGGTGATGATATCGATCGAAATGGAGCGGAATCGAAATCGTCGGGTGGAAGTGTTACCGAGAAGGTATCATTGCGTCAGGCATTGCTTGTCTATTTGGTGCCATTGTATATGGCGTGGTTCGGTGGTGTTTGTGCCGATTTGCTGTGATTTGTTGATGAATTTGTCTTGCATCCAATGGCAACATAGTCAGTCAGCCACTTAGGCATAGGAATGAAGAGACGAGGAGGATCAAAAGCGAAGGGAAGAGATTGTGATGTTAAGGGAAGGTGTTAAATGGTAAATGGAGCAAGCGAATATACATGTTTCCAAAACTTCAACATGGCAACCAACGTCGTTTAATTAGTCAAAATATTTAAAAACAGAACAAATGAACAAGGATTAGAATAGAATAAAAGAGAACAAAAGGAAGTGACAACACAGAGACATTTAAAAGAAAGATTATTTCAAGATTGAAATGAGATAAAGCAATCAATCTATTGAAGTTTATGAAAGCAAACAACAAAAGCTACAAGAAGATCAACACAATTTCGATATACGTAAACGACAAAAAGTTATAAAACTTTTAGATTTTAAGTGATGCGCGATTATCAATATTATTTTAATGGTGTGTAAAATGAACTCATTTTGAATGCCGCGCAATTGATATGAATATGTTTTTTAGATGTATGAATCCTTTACCATATGTGAATGTGTTTGTATGTAAGGATAAGAATAGTATAGATGTGTTTGTTTGACTGCTTGATTGAGTGCGAATGAATGTGAATGTGTGTGTGTATCTATTGTGATCATTTAGAAAAGTGAAAGAATTAAAAATATTATATTATTTTATTTTATAAATATTAAATTAATTATTAAATTAAAAATTATTGTATTGTATTATGTAAATAAATAAAAAAAAAAAACAGAAATTTTAAAACAAAATATTTAAATGATAAAATTAAAACTAATTTAGAAATTTAGATGAACAAATCAATAAACAAAAATTATCATATAATATAAATTATAAACATAAAAGAAAATGAATTATAGAAACAAAATAATAAATTGCATTTAAATTATATTAAAAAAGAAAAGAAAACGAAACACAGAAAACTTATTGCATTTGAAGAAACTTTGACAAGTCAAATTTAGGGAACGAAATTTCGTAAAAAATTAATCCAGCAACAACAAAAATATATAATGATACTAATAACACATTGCCTATATTTTCTAAAACAAAAATAACAAGATTACAAAAGTAAAGAAAAATTAATAGCAATAATAATTACAAATTTAATTTAAAAGCGAACAAAAAATATACATAGAACAAAAATGAAAGTTTTGTATTTAATGTGAATATGTTTTGTAGATATTTCCTCATCACATACATACAATAAATAGAAACAGGAAGGAACATTACTTTCAGTTTAGCAAAGTCTTACATAACTTTCACAATCCAACTCCTCTTACAGAAATTGATCATTTTTATGGCAATTAATAATTCTTATTTACATTTTTGTTAAAATTTGTTTAAATATAAAAAGAAATACATACTAAAGATGTTTAGCCTCAAAACATAAAGGCTTATGTATATGGCAACTATACTATTCCAAGTCCCAAACATAAAGAGATTATCCAGCCATGTGGTAATCTAAAAATCTGATGCCTTTGAGGAATAGTAGGCTCTCTAAATTTGATAGAAGATTAGTTTTGGGGTAAAGTGCAGCATAAATGGAATAATATTCCCAGCACCCTTGTTCACAAACTGGTCAACAATATAACAGAGAATATACACTGATATAAAAAATCGGGGCTTTTGAATCAAAATTTAACAAAAAAAGAAAAATAAGTTGAGTTTCAAAAAAATGCATGTAGGCCTGGTTTTTATTTTTTATTACATCTCCCATCTTATTTATTGCTAAATTGACTTTGGAGATCTTTTGCTAATGAATTAAGGAATGAATGGTGAATATGTACTAATTTTTATTTGTCCTATTAACCTAATGGAAGAAATACTTTGACTGAAGCATGTGTTTCCGTTGAGAGTAATTTAATATAGACAGATTATAGCATTTCACTTGGTATTAGGCTATGTTATGCTACACAGGAAGCTGGCTTAAAAAAGCGAGTCACCCCTTACGGGCTATTGTGTTACCTAAATTTAGATAAGGGGGAGGGGTTTAGGAAAAGGCAGCTCCTCCAGTGCCCAAATTATCGAAGAAAGGTTTCCAGAAAGGGGTTTGTTCGTCTTAGAGACACTAAACCATTAAAACTCCCGTAATCATTCCAATCCTATGGTTAAAGTATAAAAAATGTTATGTTGGTCGAATAAAAGGAAGAACCCTGTGAAGTATCCGTTTTTTATGTGTAATCTTGAAATCTATTAGGGATATCTCCTGTAATGTCAAAACCACCGTATAATATAATTCTATAGTCAAGGAATATAAGGAGTGTATTAAAAATTGAGCATTTTTTTAACAATCAGTTTTAATTAACTAAAACTAAATCATCCTCATTTTATTTTATTGTATTATCCCTCGGGCTTCTAAGATATTCATTTGTTTACAGAATCTGGTTTAGAAGCCTCAATTTTATTAAAATCGTATTTCAATTAAATAGAAGTTTGGTCTTCAAAACATACGATTGTTTTCGTACGCAATAATAAAGCATTAAAACCATTTGTGTGTTATGGAACAATTCAATAAAAAATGAATTGAAATAGATTAAAATGTGAAAAATTATAATAAATAAATATAACAAAAATGTGATTTGTAATTGAATTAACTAAACTTTGTTTATTTAAAAAATAATAATGTTTCTTACAATGAAATTTTATCAACATCATCAAAAATAGTCAATTAGTTTTTTCCATTTGTTTGTTTTTTTTTTTTTGGATATTTTATTTCCAATTCTCTGGAACTTTAAAAATTGGTTTTGCTTTATGTTCATTTTCGTTTTTCAAATATTTGAAATTTTATTTAACATGCGTTAAATGTGTTGTGTGTTTCGAACTTTTCAACACTGCACTGACTTATTCACCACAGTTAAAGCAACCCTGATTTGCAATGATTTTTAAAATACACAGAACTTATTAACTTTAATGTTGTGTGGAAAATTTATTTCTTTGTGGATAATTTTAAAAATGAAACTAATAAACCCAATGAACTTTCTATTTGTTCGTGCAATAATAGTAATAATTTCCGTCAGTACCAGGATAACTGAATGCATTGTTTGCCTTTCTCCTACATAAGTAAATATTTTGAAATTTTTCAAATTTAGTAACAAAAAGGCAGTGTGCCAATATTACATGATGCAAGTTTCCACACAACCCTTGAATTACTGCATTTGTTTTTGTCACAGAATGGCTGATTTCCCCAATAGATAATTTTTTCCTAAAGCCAACCAACCTATTCTAATCACCAACAAATGGTGTTTTAATATAGAAAGTCTATGATGTTAACAGGGGTTTGTCTTATCGTACCATTGTGGAAATTCTCGACTGTGTATAGAACACATGCACTTGCCATATAATTATTTGCAATATTTTAGACTTATGTCCAATAGTAAGTAAGTAAGACACATATAGTATAACTCATGTGTACTTAATTCAGTTTAACATTCACCTGTTGCAGTATACAATCTGCTGACAGCAGTGGGCACTAAAAGAAAATGTCGCCAAAATGTCTACTTTTCGAACTTTTGCTGAAAGCCGCACATTCCCAGCATTTAGAATTTTCGCTTACAGTTTGTTTTTAAAACATAGTCACACTACACCTACAAACAACATATGCATGTATCTGCTGCCTTCTACTTCGGCTTCTGTTAATTCATGCCGAACGTTTTTTCATTGGAATTATTTTCCAATTATTCGGGCATGTCTTCGGAAGATACAAGATATATTTATTTCATTAGAGAGAGCGAGAGTGAGTAGTACAACTTGTTGACGTCGCATGCTTATCAAAGCGCATAAACACACAGGCACAGGCACACGCACTCTGTGCCACTTTGTCAGTTTCTTTAGCAAACAAAAACACGTCAGCAGCAGCAGCAGTAAAATTAAAAAATTATTAATTTTTAAATTAGAAGAATGTAAGTTAAATGTAATCAAAACAATTGATAAAACGCGTTCATATTAAAATTGTGCATAGTTTTTTTTTATTATTTTCATTTGTGTTCTCAACCAACAACGTGGTGGTGTAAAGAGAAAGAATTGTTTGTAATTCTGCAAAATGCGTCAACTTAAAGGTAAAGTAAAGGAAACACGCAAGCAGCGTAAGGAACGCAAAATGGAGAATGTGGCTATACAAAGTCAAATAACGACAATAGTTCTACCGGCACTTGGTGTTCTAGTGCTATTAATTGGCGTATTTGTTTACCTCAAGACACGGCCAATTGCGATAAATGCCTAGGGCAAGACGTAAAGGAGTTCTCTCGCATACGCCCCCAACAAAAACAAACAAAAAACCATACGTTTGATAACGTCACTTGACGAACACACACTCGATTCAATGCTGCTGGTGGCGCTTAGGTTAAATAAATACTCGTGTGTATCTTATTTATTCTTTATAAAGCAAAAGTTAACGCGCGTGAAGTTTATGTGCAATCAATCTGACAACTACATAATTTAATTTTGAATTACAAGAAATCATTTTATTTTTTATACAAACTTATTATATCAGTCAAAATGAAATGATACTAAAAAAAAAATATCATTGAATAACTTAATTAATTTTTAGATGATGATAGAAAAAGAAGAAAAGTAAAAAAAAAAAAAGTATGTTAGTTCAAGTTAAATAAGAAAATAAAATTAATAATTATAGTAAACAAAATCTCTCTTTATTCGAATTCAAATTCGAAGCCACGCTCGACATAGCTTAGACCACGTTCACCATTCGGCGGAAAGTCTTTGGTGAGGCGTATGTAATTGTGTTGTTGACGCCAAAAATTCATTTTTAGATCTACGTCATCTTCGAATCCAGATAGTACATAATGAATGATTAATGGTGCTTGCGTCGTTTGTTGGCGCTGCAATTGTTGTTGCTGCTGTTGTATTTGTGCCTTGCGGATATCCAACGCACGCAACACTAAATTCTCTGTGAGGGCCTTGCAATAAGATACATCAAGATGTTGCAACTGATGGCAATGCGCAATGAATTCCAAAACTATGTCGTCAGTTAGTAGTGTCCAATATCGACAGCAAAGCATCTTTAGATTTGTCATTTTCGCATAACGTACTAAGGAGTCTGGAGATTCGATCCAACTGCATATAACTAGTTTTTCCAATTTGCCATAATTATGCACACTAATATCTTTATCCCAGTCACTATCAAGTGGCATATAATAGGCATCAATGGCCATACTGACAATTGTTGGCCCCTTCACTTCGAGAATTTTAAAGAATTCTTGGGTCTCATAGATCTTATGATCGAACGTATCGATATTCGCCACATTAGTAACATTGAAATCATTGTCCATTAGCACGGTAAGCTTGCGCAGACGTGGCAACAATAGAACATTAGCCAAGACCGGTTTCAGTGTAGCCAAATTTAATTTTAACACTGTTAGATTTGTAAGATTTCCAATACAACTATTCAGGCGTAATTCACTTATTGAATCGTAGGTACGTATATCCAAAACACGTAGATGCTTTAAATTTAAACAAATCTCTTCCAGATACATTTGTTGTAATTCAAAGTCCTTGTGTTGGTCATCGTATAGATGCAACTCATTCAATTGCTTAAAGTTAGCAATGTGACAACCGCGTATGGGTTGCGTTAAACGCAATTTACGCAGATTTGGCACTAACTTGGTTAATGTCTTAATATTGTTATCGGTGGGATAACAATCAATTTCCTCTGAATCGTAAGAGAAACCCAAGACACTTGGTAGCGTAGTTATGCGCATATGCTTGAGATCCTTGAGAAATGCCGATAGGCAACCGCTGTTAATGATCAACCAATTGAAGTTTTCTCGCATTTGATGTAAAAAATATACGAGATCATCTGGTTCCGGCAACAAATCACGTAACCACTCGAGTTCTAGGACATCGTAGCGATGGCATGTCTGCCATTTGCGTAGAAGCAAAGATTGAAAGCGCAAACAGCTGCGCGACGCTTGTATTTCCGAACGCAGATTTGGTAACCAATCGAAAATGTGATACAAGCAGTCATCATTTAAAAGTAGAATTGTTGGCGGTGGCGGCACTAATTCAACCAATGGTAAAATAGTGGTGGCACGCACTGTCCGGGGAAGAAAAAATTTTAATTTCTTTTTTTTATAAGTCGAAATTCAGCTTACCATTTTCTGTTTTTGTACTTGTTGTTGTCTCTGCTAATTCTGTATTATCTGCCATAACGATCGTATGCAGTATTGGAGGATTTTATTACTTTTTTGTATAACTAAAAATCTTTATGTTTGTACTTTTCTACTGCGTTTTTATTTTCTTTTTTTGTAAGCGATCAGCTGCTGATGCTGCTGACCAGTGTTGCCAAATGTCTTTTGGTTAAGTTGACAGCGCGTGTGAATGACAATTTTTTTTTGTTACTTGAAATACTTTGCATATGTGTATGTGTGTGTTTGTATGGTAATGTTTATAAATAAATTAATGTTTCTTTTAGCGCCCTAAAAATCTAAATTAGCATAACAAATTTGCCAACCACACAACATTTGATTTCCTACGGATAAGCACGTCCACTTTTAAATTGGCACTGTTATCTTTATCAAAGTTTAATTTTATTTAATAGTTTCGACATTTTTTTTTTTACAAGTAAATAATTTAACAATTTGGTTGAGTATTTTGTATTGTTTTTAAATTTTATACATTTGTTAACAAGGCGAAGTGAATTTTAAGTAAATTTACTTTTTTATATATTAAATCAGTGAGTGATTTGTTATTACCTAATCTCAAGTGAAAGGCAAAAAACAGAAAAACAACAATTTCTCGAAAATAGTGTCAAATAACAGTGATACAAAACATTACATTCGCATCATCAGCTGTTGTTTATACATCATCATCTTCTTTATTTACAGTCTTTACCAGCACTCAATCAAACTGGCGGCATCAGCTGACAAAAACAATTCGTCGTCATCGGCGCTATTTACAATGTTGAAGTTTTTGGTAAGCTGTTTGATTATTTAATTTATATATTTTATTTTTCTCAAATATTTATGCAATATATATTATATACGTTCTGTTTGAAATATACTATAAGGAGGCTGCAGTAAGGGAAATGTAAGAAATTAAGCAACTTTCTATCTGTTAACAGTCAAGAAGCTACTGTTATTTATGACGATGATTTAATAACAGATGGATTAGTTAGTGTTGTTGTTCCCTCTTGTTTTCCTTGAAACGTAGAAAATGTTCCTTTATTTTTAGCTAACAACATAAAACTGGAAGAAATTATTAAACATAAGAAATTATTAAATATAAATCATTTTTCACATGACTTATATAAGTTATGATTTTGCAAAACCTCTATTTTAATTTGTGAAGCTTGATTACGACATAGACTTGATTATCTGTGTGGTATCCTGTGAGTCGGACACCTGAACACCAAACAAATATCAAAATTTTTCAGGATATATTGTTTTCTCATAACAATGAACAGGCTAACAATGCTTCGAACTTCTATTTTTCCCATCCTAAGGCATTTACTCGACTTATGCTTAGGGTGTAAGGCATTGATTCTCAACCCATTGTGTGGAAAGAATTTTGAACAGTGACACTATTGTATCTAGTGACTCTGCTAACCAATCGAAACTATTTTTTAATTCTTTCAAAAATGTTTTAACAGGCCCCGTGGCTTTCACAGCCTAGAAGTCTTTACCTGAATCCGTCCACAATGTTCAATGATAAAAAATATAATTCATCTTAGTAGGCTTCCGTTAAAATTTTTCCCCTTGTAGTTACAGTCACATTTCATTTTTCAATTTTAAATATATATATTTTTTTAGAACACAACACCAACACAAAATTGGTGATTAATCTCCAAAATTTTTCTCTAAAGATGTCCGGACCTTCATACGATTCCTTTAATACGTGTCCTACGTTAAGTGGTGGCCCTCCAAAGACCCGATTTGTTTTTAAAATGATCAAATTTTTGGTATACATTTAAGATTTTATAATTGTCGCAACTAATCCGTGGAAAATATTCTTCTTTTCTTTTGTCTATTGCAGTTTACCTTTGGAGCCGGTGTTTACACAGGTATTTACGTATCACAAAACTATGAAGTAAGTTGATCTAATTATACTCTCATGGTGATGATCTAATTGCAATGATTTTCCATTTTCATCTAGGTACCTCGTGTTGATGATCCCCCGAAGTTGGTTGAGCGAGTTAATCAGAAAATAAGGGAATGGACCGACGAGGCTAAAAAAAAGTAAACTTTTTTTTTTTCATCTTGTCTTCTAGTCTGCCATCATCGTTTTAAGTAGCGATATACATATATTTTGCTTTAAGCCACACAAAAAAAAAAAAAAAAAAGTTAGGTAGACTTGATGCTTTTGCTGAGACAACAATCTTTTATCGTGATCTTGATCTTTAAATGAATGTATGTATATATTTATAACTATGTAGTTTTGGCTCGAAAGAAAAACAGCCACCGCAGGAAGCAAAGTATGAAGATCAAGATAAATTGAAGAGAAGTCAAAAGAAATGATAGAAGTTAAGAATTGTTTGGGTCCAGTTCAGTTGGTTTGGCTTCAGTTTGGATAATAACAGAAATACTACACAAAGTTAATCAGGTGTCATTTGAGCAGCCTTAACGTTTAACCTTTGTCAAAATTCGCAGTATAAAAGTAAAGTCTACTTGAATGTCATGAAAATCACAATTACAAACTTCTAACACAATTTTAAATGGAGTTTTTTCTTTTAATCTAATTATTTTTCTTTTGGGAATTGGAAACTAATTTAACATATAAAAAAATTAAGTTTATATTTAAAGGAAATGTTCATTTACTTTCCAGAAATGCTGCAGAGCAAATAATACATGATGTTAAGAAATCCGCCAAGAAAATTATGGATGATTGATCAGTGACAATCAATAGAGAAATGTGAAGAAAATATGAAATATGAATATTTCAACGAACACTCAATACTCAGCAAACTTTTCATTATAATAATACAACACAAAGCACAATAAATTTAATTTTTGTTCAGAATTTACAAGTTTTTTTTTTTCTTATTTTTTGTTCAAATAAAATAGTTTACAAATACCATATGAAAACCAATTTCTCTAACCAACCAATGTATCTAAGTATTATATTATACTGTAAAAATCATTCGTCATGTCCGGCTGCCATCCTGCCTAAATAAACGATACGCCGCCTCCATAATACTCGAGTCGCGTTTGCGGCTCTACAAATGCCAACCAGTCGGAAGCGTGTGTCGGCAGTAATGCCATGCTATGGCATTTGTAGAGCGCCAATGCCACATTGGCCAGGTTGCCAAGGAAATAGATGAATTTTTGCCCACTACCTTGTGCGCCTTCAGCCATTTTTGAGGTTACTTGAGTGGAGAACATTGCTTTAATTGGTCGTATAAGCATCATGCCCACCATCATTATAGGGAAAATTGATATTGAGTTGCCCGACATGTACATAATGAAAAGATTCATTGGTATCTAAAAGCAATCAAAGAGGAAAATCAATGTACCTAAGTATGTATATTTTAATACTGTACAATATAGACAGTGACTGGTCAGTAGGGTTTACCTGTTTAAGTGGTCCCAATGCTAGATCCCATGATTTTTTGATAACTAAACGTTGATCACGCACTATTTCTGTTTGATTAACCAATGCAGTTGGATTGTAACCTGGTGGCGATGGCACTTCCGTGCTTTTGTTACTAAGTACAATAAAATAATTATTAAATTGCAATGATTCAAGCAGCAAATTATGGAAGTGTGTGTGCTTCTTACTTGACGGTAAAATCTAAAGACCATTTGCATTTCTTTGACAATTGTTTACCAGACATTTTGAGTTCTGTCTATGAAATCCAATTCAATGATTTTTTAATTTAATAAATATTTTTTATAGCTACACAGAAGTAAAACAACACTAATATTTTATCTAGTGCTGTAGACACAAGCAGCCTCACTAAGCAATTTCAAGCACTACGAAGCATAGCTCATATGTTGTGACACTAGTTGTTCAACACTATAAGCGAATTCAGGCCGTCAGGCTTCTTGGTTTCGGTTTAATGAAAACAAAATTGGCAAACAATTGTGAATGTGACAAAATACTTTTGTATTTAAGGGAAATATTTGATCAAAAGTCTTGTTTTACACTACCGGTAGTGGAAACCAAAGGTAGGAAGTATTGAATTACAAGAATAGAATAAATTGTTTTGTTTCTAAACATAATAGACATGAACAGGAATGCATTCAAAACGTCTTTTTAAACATTCACTTTAAAAAGCGTTCATGTTTTGCTGAAAGTATTTAAAATGAATGGTGAATGTGTGTATTATGAGTGAAATTCCATTCCATCCATTTTAGACTGTATATAAGAAACATACAATCACTTCTTCTTTCACAAAACATGAACAACGTACAAGTTTCATTTTGTACATTAAATTTGTGTATACATTCATGAATTACAACTTTAGTTGGAAATGTGAATGTGCTACTGCAAGTCTCTTTATTTCTCAAAGTGGCTTGCTACACTTTCCTTTTACTTTCACTTTTTATGCAGCCCATACTGCAAACGTTACACTATGCTATCAAGACTATATTGTTCTAATTGAAGGGTTAGGGCACAATCTATCTTAGTTTGAAAAGACCGCTATAGCACCTAGCTCTACGGCGTCAATTATTGTTGATTTTTCTTTGGTGTTTTGCATATCATTACACTCAGCAACAAATGACAAGCAAACATTTTCAACTATCTTTCTCTCTCAGGTTTCTATATGAAAGCGAGTGCTCAAAATGAGTTTCAAAACAGCATGCAAGATTTTGGACGCGGCGAAATTAATTCTTGAATTGGATGATGTTGATAGTGGTGACGACGAAATAATATTAAATTTGTTGGATTGTAGTCAAATGGCGTTGGAACATTCACCTCCACCTCACAAAAAACAGAGAATATGGGTTGATGCGGACCATGAGAATATCGCGTATGATTTCTTAACCAAGGAACTTGAAAGTGATGAGGATTCAATTAAAAAATATCTTGGAATTAATGAAGATCAATTTAATAAAATCGTTTCTTTGATTGAAAATGACGTAAAGAAATTAGATACCATGAAGGGGTGTGCTGTCCGACCAGATGTAAAATTGGCAGCTACACTGAGATACTTAGTAACTGGCGAAGCTATGAAAGACACCAATTATCAGACTGGATTGTCTCAATCTTTCTTGTCTTTAGAGATACCAAGGGTGTGCTCAGCTATTTGGAATAATTTGAAAAATTTATACATGAAGGTTTGTGTTTTTTGTTTTTTACATCTATTGTGTAATAAAAATAATATTTAAATTTTTTCTATAACAGTTCCCAACAACAACAGATGAATGGGAAAGCATCGCCTTAAACTTTTTAGTAAAATGGCAGTTCCCCCTTTGCTTGGGTGCAATTGACGGAATGCACGTACTTTTTAAGCCTCCCCGTAAAGATGATACTGTTTATTTTGATTACGATGGATGCCGCAGTATGGTTTTACTAGCCCTCGTAGACGCAAACGGTCGTTTCATTGATGTAGATATTGGTCTCAATGGGCATGGAAATGATGCTAGCGTCTTTTTGCAAAGCAAATTGGAGGAATTAATAAACAATCCTGAAACGAACTTCCCGCCAGACAAAACAATTGGGAAAGGACGCAAGTTGCCCTACGTAATTGTCGGAAAGGAAGGTTTCCAATTACAAAAACACATATTGACTCCATATCCAGTTGCAACAACAGACAAAGAAGAAAAGATTTTCAATATACGTATCGCCCGAGCTACAAATGTTGGTGAAAATGCTTTGAGGACTCTCACAAACAGATTCCGTATATTGCAAAATAAAATAAATCTATATTCTGGCAAAGTGGAATTAATAACGAAAACGTGCTGCCTTCTTCACAATTTCCTAATTGAGGAAAACCATTATTCAGCTCCTTCAGAATCATCGACTTCGACAACCTTAAATAGTGTGATCAATAATGTAGGAGACAAAAATAATCGAAACGGACCAGCAGAGGCTGTGAGACAAGGCTTTATGCAATACGTGAATCAAGAGGGCAAAGTTGACTGGCAGGAAAGCATGTTGTAAATAGTTTTTCTGCGAATTGTTATCTTTCAAAGCTTATTGCCCGTCAAGACTGTAGTCATTATTATTCTAATTTTAATTATTAGATTATTTTTAAGCTTAAAATATATACTAGTAAAACGTTATGTATGAAATTAATATATCTAACAAAATGGCTACCCCTTAAACCTCGTTCTTCCCTTGGGAAACAAAAATTCCGAGAGCCCATAGGTGGACTGGGGTATTTTAATATCTCAAAACAGTTTTCAATTTATTCCATACCTGCGTATTCAATAGAAAGTTCTTTATTGATGTCAGCCCAAGAAACACTAAACAAAGTGGTGTTTCTTATTCTTTATAAAATTGGTACTTTTTAGCATAAGTTTTTGTTTACCTATTCCCTCAACCTTTTATTCATCAGAGTAAATAATTATCTTACATGATAAGTTTTCCCACACACCGGAGCCGGCATAAGGCAAAGCCCCTAAGGAAGTATATGTTTTGGGAGCACTTCACAAAATTCTTAAAAAGAAATGCATACCAGTATTTGTATTTCATTTCATTTGCAACTAAATTTTCACATTATTAGTACATTTTCAATACGGAGCTCAGAGCGACCTATGCGCGTCAGTTCACTACTAACCAGTGTCGTCAATATTCAAGATTCTTATGGCAACCTCGTACGGACTGAGAATCACTGATCAATTGTTTTTTTTCTTTCAATCAGACAGTTAGTAAGTTACTTTCAGAGCAAACCAGCTTTGGGCAAAAGCCAATAAACTTATTAATCAAAAAATTATGGAATTTTTAATGATCCAATTATGAATTGAAATGAAAGTCTTTAAGTTAGTATTTCAATTTCCTCAAAAGGAAACCCAGGAATGGTTGTGATTGACGTTCTTTATTCACTCTTCTTTTCAATTAATATAATTTTTATTACACAATAATTTCAACACTTTTCTTCTTTTGTAGATGCAAATCGTCAATTATGGTTTCTTACAGCGGCAATCTTTAGAGTACGCAAAATGCAAATAGCTGCAAGTCCCCTTTGTTGGAACTAATGATTCTCTGATGCATGGGCAAACTGGTTCTTTATTAAATTTGGACTCACTTCACGGTGAAATCTAAAGACCATTTGAATTTCTTTGACAATTGTTTAGCAGACATTTCGAGTTGTATCCATGAAATTCAATTTAATGTTTTTTTTTTATTTAATATAGTTATACAGAAGTATAACAAGAAACATCACTAAAATATTAGCTAGTGTTGTAGATGCAAGCAACCTCAATAAACAATTTCAAACACAATGGAGCATTGCTCATATGTTGTGACACTAGTTATTCAACACTAAAATTTATTTCATGCCGCAAGACTTCTCTCGGTCATAGTTTTAAATGGTTTAATGAAAAGAAAATTGGCAAACAATTGTGGCCGTGACAGACTAATTTTCTATTTAAGTGAAATATTTGATCAAAACACTTGTGTTACACTACCGGTAGTGAAAGGAAATAAACCAAAGGTAGAAATCATTGAAGTACAAGAGTAGAATAAATTGTTTTGTTTCTGAACATAAGATAAATAGCAGAAAGTGTATGGAGGCACATACAATAGACATGTGCAGGAATGCATTCAAAACGTTTTTTTAAAACATTCACTTTAAAAAGCGATCATGTTTTGCTGAACGTATTTAAAATGAATGAATGAATGTATTGTGAGTGAAATTCCATTCCATCCGTTTTAGACTATACATAGCAAACATACAATCACTTCTTTTTTCACAAAATATGAACAACGTACAAGTTTCGTTTTGTACATTAAATTTGTGTTTACATTCATGAATTACAACTTTAGTTGGAAATGTGAATGCGCTACTGCAAGTCTCTTTATTTCTCAAGGTGCCTTGCTACACTTTCCATTGACTTTAATTTTTAATGCAGCCCATACATTATGCGATCGGTAGAATGAAAAATCAAAAAAGTTTGTTTTCAATACAACGAAAATCAAAATTTGACGATGTGTCTTTGGTGTTTTGCTTATTACTACACTCAGCAACAAATGACAAGCAAATATTTTCAACTTCCCTTTTCTTTCCTATTTCTATACGAAAGCGCGTGCTCAAAATGAGTTTCAAAACAGCATGCAAGATTTTGGACGCGGCGAAATTAATTCTTGAATTGGATGATGTTGATAGTGGTGACGACGAAATAATATTAAATTTGTTGGATTGTAGTCAAATGGCAATGGAACCTCCACCTCCACCTCGCAAAAAACGGAGAAAATGGGTTGCTGAATGGAGACCTGCGGACCATGAGAGAATCTCGTATGCTTCCTTAACAAAGGAACTGGAAAGTGATGAGCATTCTATTATCAAATATCTTGGAATTAATGAAGATCAATTTAATAAAATCGTTTCATTGATTGAAAACGACGTAAAGAAATTAGATACCGTAAAGAGGTGCGCTGTACAACCAGATGTAAAATTGGCAGCTACACTGAGATACTTAGTAACTGGCGAAGCTATGAAAAACACCAATTATCAGACTGGATTGTCGCAATCTTTCTTGTCTTTAGAGATACCAAGGGTGTGCTCAGCTATTTGGAATAATTTGAAAAATTCATACATGAAGGTTTGTGTTTTTTGTTTTTTACATCTATTGTGTTATAAAAATAATATTTAAATCTTTTCTATAACAGTTTCCAACAACAACAGATGAATGGGAAAGCATCGCCTTAAACTTTTTAGTAAAATGGCAGTTCCCCCTTTGCTTGGGTGCAATTGACGGAATGCACGTACTTTTTAAGCCTCCCCGTAAAGATGATTCTGTTTATTTTGATTACGATGGATGCCGCAGTATGGTTTTACTAGCCCTCGTAGACGCAAACGGTCGTTTCATTGATGTAGATATTGGTCTCAATGGGCATGGAAATGATGCTAGCGTCTTTTTGCAAAGCAAATTGGAGGAATTAATAAACAATCCTGAAACGAACTTCCCGCCAGACAAAACAATTGGGAAAGGACGCAAGTTGCCCTACGTAATTGTCGGAAAGGAAGGTTTCCAATTACAAAAACACATATTGACTCCATATCCAGTTGCAACAACAGACAAAGAAGAAAAGATTTTCAATATACGTATCGCCCGAGCTACAAATGTTGGGGAAAATGCTTTGAGGACTCTCACAAACAGATTCCGTATATTGCAAAATAAAATAAATCTATATTCTGGCAAAGTGGAATTAATAACGAAAACGTGCTGCCTTCTTCACAATTTCCTAATTGAGGAAAACCATTATTCAGCTCCTTCAGAATCATCGACTTCGACAACCTTAAATAGTGTGATCAATAATGTAGGAGACAAAAATAATCGAAACGGACCAGCAGAGGCTGTGAGACAAGGCTTTATGCAATACGTGAATCAAGAGGGCAAAGTTGACTGGCAGGAAAGCATGTTGTAAATAGTTTTTCTGCGAATTGTTATCTTTCAAAGCTTATTGCCCGTCAAGACTGCTGTCATTATTATTCAAAAAGATATGTAATTATTTTTAAGCTTAAAATATATATTCATAAAACGTATATGTATAAAGTTAATATATCTCTTCTATATTTGAACAGCATGACAACATTTGAAAACACCACGGTTTCGGTATGTACCTTTAAGCCTCGGGCTTGCCTTCGCATGAAACAAAAATTCAGAGAGAAACCCTTAGATAGTTTAATATTACAAAACTGTTTTCAATTTCTTCCAAATCTGTATATTCAAAAGAATGTTCCTTTTTGATGGTAGCCCAAGAAATACTAAACAAAGTAGCAGCTTTTATGTTTTATAAGATTGCACTGAATCTCAACCTTATACATATGTATTCATCACAGTATATAATTATCATACATGATATGTTTTGCCGCACACCACAGCCGGAATGAGGCAAAGTCCCCAAGGAAAATTCTTGAATAGAAATGCCTTTAAGGATTTGTATTTCATTTAATTTGCAAATATTTTTTTTACATTATTAGTACATTTCAATCCAAAGGTCGGAGCGACCTAGTCGCTTGGGTGTACTGCTAACCAGTGTCGGGTTGAGAATAACTGATCAATTGTGTTTTTCATTCAATCAATTAGTTAGTAATTTACTTTCAGAGAAAACCAGCTTTGGACAAAAGCCAATAAACTTTTTAATGCAAAAATTATGGAATTTTTCATGATCCAATTCATATTCAATATGAATTGAAATGAATGTCAATTAAACTTCAAGTTAGTATTTCTATTTCCTTAAAAGAAATACTCAAAACCCAGGATTGGTTGTAGTTGATGTTCTTTATTCACTCTTATTTTCAATTTACATAATTTTTATTAAAAAAGAATTTTAACACTTTCCTTCTTTTGTAGATGCAAATCGTCAATTATGGTTGTGCTGCTAATGCTGTCGCCAGTGTTTTAATTTCATCTGGAACCGGTTTCTTACAGCGTCATTACGTAATTTATTCCTTAGAGTACGCAAAATGTAAACAGCTGCAAGTTCTCCGTGTACGAATAATTCACTGATGCATGGGCAAACTGGTTCTTTATTAAATTTAGACTCAGAACCGAAATGAGATGAGCAGAGTAAAATTTAATCACGCTTATCTTTGTAGGACTTTTGAATTTGTATAAAAAGTCAACGGTAAGCAATGGAGGACATCAAATCCAAAGCGTTCATCAAAGTGTAAACAACATGAAGTTTTTAGTTATATGGACCACAGGTAAAAGAATTTAAGATTTCAGATTTTATTTAGATAAATAAAACATCTTATATTGTACTTACAGTGCTGCTGTGTGCAGTCACAGCGCAGGTGGTGCCTGATACGGAAATTGGCAAACTAACAGTTACGGTGCCATTGCCCATGAATGGAGATGAAAAGTCATTGACGTTATTAACATCAACAACGGAACCATTGGTTGTGGCGGAGGTGATTCAAATATCAACGCCAATGCCTCATGTACAAAATCACTTGCCTGGTGTTGTAACCACAGTTAAACCTGTCGACGTTGTAGCAACTCCGGGATTAGTTGGAGAAATAAAGGAATCAATGCCAGTAAATGATAAAGTTAAAGTACGAAATATGCGAGCAGTTAAACTTATTGATGATGGTATGGTGAACAAAGGAGTACCAAATGCCGGAGTGCTAAATGCGGGAGAACCAAATACCGGATGGCCCAACACCGGAGTAACAAATGCAGGAATACCATACGGAGGAATGAAAAGGAGGGGAATTCCTTTCATTTTGCGCAAAATTCGCGCTATTCATGGAAATCCTGGAATTCCTAACAATAATTTACCAAATCTAGGTGTTCATAATAAAGGCATTCCTAACCCTGGCATTCCTAACTCTGGCATTCCTAACCATGGCATCCCAAATAGAGGAATTCCAAATGAAGGTATTCCAAATCCAGGCATTCCAAATCATGGTATTCCGAACCCTGGAATTCCTAATCCTGGCATCCCAAATAGAGGCATTCCCAACCCTGGTATTCCAAATGAAGGCATACCAAATCCTGGTATTCCGAATGAAGGCATTCCCAACCCTGGTATTCCAAATGAAGGCATTCCAAATCCAGGCATCCCAAATCCTGGTATTCCTAATCCAGGCATCCCAAATCCTGGTATTCCCAATCACGGCATCCCCAATCCCGGCATTCCCAATCCTGGTATTCCTAACAAAGGCATTTCGAATCCGGATATTCCCAACAAAGGTATACCACTTCGAGTAATGAGCCGAAAGATGCGTGCCATTAAAGAAAAAAATCCCGTAATGCCAAACCAAGGTATTCCAAATCCAGGCATGCCCAACGAAGGAATACCAAATCCAGGTATGCCAAATGAAGGAATACCAAATCCAGGTTTGCCCAACCCGGGTATACCCCACACCGCCGCATCCGAAATCTCTGAAACAATTGTTGCAGCACCAACAAATGTCACAGAGGCACCCAAGGATGCAAAATCAGCTGATGTAACAACAGAAAGTTCAATGATATCAACGACAACAATGTTAATAGAAACCACCACATTGATGCCATCGGAAGAAGATTGTGATAGGCTTTGCACAAAATTCGACTTTAATCCGATTTGCGCCACAAATGGTGTCTGCACGCACGAGTTTCCCAATCAATGCGTGATGGACACGTTCAATTGCAAGCATCGTGATCTGACCTTTACGGCAATGGAAGAGGACATGTGTCGTGATGGCACTCACAAGATCCATCGATGCACAGAACAGGATCTGAAAGTTTAATTTTAAGCAAGGGTTGTGGATTAAAACCAAACTGACTAAATGTAAATACAAGATAAATTCAAATTAATCAATAAAGGAAATAAAAGGAAACAACAATTAGTTTTTGTTTTGATCAAAATCAATTTGCCGGTTTTAGTTAGATTTCTTCAATCACTCAATGATTTATTGATTAGGACAATTAATAGATCTCTTAAGCATTCTAATGGGACCACTTTCATTCAAATCGGTTAATTAGTTCTCGAGATCAAATTGTTTATTCTAGTTTAACTAGTTTCCCAAATCCAGATTTTGTTCTGATATATATATATATATACATATAAGAAAAGAAATCTCTTTAGCTTTCCATTGGTACCTCTTTCATTAAAATCGGTTGATCAGTTCTCGAGGTATAGCCATTTAAACATTTCTGAAGTGTCTCCATCCAACTACTGTGCATTTCTGTTCGCCTGGTATTTTTCACAAAATATTAATTTCTCGAAAAATTTCGGTTTTGTCTTTTTCTCCACATTTCTCAGCATGCAAGTATGCAACACTTTTTTATATTAACGAACAAAAAATGTTTAGTGAAAAAAGTATTGCCTAGCAATAAGGGGCGCCCCATGTTGGTAAGCAATCACATTTTGCGAAAAAAGTGTTGCATACTGAAATGGGCAAATACCCAAAAACTGCATTCGCTTATTATACATTTTTTGGAGAAATACTTACCAGGCGAACAGAAATGTACAGCAGGTAGAAATATGATTTCAAAAATGTTTAAATGTGAATATCATTAGAACGGGTGAAGTGATTTTATTAAAAATTATGTCATTGAAAAGCTAAAAAGTTGGACTTTCTAATGGAGTGGAGTAATTGCTTATATAAGTTCAAGCACCCCGCTAAAATGTTATAAACATAAATGAAAATCTTATATCTGTAAGTGCAAAGAAAAATTTAAACAGAAATCACCAATAACATCATACGAAAGAGCTTAAGATGAAAATATTTAAAGTTTGTGAGATTTTATTGTTAATTGAAGCAAATGTTACTGAACATGAATGTAGTGTTTACTCGCAGATGAGAGGAAAATCTTAAAGAGAAGCATAATTCGGAATATTTTTTTCTTGTTTAACTAATGAGCTAATTTCCAGAATAATAAGTAATAACTCAAGTCAACACTGAAATATTTTCCAGACTGTTGTGAATCGTTTTTGAGTAAATTGAGGGTGCTGATTTCGAATCTGCCTGCCCTCAGTTTTTGAGATACAGCTACCTTATTTATTTTTATATTTTTGGAAGGTAATATAAAGAAAAATCAATAAATTCAAATTTATACCGGTTATGTTCACCACATAAAAATAACAATCAAGGTTCATCCAGCAATTTATTGGTGCCGTGGATATAAGGAAGGATCTTTTCCCACTTGACCATGGTCGTAGAGATATAACACAATTTTTGCTTTCAGTATTTGGTACCCATGCTTTGTCTTGATTGCAAATATTCATCCCGAAGTAGTTAAAATATGCAATTGTTATGAAATCCTTGATAGATTTACGATACTGCGAAAGGGCGTAATCCGGTAAGGGTAGGGAGTAGTTATTATATTACATTGGTAATGGTAGGTAAAATGCCATCTATGCCTCCCCAAGGATTTAAAACGATATTATTGACATGTGTCATTAAAGTGAAATCATACAGGCTGCAAAGGAAGTCTTATGCTTACAATGTAATGGCATATGACAGATGAGTCGTGTCACATAGCTGGAAAAAACAGCTTTCCATAGGAATGCGCGTTTATGGCCAAGATAAAAAAATAATTGACGCTGATGGATGTATCAGAATAGCATCGGAAATTGATGGGTGTTTAACAATGGCGGGAAATATTGGCGGTGTTCGAAAAATTTTAAAGAGACATATAAAAAAGCTTTGCCAAGTCACAGACTTAATTTGTTCGGATTAGGACCATAAAGGATATCATATCGTTTTGACCAATCTATACAATATTCATAGTCTTTGTCTAAACACAAACTAACAAACGAATTTTTCTCGTTTGGGGAGGCAGGGTCCAATGTTTTTGATAAATCACTGATTATATCAATTTAATTAAAGCTTTTGGTATGAAAAAATGTAATACACTACATAAAAATAAAATTTTTATTAAGAAGGGTGTCAATGATAAAATTTTAACTTAAAGCTTGAAAACCAAAGTTGAAAACATTGTATTTTGTTAGCTTGTTTTCTTTGTCAAAAAATTCGCTGGTTCACTTTGGTTATTGCAAAAAAAAGATACAGCAAAAAAAAAAACAACTTTAAACTTTATTCTCTTTAAACCGGCAAAAACAAACAGACAAAAATTAATACTTTTCCACTCTCTTCCAGTCTACCATCTGAGTACAAACATACATAAATCTCTCTCTCTCTCTCTCTCTCGCTCTCTTATTTAATCTCTCCTACAAATTTAACATGAAATTCCAACAACACACCTCATAATATACAATAATAATAGAGGCTTCAATAATCAACCTGTTAATGGGTTGCTACATTGCAAATTTGTGTGTCAGATCACAGTATTTCGTCGTATTAACTCAGTTAGTTTTGAGATTTCGTATCATTTGGTTGTGTTTTCTGTTTTCTGTGACGTACTTTTTCATCATTTATTTATTTATTTATATTCAAATCCACGGTACTTTCATATGTCTGCTAACTGTTGTTTGTATTAACTTCTTATTTTAAATTCTTCTTTGTATCAAATTTAATTGTTTTGTTTTTATTTTTTTTGTAGTCCCAAAAACTAAACTTAATTGAGTTGATAAAAATAAAAGAAAATAAACAAACGCAGACCTGCAATTTTATTGTGTTGAAAATTTTTATAATATCTCACGATATATTGGAAATTAAATAATTATTAATTATTTTTAACATTTAAAACAAACATAACAAAAAAAATAAAAATAAAAAAGGTATAATGAAATTTTTGATAAAATCGATTGATTATTTTGTGTTGCTGAAAAGAAAAATATTACAAAATGTTTGCAATAAAAAATAAATTATACTAAAATTATTTTAAAACAATTTACAAGCACAAACAAATTACAATAGTTTAAATTTTTTGAAAAACAATCTATCATTAAAGTATCGTAAATATTTTACACATTGTATATACTTACAATATGATAAAAGGGTGTCTGACATTAAAGTAAATATTCTACATAGATGAATCAACTTAAATTTTATAGTGAATTATATAAAAAATTTAGCATTTCCATTTTATGAAAGCTTCCTTTCCTAACCTTTCAGATTCATTGATTGTTTATGTTCTACAATAGTAGAATATAAACTGTACTCTGTTATTTTTTATCTCTATGGAGTGAGTTGGTTATCATATGTCTCTCCATTAGTTTTTACTATGTGACCAAAAACGTTCTTAATTGTTGATTTTTTTTCTTTTTATTGTTTCACTGTCTATTTCTTAAATACCGTAATTAGCTAATCTTTTCACACTTATTCTACTTCTCCCCCTTTAGCTTTTTTCCTCATTAATACAATAAGTTTTACTTTGTTCATCATCGTTCATAGCTATATAAATATAGCCCATGGCATATAAAATCAACAATAACAACAGTAACAAAAAACATGGCAAAATTTCAATTATTTCAAATATATTATTTGTTCACCATAATGGTTGAGTACTCGACACATTCAGGTGATAAACCTTGATTATGGCAGATGATATGGTAAGTAAATGTTGATTCGACATACCGATGATAAAGTAATAAAAAGTCTATTGCATAGTTTATAAATAAATATGCACAATTAACAATTCATATGTATAACTTAGACCAATGCAATTCGCTACTTCGCTATAACGTAAACAATCATTATGATATGTCTAACTTAAGCGTTGATAAAATATTCCTTTATTTTTTACCTTTTTTAAGGTATTCGATGTGAATGACACGCTTCACAAAAAAAAAACTATCTTCATAGCTTTGTTGGTTGACAGACCCACCTTGGGCTTCTTTGGTGCACGTTCACCCAGAGAAGTCCACTGCTTTGACTTTTCCTTCGCCTCTGGTGTGTTGTGATGGATCAAACAACTTGTTTGGATTGCGGTTGAACATCGCCGTATACTCATTTAAACTGACCACACAGTTCCACTTATATTCGAGTGTGAGCATTCGCAATTGACATCGCGCGGATAGCTTTTCATGCCCAATTATTCGTATAAAACGTGATATACCCGCTCAGTTCAGATCCATACAATCTCAGCCACCTCACGCACTTTGAATTTCTGATCGTACAATATCATTCCATGTATTTAATCGACGTTCGACGTCAATTGTGATTATACAACCACATTGAATTTAGCAAACCTCTTCTTAGCCAATGGAATTGATGGTGCATAGTCCCCATAGTATTTATCAAGCTCTTTGTTGGTTTTAGTGACGGTTTTCTTACGGAAGAAATAATTCTTGATGAGCACACGAAATTTTCCTTTTCAATTCTTTTATTTGATTATTCCATCGCATATAGTATACTATTTCTGGATTTATCTAATTACAGGCTTATGAATTCATGTTAGATCCTTAAATTTGCATCTTTAAATTCTAAAAGATTCAAGATAATTACAACCTTAAAAAGTGAACTAATTAACTAAATACCGCCATAGCATAAATTCTGATTGATGACTCTGGTCTCTGATTAAGAATCTGGTGTCTTTTAGGAACAAAGCTTTAAGCGAAGAACTTTTATTCATTCATAGGGTTTCGATGATGTAAGTTTTCGTGGATCCAATAACTTTCTAACACCAAATATAGATGCTCTCGCCTATAATGGCATTATTCTTGATAATCTCTATGCAGCGGCAATGTGCACACCCTCACGGGCTGCTTTACTAACAGGGAAATATCCAATAAATACTGGTAAGTGCAAATACTCTAGTTCTGATACAATACCTAAATATTGTAATTATGATAACTATATTCTTTCTAGGTATGCAAAATTATGTCATTGTGAATGATCAACCATGGGGTCTGCCAGTAAATGAGACAACAATGGCTGAAATATTCCAACAGAATGGATATTATACAAGTCTTTTTGGTAAATGGCATCTGGGTATGTCACGCAAGGCGTACACGCCCACGTTAAGAGGCTTCGATCATCATTATGGATATTTAGGAGCCTACATTGATTACTATGATCAAATGTATTCCTCATTAGTATGTTCAATAGTATTTACATATATTAAATGCTGAAAAGATGGAACCCATCATATTATAATTCTTATAGGCCGTTGGACGTGGTCATGATTTTCGTAAAAATCTTACTCCATCATATACACAAGCAGGAAAATATGTAACGGATGTGCTAACCGATGCTACTGTAGAGTTAATAAAACATCATAATGTCACAGAGAAACCACTCTTTATACTACTTAGCCATTTGGCGCCACATGCGGCCAATAGTGATAATCCAATGCAAGCGCCCGAAGAAGAAATTAAGCGATTCAGTTACATCAAAAGTAAAACGAGACGCAAGTATGCGGGTTAGTAAATCACCATTTCATGAAATTTGATTATACCGTCTTAAAATTACCTTCTATTTTCTCCAGCAATGGTCTCCCGTGTGGATAGATCCGTGGGATTAGTTATTGATGCTTTAGCAAGGCGTCACATTTTGGATAATACAATCATACTCTTTCTATCTGATAATGGTGGACCAACTGTTGGTGATCATTCTACAGAAGCATCAAATTATCCACTCCGTGGTGTAAGTAAAACATTTATCAAATTTCTTTATGATAAAAATATTTCCTTTTTTCTATCAGCAAAAGGATTCACCCTGGGAAGGTGCTATTCGTTCCTCTGCAGCAATTTGGTCTACACAATTTGAAAAACTGAGTACTGTTTGGAAACAACCCTTTTATATTGGTGATCTATTGCCTACTTTAGCTGCTGCAGCTAACATACACATCGATGAGAAGCTGAAACTTGATGGATTGAATCTTTGGTCTGCTCTCAAGTATGGCTATCAATCCGTTGAACGTGAAATCGTTCATAATATCAATGAACAAGAGCCATATTTCTCATTTACCAAAGGTAAATGGAAGCTTCTCAATGGCACTACTTTTAATGGTAGCTATGATGGTTGGTTAACTACAATTAACAACCATTCCGAATTAGATCCAAGGACATTTGACTATGATGAGGTCATTGAGAATACAACCGTGTGGCAACACTTACAACGTCATAGACCGCCACAACATTTGTTACCCATAAATATACATGCTTTGCGTAATGCAGCCACTATCAGATGTCAATTTTTAGATGAGACACTAGGTACACCATGTGAACCACTGAAAGCTCCTTGCCTCTTTAATCTTGAGATTGATCCGTGTGAACAGAATAATGTCTATGATTCATATAGAAATATTGTTAATGAGCTTATGGAAAAAGTTGAAAAATATCGCAAAATGGCACATCCACCTAATAATAAAAATAGAGATCCTAATTGTAATCCAAGTTACTACAAAAATGAATGGACATGGTGGGAAGAGGAAGAGAGATCTACAAATAATTCTAACAATATTAAATTCATTCATTTCCAAAATAATCTAGGACATTACATTTCTATTATTTATTTGTTGTATTTGTTTCTTATATTATAATGACAAACTATTTGTATTTTTATTAACAATCTCGTCAAATATTATTATTGTATTTAAAAATCTGATGCTAATAATTATTTAGTTTGATTTCCACTCCCATGAGAGCAAAATGGTGAATTAAAGTTGTCACAGAAGTGTGTGTTATTTCCAAAAGTACCTGATCTAATGTATATGTATGTAGATGCTGCTTTTTATTTAGAAAGAATCATTATGACAAAAATTACTAACCTTATAAAGCTTATTTTTAAAATTTGACGGTAAGTTGTTTTTTATTTGTTTGGCAGCCATCAATAGTGAACATTATTATGTGATAGAGAATTTAATGTGAAAGGTCTCAGTTCATCCAAAAGCGGAGCTAGATTCTACTCTGAGAATGTCTGCATCTTGAGAAAGGTGAAACATTGAATAACAATGGCCTCATGCGCCCTATTCTTCTTATTTGGCCCTTTGGGCTAATTCCTGTTACCAAACTTAAATGTGGTAAAAATTTTCTAGCAATGAAGAGGTAGAGTTTACGTTTGACGGCTCTTTAAAGAAACTTGACAATTTTCACAATCAACAAGATATCAAAGGTCATGAATATCGCTGCGAAAAATTTATCAGGCTAAGAGGATACTTACCATGTAGAGAAAAAAGAATGTTTTTTTTTAATATTTTTTGTGTTTTCTTTGTTAAACCGGATACTGTGACTTCCGATGGAAATGTAAGTCATGAAAAGAAGTATCGATTAAGTTAAATAAAGAGTGCTGCCACATTGCAGAGAATGCTCGGATTTAGTTAAGAATAAATTAAATATTTAGATGATTTCCAAAAAAAAAAAAATTCTAAGAGAAAAGAGTGATATACTCTTGATATTTCCATATATTGATTATTAGTATTTTTTAAATGGAAACATGAAAACTCAAAAAAAAAAAACATTAAAGAAAAGCACACATGGAATCAATTTCTTGTAAGCTTCTTAGAATTTCTGCTACAATTTTTTTTTAAGCACAAAATGAAAATCCTTTTGATTTATTTTATTATACATTAAAGATTTGCGACATCATGATGAAATTTCATAAGGTAACAAAAGTCGTATGAGTAATATTTTTGTTTTATTGCTCATACGTTTTTTGCTGAATTGTATTGCTTAATATTAACATACTTAAGTACATTCAAATATAATATTATCTCTCTATCTCTCTCTCTACCTATAGGTCTCTCTTAATTCCTGTCGGGTTTTGTGGGACAATAGGCCTCCATAAAACATTTCCATTTCGGCTGTGATCCTCTGCTATGAGTTTGATGAGTGTTTCGAGTCAAGAAAATTAACATTTCTAAAAATTGTGTACCTTTGACCCCATAAGTAGCAGAGAATTTCTTTTCATGAACTAGAAGTTTGTGCTTGCCTCTTTTTCTCTCATTTTTTTATAAAATACAAACAAAAGTGATATTTTACCGGTCTCAGAAATACAGTACTAATTCCAAATGTTCCATCAATGAAGTTGTTGTGTTTCTCTCTTATATTGTTTCGCTGTTTCTTATAGTATTGGGCATGATGTACTTAGCTTTGTTTGTGTTATGTGTGTGTTGTTTGGGTTTTGTTTTTATTACCAACTTTAACTGTTTGTTGTTGCCATTTTTCTTTAGTGTCTTTATAACCATAATTAATGAGATAAAACAAACTTGCGTCGCTCATGTCGACAACCATATTTCGTTCAAATCAGCTGTTCGCATAATTTAAAAGCAACATCGAAATCTTTAACTGCGAGTAGTCGCGTTGTGTCGATGCTGTTGAAAGGATCATTTTCTTAAACTTAAAAAACTGAAATTCATCCAACGAACTACAGAAATCTTTTTAAGGAAAACAGTTTTTTGAATGTCAACAAGTGACTGATTGTTTGTTTGGTGGTTTTGAGCAACAGCAGCAACATTCTTCATTGCATTGAGTTGAGTTGAGTCTTGTAAGTTAATAAACATAATAATAATCAAATAAAGAAGGAAGAGAAAAGCAAACAAAAAAGAAAATTACATATGAAAAGCGTTTGGAAAATGTACAACTTTGACATTTACTAGATTTTTTGTATTTTTTTTTTTTGGTGAATTGTTTTAGCAATGCGAGAATTACGATTTCATTGATTTAATCAAGTGATGCAAAAAATTCAAAACAAAATGGATACAATTGAATTTAATTAATCAAAACAAATATTTAATTCCTGTTCAACAACATTTGTGCAAATAACGTCTAAAATTTAAATTTTAATTATATGTATGTATATGTAAATACAAAGAATTGAATGTGTAAACACATAAAATATTAATAAAACAAGTTTACTTTTATAAATGAGAATCACAATCGAAATGGAATTTTAAATAATTTCCAAAAGAAAATTCCATAGAACAAATGAAAATCTTCTGATTGAATTTTTAAACAAAAATACTACATTTTTATTAAATTACAAATGTCTCATTAATGAATTTTCTTGCTCTTCTTTGTTTCTTCTACCAAATTTTGCAACATTTTAAGTGTGTTTATAAGTAAAATTAGCAGCATCTCTCAGTTATTTTTTGAAATCTTCTACTTTCTTTGCTTATACAATAAATTTCAGCTCATATTTTAATTATGAAATGTTATTAATTTTAATATTTTTGATGAAATTTTGCTGTCCTTTTTTTTCCAATATCAAAATCATAAATCAATTAAAATTTATTAAGATTTAAAGAGTTTAATTATTTTAATGAATAATGCAATGTTTGTAAAGCTTATTCTGATAATCTCGATTCATCTTAATAAAATCGAGAAATTGAAATCATATTTGAAAATTCTAATTTTTTGAAGTCCTTAGTAACAAAAACAGTACTTAGAATATGAAGTGATGAAGAGATGAGCATTTGGAAGAATTCAATCATGAGTTGATTTACAAACCACGAAATACAAATGTAGTTCCCGTTACAAACTCATATGAACATGTTAAAAGACACAGTCCACATTGGCTATAGATCTTCTTAACGTTCTTAGTAACCAACTTGGATCATCAGTGAGTTCCGAATCCTAATGCCAAGCAAAATCAATAATTTGGCCGTTAAAATAATGTACTAAAAGTTGTTGTTAAAGTCATTCTTAACAAAATATTTGAGTCTAGCTGTGATAAATAGTTTTATATAAAGGCAGAAGAAGAATTCAGTTATTAAAAAAACAATGCAGCTTCATTAAAGAAATGGTCACCATCAGAAAGATGTTTCAACTAGTAGATAAAATAAAATTAAACTGTTTTATAAACTTTAAAGACATTACATTATATTATTGGAATCTATTGCTTTCTTTTGAAATTCGAGATTCATTCAAGTGTCACGCACTCGAGCAATCACCCAATTGTAACGCCCTTGTGCCATATCAAACACCTTACAACAAGAATTCAAATTACTCAATATATCAAGTAAATTTCTTTAAGTTAACATTGCTCTGAATCATGACTAGTTTCTTTAGTGTTTCAGTATTGTTTTGTAATTAAAATATATATATGGTATGTAAGTATATATTGCAGTATCGTATTGTGATTCACGTTAGAGATTGTAGGAAATTACCAATTTACCAGTTTAAAAGTTTTCATTTCATTCATTTAAGTATTCATTATCAGAATTCGATTGATTGAGACAAATAAGTACTAGTAGTAACACGATTGGACAAAATCATGATTCAAATGACAATGACAACAAAGCGACAACATAATTTTCATATAAATTTGCTTAATATGTGTTATTTCAATGGAAAATTCAATCGTGCTCATTTCGATTGACCAACAAGCTCTTAACATAATCATAATGTTGTATACTTATATTGTAGTGTACACGACTTTTTTGATCTGCATTCAGATTTGTCCAGTCCTCACTAACCTGTTACTGTTGCTGTTGCTGTTGCAATGTTTTATGTTTCTTTTTGGAGTTTTATTTTCTTTTTTCTTGCAAATTTTTAAATCAATCTCATATTGCATTGTGTCTCTCTGTCTGTTTGTCTGTTTGTCGGGCTATAATTACAACTTAACCTTGACACTCACAGCATTGAAGTATTATAGTATTCAATGGATTGTTCTGTTCGGGATTTTTCCACCTGCATTGTATTGTTATTCTTTTTTTTTTTTTTGTATTAAGGTTTTGTTGTCATTTTTACAATCTGACAATCTTAAATACATGCACAGATATTTTTTTATACATACAATGTATGTATATATAATTCATTGTGGGGGTGGCTAGATCGTGATTCAGATGAATGAAAAGTAGAAATTAATTTTTGATAAATTTTCCCTTACCTTGCAACTTTAATTGATAGGCTGAAAATGAGAATTATAAGTCTCAAAATCAGAATTCATAATTGTAATTAAATTTATTATTATTATAGTATTATAGTATTATTTGACTCTGTAATGGAAAAAAGAAATTATGAGGGCTTGGAACTAGGAAAAAGGGCATTTCTGATTCTTTGTAAATGAGTGCAAGTGCCCAAAATATGTTTTATTGACACATCTTCTTGAACGCATAGATGGCAGGAAGAGTGCATTTCCCTATATAGAAGATGTGTGTGCGTGATGACGATATGATTTGGAACAGCTTATCAGGTATAAAGTTTTTCCAGGTGTGGATTAACAATTTTATACTTGTGCTGAAAAGCCAACTAGTCTTCATATCAACGAGATGGCGGTGTGTCTATGATTGTCCTGCTCATGTCCTTCTCATTGGAGGTAATTGTGGTTACTGACGGTGACTGAGGTACTAGCTTAGATGCTGCGGTGGCCTTTTCATTTTCGGTACTCCGTTCATGGGGTCTTGATGCAGGTGTGCCATAATTGGCACAATTGTATGTTTCCAATTACTAATGTTTTTGATAGCATCTCTGTCACTACAAATAGTTCATTTATTTACATCTATTTTTATTTATTTATTTTTTTTATATTTATTATATCATAAACCCAGAGGCTAATCTAATTGTTAAATCTATTTCTCAGACCCTTACACTGCAAATTTCAACTACTTATTTCTCACAGAATTTTTAAATGATCTGTTACTTATTTGGTATTAAATAATTTATTTTGTAAGCATTGACCTCTTACAAATGATATTCGTATCACTATTTGCTATTTATTAATTTAAACTTACCCAAATTCATGATAGCTTTAAGAATGATAATAAAACTAAATAAACTATCACGGAAAGAAAAAGTGTTTAAAAGAAGATAAAGAATTGTTTTCTTTAAGACATATGTATGTCTTATGTACAAAATCATAACTCATTGTTTAAATTCTTTTATGAGGCCATATTGCATCAACTGATATGAACATCGTTTGTTCCTCCAAGGTTATCAAACCATCACTTATAGGTAGACCGACAATGATTATGTTGATAATTATTTCAATGTTTTGGGTCTAAGTCAATAGTGACAAAATTTTATAATAAAAAAAAAAAAAAACAGCAACATTAAAGTGTAATAAACCCATTAAAAAAAGTGCAAAAATCGCATCGACTTGACTGAATAAACTACATCATTCATTTGTAAATCAACTTATGAATGAAGTGAAATGTAATGAAATAATTAAACTTGTTGGTTAATTCAAAAAAGAAACAAAAAATTAAGATTTGTTAAGACAAATGAAATAAATTTTTATTATATTTTATGCAAATAAAAATATCACAATAAAGAAATTTAGCAATTTTTCCATTATTTAGCAAAACATCTAGGAAAATGACTCTAGGCAAAGGTTTCTTAATTTTTATCCTAATTTGTTCAATTGCTTTGGGAAAAGAGGAAATGGGAACAAGACCCAATATTGTTATTATATTAATAGATGATATGGTAAGTTATTGAAAAAATTTAAAATGATCTAAAATGTTATTAGATATTTTTTATAATGTTAGGGTTTCAACGATGTCAGTTTCCATGGTTCCAATCAAATACTTACACCAAATATTGATGCACTCGCCTATCATGGCATCATTCTAAATAAGCATTATGTACCGAATATATGTACACCATCTCGATCAACATTACTGACTGGAAAGTATCCGATTCATACTGGTAAGTATGTGTATTTCACAAAGATGAGATCCGTTAAATGTTCTTCCTTCTGATCAGGTACACAACATTACGTGATCATTAGTGATGAGCCATGGGGTTTACCACTAAAGGAACGACTCATGCCAGAATTCTTCCGTGATGCGGGCTATTCCACGAATCTTGTAGGAAAATGGCATTTAGGATTTTGGCGCAAGGAAATGACACCCACTTTACGAGGTTTTGATCATCATTTTGGTTACTATAATGGATATATCGATTATTATGATCATACAATGTATATGCTGGATAGAAATTACACTGCCGGAGTAGATTTCAGGCGTGATTTGAAACCTTGGCGCGAAGCCAATGGTTCTTATGCCACAGATGTCTTTACATCGGAAGCGCAACGAATCATACGAGAACATGATACAAGAAAACCACTCTTTCTAATGATGAGCCATCTGGCAGTACACACCGCCAATGAGGATGATCCAATGCAAGCCCCACCGGAAGAAGTAGAAAAATTTAGTCACATTAAGGATATGAAACGTAGAACATATGCTGGTATGGTGTCCAGTTTAGATAAGAGTGTTGGCCAGACAATGCGTGCCCTTGCCGATAAAGGTATACTTAACAACACGATTGTGTTGCTCTACTCTGACAATGGTGCTCCAACTGTTGGTATACATTCCAATGCTGGCTCAAATTATCCATTCCGTGGGGTGAGTTTAATGAACTTTAAAACTAATTAAATGAGTTTTATATTCAGTCTTTATATTTATAGCAAAAAGAATCACCTTGGGAGGGTGCTCTGCGTTCAGCTGGCGCTATTTGGAGTCCTTTGTTGCAAAAAAGTGGATATGTCTCGAATCAGGTAATACATGCTGCCGATTGGCTGCCCACCTTGGCTTCAGTGGCAAACATCAAACTGCCCCCGACACTTAAACTTGATGGAGTAGATGTTTGGCAAACATTAAGTGAACAATCTGAACCACAACCACGCCGCCTGTTACATGTCCTGGACGATGTCTTTGGCTATGCTTCATATACGCGTGGAAATCTCAAGTATATAAACGGCAGTAGCTTCAGTGGTCAATACGATACTTGGCTGGGGGAACTACCCTCAGACGAAGATGATCCTGTTGCTTCTTACTATGTGCAACATGTGCTCTCCTCCGAGGTGAATAATATACTTGGAAGGCGTGTTCTTAGCAATCAACATATAAAGCAAATGCGTGAAGAAGCCACACATTATTGTCCACCCAATGCAGAAGATCCTAATCAAGAAATTTATATGTGTGAACCTCTTAAGGCACCTTGTTTATTTAATATTGCAAAGGATCCTTGTGAGCGCTATAATCTGGCCAAGTTGTTTCCACTTCAAGTAAAACTTCTCGCTCAAGAAGTCGATCAATTCCGTTTGAATGCAGTTGCAAGTGCCAGGATTACCACAGCCTGATAAATGCGCTAATCCTGCGCTTCATGATGGTACTTGGCAATGGTGGGATCACTTCACTCCAAATTGTGAGTCTAAATCCTTTAAGATTTGTTTATCGCAGCTGTCAATTATTGTATCTATTTTATTATCTTGTAGTGCATGGCGGTGGCAATTGTAGCTTAGGATTGCTTACTAGTTAAATAAGTCTTAAATATATGAATAAATTTATAGAAATAAATGTGTTTGGTCACGAGATTTTTCGTGACATTATTGATTAATTATATTCAAATGAAAAATTGTATATCATAAGTAAGCGGAAACTATTGCCTTGGGCAGAATTCGAACCCACGTGGAGCGCACTACGAGACACCACTCTATGCACTCGGCCACGGAGGCAACATTATTGCAAAATTATGTTCTCGCATGTGCGCGAAAGCAAGATCTTGATTGGTCATGTGATATTCCATTTATGGGTATAATCCATAGCTTTTTAAGGGAATACGATTAGAAATCTCTTTATAATATTAGTACCATAATATCCATCATTATTACAGAACGTTTAAAATGGAGAAGTAAAATACTAAGCAAAAGTTCTTGACTCTTAAATGTGGTTCACTGATGAGTAAAAATTGGAAAATAAAATAGGATTACATGGACTGCATTGGAAAAATCTATCCCAATTGCACCCACTTTTAAATGTTTTCAAGCAAAAGAAGAAGAGTCAGGGAATCCTTATTCTCAAATTGCAAAATAGCTCTCGAATCATCTAAATTTCCTTCCTAATATGGAAGAGTACCTATCTCTACATAACGAATTTGACCGGCAAATCGAGCTTAAATGCATTTCTTCATGGGTCTCGATGGTATTAATAGTAAAAATATTTGATTGTGAGAATATTTGTGACCGTTTATTCACAAATCCATCTTAATTGTATTTTATATCAACAGTGGTTATTTCTGAAAAAAAAAAAAAATGCCAATATATTTGTTAGTAATTTCTGAAATTTCTTACTTCAATTCAAAGAAATATAAATAGCATAAAAATAAATTTCCAATTGAAATTAAGTTGAATACAATAAATTATATATGTAATATTATGATTACTGATTGTTGAAGTATTGAAGTATAAAAGTAGATCGATGAAACTCTTTCTGAAGAACTACAAAATATTAGGGTAATTGTTTATAAGCAGCTTTGTTATTTATTTATCTGATCAGTATTATTTTGAAAGATTTTCTGAATTTCGGTATGGAAACTTGAATGGTGTTAACGTTGAGTTAACTAGACTTGGTAGCCGGTACTAACCTGTATATAACCTGTTTACAGTGCGTTTACGAGTCTGAACAGCTGTTTTTTTTGTTTTGTTTAAACAGATAAATTATAACGTTGCGCGCACGGTGGGCTAAATTCAAATTTGTTGAAATAATTGATTTGGAACAATTTGCTTAAATTCAAATAGTTCTTACGACCCCCTTTTTCATCTTTGTAAAACACTTAACAAGATTAGAATTTTAATAAATGAAGTATAATTTGAATTTTAATAAAATCATCAACAACCCAAGACACAATAAAATTTGCAGATTTCCCCAAGGGACCAACGGTAATCTCCAAGTTCTGGCCGAACTTGCATTGAACACGAATTCAATTCTGTAGCAGAAACAACTAATTTTGTTCTTTTTCCCTGTTGCTGTTCTAGATTTGAACACGACTTCAATGCAAGTTTGCCCGAACTTGGAGTTCAGCTCACTGCCAATCTATTAAAGATCCATTGTGATGTCACAAACGCAATGTCTCCACTTTAAATATATATCTTTCATACCGTCAAGTTATTTGAAAAAGTTGAAGAATGTGAATCTTGTAGGAACTTAACATGCAGAATAAAGTTGTTGTGGTTTTTGTAGAGGAAGTTTGATAGTGGAAAATTATCTATGTAGAACATTAAAAAGAGTCGGTATCATTTTTCAGTAGAAATGGTAATTCACTAATTTCTAATTGCAAAAAAAAAAAAAAAAAAAATAACAACAACACAATAATGAAGAAATACCTTCCACGATAAATCTATGACTATAAATATTTGTTTATTATTTTTTTTCTTTTCTGATTCAATTTCAGTGACATAGTATAAATCAAGTTGATAACTTGATATTTTAGATAAAATAATTCGTTTTTTTATATGTAATAATTTCTTTTTTTTTTATGTTTATTTTTTTTTTTTAATACAAAATAAATCAAGCTTAAATAAATTTTAACTAAATTTGACATGAAAATACGACATCGATAACAAAATGCATACATGTATATTATATATTGTAGATTAATACAATATAAAATTTAAAATATGAAAAATACAGAGAGAAAACTATTTAAAATATACAATTATAATACTCATCATAAAAGACGCTCATGTTTTTGGGAATTGATTTTTTGAATGGAATTGTTTTGTTTTCTCGTTGTGGTACTTAATAACTACAATAAAAACAAAGAACTACATTTGTACGTACAATAATAGATCAAATTTTGATCCGATAATGATTGGATTGGATTGCAAAAACTTCTTCTCTGCGCATGAACTCCACTGATTTACTACTATTCAATCATATTGAACAGTAGACTGGAGAATATCATACCGAATATCTATTAAAAAGAAAGAAAAACAGAGAGGTAAATGAGTTATAAAATTATTAAATATCGGATCAATCCATTTGTTTCTACCATTAATATTGCAACAGCTATCGATGTACCACCAATGACTGCTGCATGATCACGTATGAAATTCGTTGTCACATAGAGACATCCCTGATTGTAAAGATTCGTTATTGTTGGAAAAATGGTACACTCCTTGCGTTGGCCGCCAAAGATCTCTTGACAACAGGACTCTGGTACGGGACCATAACGATTCCAGTCATGCCAAGTATCCACACCACAGCATTGCAGACGCTCTTGAGTTTGATCCCAAGCTTGGGTAATCTCACGACGGCTGCCATAGAGAGCCATTGTGGCACGCATTTCCTGTGAATTGAGAAATTTTTGTTAGTCAATTATCGTTAAAAAATATCAATAAATCTTTCTTACTTGACGCATTGTCTGTTGTACACGTTCACGAAAAACATAACCCAAAATGCCACCAATTAACATAGTCACGAAAACAAGCGCCACAATTATGAAATACTGTTAGAAATATAAAAAGTTGTCAAATACTCAGTTTAGCGCCAATTTTTTTTTAACAAATCAAAGTCATTGTACTCATTTATACTCACCGTCAGTAACAAACACTTGACTTCTTTGCCAGCGCCTACACAACCCAAAAATGAAACCAAACAAATCACAATTGACGTAACAAGTAAAACATAAACGGCACCAGAGAAAAGATTCGTTCCGAGTAGTTCATTCATGAAACTACGATCAACCAGTGTCCATAGTGTTAGACAGAAGACAATAGCTCCACCAACCTGATATTTAAAAATAAATAATAATGAATAAAATCTGTTAGGTGCGAAGTTGGAGTTGAACTTACAAAAATAACAAAGTTCGCTATGAATAAACTATATTTAACGAACTGTCCACAACAGTCCATTCGTGAACCAAAGCCCATTCTGTCGTCCTCCTGTATAATAATAAGAAAAAATTATTATAATCAGAAATTTAATTACTCATATGTCAATTAACAACTAGAATCTCTATTGCTGATCCATAAGTTATGTATATGAAATCATGCAAAGAAAAAAAAAAAATTATTTGTGTTCTTGTCCATTGTGGGATAACCGGAAATGAACTAGTGGACCTATTTGCTAAAAGATCACACTTATCCTTTAATAAGTAAGTATACGAAACCAACATAACTTTAACAGATGCTGTACCCATGGCAAGGACTTATTTACCGACTTGATATTACCTATTGACTTTGCCACACCCTTAACAAATCTTCCCTATCATTCGGTCAATCATACAATGATATCCTAACTATATCCCTTACATTTCTTGAATGCTGAGTATGTAAATAATAATAATATAGGACTATTCATAGAGTTATATCCTGTAAATATTCTAGGTGCACTGAATGCCTTGGTTACTTCTGCTAATACGGTGTTTATTCCTCTCTGTCATCTGTCTCTCTGTATGTATGGAAACTAGTCCTCAGTTTTTGAGCTAGAGCAGAGTATACAAATCTAAAGAACAACTTCTCTGAATCTAATAAGCTAATCAAACTACCGCGTCGCGAAGTGATGATGGCGATCACCACCAACGCGTTGAAGTAGTTGCCCTGCATTCTTTGGTGTAGTGTACGTAATTACGCAGACTTAGCGCCTCATGTGGAGTTTTAGATTTCTCTTGCACTTAACAATTTCTTGACTGAATTGGATAATTGGGGCTTTTTTGTAGGATATGTTGGCAGCGGAATTAATCATGAAATATTATTGATAATAACTTATTGTACATATTCATACATACATCTCATAAATTGAATTGTTGACAAGAATCTAATCGAGTCAAAATTTTGAAATGTTAACCTTAAGTTTTGATCTGAAGTCTGTAAGGCCTTCTTTCCTCATGAATAATTACAATATAATTTTTCAACAATTATTGAGTAGATAAATGGGTGATAACTTTTACTTTTCAACTTATTAAATAAGATATGCACATTTGAATGGTGTTAATATTGTTATCACCTGTAAAAGATCCGCTTTCATAAGAGACTATCGTCTAAGCGGTGTTATGTGGATAATGATTATTATCACTGTCATTATCATCATCATTACTGTTTCAATGTTTTCAACAATTTGGTAATCATAAATACCAACAACGACGACTCACGACAAGCCAAAAAGATAAACAGAAAGAAGAGAAAAGAGAGTGGTTAAGTACACTTAGCCATGACCCAGTTTGACTTTGGCTAGACAACTCATTTTTGATCAAGAGAGGTTATTCGAGACAGAAAAAAGGGAGAGAGAGAGAGAGAGAAAACGAACAACAACCCATGTGGAAGTTATTAAATTTATTTTATTATATTTTGTTGTTACTATTATTTTTTATTGTGCGTTTTGTACGAAAACAAAATAACATAAACATAGATACGAGTGAGTAGTATATTGTCTTAGGAAGCTTTGAAACATTTTGAATTAGTTCGCTTGAGCTAAAGATCAAAATGAATCTGAGCCTTTGTCATGCGTTCCAAATTCGTGCACTTGAAATAAATTATTGTACGATGAGCATAAATCAAATAATTATTTTAAAAACAAAAACAATAAATTCCCAAGCTTTGAACCGACAATTAGCATTTGAAATTTTTGAATTTAACAGATTTTATTTAGTTACTTTAATTTCGGCAACTTAGAAGTTTAAATTAATCGACGAGATAATCATGATCGCATACATTTATAGACACAATAACGATTAATTTAAACAATAACAGTGACAGCCGAATGATCAGATAAATGGATGTTCTCAACTAAATAGTATATAGTAAAATTCCAAACACATGCAAAACATAAAACTTTAACTAAAGTATAAATTTATAATTTTCTCATTAAATTACTTTTGATTGGATCAAAATCTATTTCATCAATCTTCTTTAAATCAAAGGCAAAAAATTTCCAAAGATAGTAATTTGAATATTGTTGTTGTCTGAATCATACTTACTTAACTTTAATACATGTATTATTACTGGGACTGGGAACAAAAAGAATTTTGTGAATTGGTGAAGTCTTCCTTAAACTTGTCTTTTGGGCAACTAGCAACTCGATTAGTGTCAAAATTTGAGCGGAATTCATCGCATAGGTTAATTTGTGTGAATGATTAAAGCAAAAAATCTTTTATATTTTTTGCTGAAATTAAAGAAAACTTGTTTTTCTAATGAAAGGTTTAAGTTTTAAAGCCGAAAGAAATAAA
The DNA here is from genome assembly GCA_037043295.1 of Amiota minor. Classification (NCBI taxonomy): domain Eukaryota; kingdom Metazoa; phylum Arthropoda; class Insecta; order Diptera; family Drosophilidae; genus Amiota; species Amiota minor. Next base: position 648,491 of record JBAMAW010002805.1, read on the forward strand.
TCAAAGCTAATTTAACTAATGTTCAAAACACATCTAAAAAATCATTTCAAATCTAATGAAGAAATGAATAAATCTATGATTAAAGTAAGGTTTTTACAGCCACTTGTGATACAACCCAATTGGGACACCCACTTGGTATTGGTAAAAAACATCAATAAAGTCAAAATAATTAAATTCTAAAACATTTCTTCCATTATTGATGCATATCAGTTCTGGTCACAAGTAATAAACTTTTCCTTATTAAATAAAAGGCTCTTTAATAAGCAAATAGTGGCCTCTCCGCATATAATAAGTATAAGCAAAATACATGCTTTCCAAAAGCAAACTTCCGACGAATTGCGTGCCGCAACATGCTTATACAATAGTACTACTTGATGAAATCAATTTACACATCAGTCAATATACTGGCGACTGTTCTCACCCAAGATGCGCCACGACGCAGACTAAAGAGGTTGTAACCAAATATGTAAATATTAATTATCATAACAACGTTGTAAGCTATAGCGACTAATGTTGAAATAAATTGTTAACAAAAGAAAAAAAATATATGTATATATTGTAGGAAGAGCATTTCTATTGAAATAAGTAACAGTAGGTAACAAATTTCCTTCCAACATGATAATAAACGAACTGAAATGCTCCTGGCATGTCCACATCCATTAATTTTCTAGGAATTGTTTCCTTATTCAGCAGATTTAACTATAATACAATTGGCTATTTCCTATTATTGCCAAATTTAAAACTTCTCCTGAAATAGATGACATTTCGTACTGAACTATTTTTCTAGCAAAACTATTGTACTTTCAATAACTTCGTAGAAATAGTATTTATTCTAGAGTTTTCCACAACTATTCGTATTGTTTTTAGTAATCATAGTTTAGGAAAATAATGAATATGAATCACAAGCATTCAGTCGGACACTTCAACTCAATTGATAATGTGATGATGATAATGATGATGAATCGTTCGTTGTAGTAAACTTTGTGAAAGGCAAATACAGTCATGCAAATTTAAATTATATTCAATACAGCAACACAAACAAATACATCAAACAACAGCAACATTCAAATAATTGCTATTATTAACAAATACAAACAACTGTGAGAATATTTTTTTACCTTTAAATATTATTATTTTTTTTTTTTTGTTTTTCATTACAAAATCGTGTTTTAGATATTGCAAAGACGCGAGATGTTCTCGACATCTTGCCTATAATATTATTATACATACTGTATATAGAAAAAACCGCAATTATCTTGAAATTTATATGTAGAGTTAAGAGTGATAAGTAAACGCAAAGTAATTAACATAAGAGGAGCAATAAAAAATGAATTAAACTAAAAATTAATTTATTTGCAAATAAGTCTCGGTTAAACCTTCTCCTCATCTCACAACAGTTTATAACATTCATTATATATACCTACATATGTATGTATCTACGAAATAATTGACCCCGAGCGACGTGCTATACATACCAATTAGTTTATCAAAATTCAATTTTAACTACAAGTTGAGCTCAAATAAGAAATCGTCACAAAAACGCGCGCGGCACAGAAATGTGCGATTATTGTCGTATTTCAAAAATTTCATGCGTTTCACATTTCATCTCACTCAAGATTTTTTATGGTTATTTACTTTTGCCAATCAGAAAATGAGTTCACTTTGACTAATTAAATTTTATTGTTCTTTTTTTTGTTTATTGTTTTTTTTTTTGTTTTTATAGTTTATTTCCCTAAGATATTTTTTGTTTTTTATTTCTTCTTATTTTGAGGGCTTTTCGATTATGTACTTATAAATGATTCGCTTTGATCACGTCTGTAGCATATAAATTATTGTAAGTAATTGGACTCACTCTATAATTTACTTAAGAATTAGTAAAGATTTTATGCACATAAATTCTGAATTCTTCATTAAATCTTTATTTATTTTCAAGAAATGTCCAACTAAAAAGTTCAGTAATTAAAGTTTTGGCTAATATTTTCGTTAATGGTTTTTGTACCTTAATAATAAAAAATAAATGATCATTAAAGAAGGCAGTATTGTTTGGGACTAGAAAAATTGATAGATCCCCTTTAATAATGGAACCCACTACGTTTATGAATAGAAGAGTCATAGCTTATATGAGTTTGTTCAATATCAAAACTTAAGCGAAGAAATGATTAAGTTGAGCAGATAGAAAAACACCCAGAACCAAAAACAGCTCGATTTTTTCAAATCTGATTACTGTCCAATATTGTATGTATATTTTTGCTAAAATCGTAAGAGAAATTTTATTCACTCTATGATTCAGCGAAGAATCTATAACGTTTTTATGTTTTGTATTTATATTAATTCTAATTACTTTATTAATGAGTTTTTTGCTATTAACAAATTTCTAAGCTTAAAAGTTATGTAATTAAAATATTAGCTAATAGTTTTTCTTAATGATTTTTCTTCCTTAATTAAAAGTTACACTCATTATTAAAGAAGGGAGTATTGTTTGTTTTTTTTTTTTTTTTATTTAAAGATTGATTCCATTTAATGAGAAAAATGATATACCATTTATTAAGATTGATTCCATATAATGAGAAATATGATATGCCACTTATTATGATTGATTCTTTTAAGGACCTACAGAGTCTATGAATAGAAGGGAATAATTAATTTCGGTAATGCGAAAGCTTTCTATTGGATTAAGTTCTTCAGATTGGATAAGGCCTAGAACATGAAAAACAACACCACAACTTTCTGAAAATTGTCAATCTTGCCAGGATCTAACTGAATGAAAGTTTTGAAAATGTTCTCATAATTAAATCTCAATAAATAAAATTTGCAATACTTTACGAATTACCAAATTAGAGTTGAGTGCAAAAAACAAAATTCTATTCTACAAAGTTATATTAAAACGTGTCTGATCATATGCCAAGCAACTTTGGGTCACTTCAAGCAACTCAAATATTGAATTTTTGCAACGATATCAAAACAAAATGTTATGAAATATTATCAATGCACCTTGGTATGTAAGTAATAAAAACATATGTAAAAATTTCAATATACCTTTTGTTAGGAAATAAATACTGTTTGTATGAAAGATTGACCAAAAGAAAATCTAGAATTTTCTTTATTGGAAAAGTTTTTATACTTTGAAATTGAAAGTAATAATAAAGGTTTTCTTTAGCGAAAGAATTATTCAAATCGTTTAAGGAGTTCTTGAGTTATAGACTTTTGAACTTAGTATTGGTAATACAAGATGTCAAACAAGCCTGTTTTTTTATGCTTGAAAGTCACTTAAAGAAGTCAAGCCTTTTCAAATTGAAACCCTTTCAGGTCATTTTCAAGTTTTTTCGGACGAACGAGTACAAGCTGCCACTACTTTGAAAATAGCAAATACAAGCTCGTCGCTAATGGTAAAACAGCACCTTTACCTTACAATAATATGACGAAGAAGTATTTTGCAAAGTCTGATTACCCATGAAAACTAATTCGCTATAAATTAACAGCAATGATACTGTTAGGCGGATATGTATATCCTATCCTACACTCAAGTTTTAATACTCTTCACGCAGTGAAGCAAATGGACAGAAGGAGACATCGGAGATCTTATAAATTATATACCTATATTCTTGTTTAGCTCGACGAGACGAGTTGATAAAGAATCTGCAACTATTAGCTTAATGCCTATAAGACATTAGCATATTAGAATACAAGTATATTGTATATTATAATTAAACAAAACTTTACAAACATTTTATAAAATCCAATGTACCACTAACATTTTGATGAATATCAAAATCATTGTGTAACAAAGAGAAGTTCAAAGAGTCCCGTAAATTACAGCTGCATAAAACAATTAACAGTTGGTTCTTATATTATAATAGCCAGTGCTCTGACTTATTATAAACATTTCAAAAGACACATTGAAGCTTGAAGCATCACAAGAAAAAAAAAAAAAAAAATAAAAAGAAAAAATATAAATCGATCCCAATAATAAATATTGATCCATAATAGTTTTACTTTATTTACTTGAGACAACTTGTTCTCAAGGATGAATAATAATATCGATCAAGAAAATTTTAAGTAATATCACTTACCGTATTACCTTCCTGTAGTACAAATGAGGTTTTCGTTAGATAACCAATTTTGACGACTTATAAATGTAAATCTGACAATCAAAGACAAGATCTGACAAGAAACGTTGGGTTGAGTTGAATTCAATTGAGTTGCGTCTATGTAAATCCGTTACACCTGGGTGCACTCGCAGACAAACTTCAAGACCATAAATTCCGCGAGAAACTCTATAGAGAGAGACAGAGAAAGAGAGAATAACAGCAAATATAAAGAAAAAATATAGAAAAAAAAAGAAAAAAAATATATTCAATGAAAATTAAACAAATTTTTGCATAATTTATTATAACACAATTTATTTATGTTTATTTTTGTATTGAAATAGGTAAAGGTAAAATTTATTTATTTATTTAGTTAAACCAGTTTCTTTGATTTGTTATATTCAAATTTTCCGTATTTACTTTTACTTATTTGCTGTGTTTCTTGTAGTCGCTGTTTTTGTTGTAATTGCTGACTCTGCGGTTTTTGTTCTACCAGCATAAGGAGGAAAGAGACTCGATTAAATTCGAATAAAAAAATATTATATAGAGTACAATTAAAATCAAGACGACTATCATGGATTTAGAAGCCTTAGACCAAGCATTAGCAGACTTGTATGAACCCTTTATGTTTATTTTGGATCGTGCCAATTTTGTTATAGTCGCTGTCCATTATTTTATAATACTTTTACGTTTAGAGCGGGTCCTTCAAATTCTTCCCCGTATTTTCTATGATCGCAATAGATTTTTCAGATTTTTTTTGTTTTAATAGAAAATATCATAAATAATCACAAAATGAACCATTTAGTTTCTAATATAAAACATCAATTATTGAGATCCTTTAATAGTCACTGAATTTATGGCAGTTCCCTCCAACTTTAATCAACTTTAATCAACTTTCACATAATTAAATAATTTAAATTTTAGATTTCAATATGCCAAGGGAAGTTAAAAGACTTTATATTTAGAATATTAAAGATGATTTCGTATAGTAACGTTCAGTCAGTCTGAAAAGAGTGAGAAGTGGTTAGGAAGAGTCCTTATAGGAAGTGCTATAAGTCCTTACAAAGAAAATATAGAATACAAGTTGAGTGATTTTGAGAGAATTTGCCTTAAGATCTTATTCCAAAAGTACTTGTCTTGCATAATCGAATATCTATTGCGAAATGCTTTGCTGAACATAATGTTCTGTTACATAATCTAAGTCGGTGTAATGCATCGAGTAGAGCTAAAGAATTTCGAGACTGATATATTTTCTATTTGTAACTCCCATTTGTCAACAAAAATGGATTATTTTCCTCGAGGTTTAAACTTACTAAGTACAATATACTTCAATATAGAATTATTTTCAATTTAGGAACCTAGACGCGTTTAACCTAATTTCTGGTGATTGCTTGCAGGATATTTTATAGTTAACTTCAACCAACTCATAAGGATCTTTCTTATATCTTCGTGTCTAATTTTTTAATTTAAATGAAATTTATAATCTAAAAATAAGTTTGTTAGCTAAAACAAAGAAGTCCGATTTTGGAAATATCAATAAAAGAATATAAGTTATTTATTTTGACTCTGTATTCACCTATATAAGTATTGTAACAAAAATTCTATTAAAGATCTTTTGCAAATTTAATTAATAAACTTTTCTTTACTTTAATTTATTGACGATTAAGGGTTTTGCATAGAAAATTCCACAAACTAAGAATCCTTGATCTTGATTTTTACTTAAGAGCACTTTACTTTATGTGAAATACTATATACAAGATTAAATCATGAGTCCTTTAAAACGATTCCCGGCACATGCACTTGATTTCATGGGAACAAGGTTCAGAGATTGAGAATTGTGTATAAATTTAGAAGCCTAGAAAAACGATCCTGGCTTATGCACTTCATTTCATGTGAATCTTACACAGAAAGATATACAAACTGAGAATCTTGGAATATTACTGAAATTTCAGTTTACGAAAGTTTTCAGTTTTTAAGGATTCAAATATGGTTTTTAAGTGACCATTATCTCAAGGGCAGTAAAGTGACTAAAGTGATTTGAATTGAAAGAATTGTAAGAAACTATAAATGTCAATAAGTTCCACCAAATGTAGGAAGGGTACAAAAGCTTTGTTCAGAACTATAAATTGTGTTTTTGCTATGTTTTATTTTTCATTCTCGTTGCCTTTATGCACTTTCTGCTGTTCAATAACTTTTTTCATGTAAAATGTCAACGGCAACATTTTGTTTGTTTTGTTTTTCTGCAGTTTTTGCACATTTTTTCTATGACTTTATTGTTTGTATTCATAATCAATTCATTTTTCAATATTTTATTTTCAATTTTTTTTTTTAACGTCGCTTAACTCAATTACAAAGTCACTTAAACAGGGTTTTTAATTTTATTTTTTTTTAATTGTATTTTTTTTTTTTAACTTTTTGACATGAATAAGAGACAAAATAGTTGCGCAAGTTTATATGCACCACCGCCAACAACAACAAATAACAACAAACAACAACTGAAAGTCGCACACTTGATAATTGTTATTGAATGAATGAGTTTGAGTTTTGTTCAATGTTGAACCACTTTTTGTTCTGATATTTAATGTGGAAACAATCTTAATCAAATTATAAAATTTTATAGCAAAGAAATCTTAAAGGATTTTCACATTTATTACATTATATATTATTCTCTTTTTTGTGGAACGCGTTTTATTTCTTTTTGGACCATACAAAAAAAATGTATAAATTGTTTTAAATATTGTAAATTTTTTTTAATTGTTGACTTAAATTTATATTTTCATAACGCGCCCACCACGGTTTCGATTGCGACAACCAACCGAAAACAACAAAAGCAATGAAAACGACTACGAGATTAACCAAACCAAACCAAAACCAACTAAACCGTTCAAATGCACGACGAAAACTGGCAATGGGAACACTTTTGAAACGCGGTTTTTTATAATTTACGCTCACAAAGAGCTTCGTTGTTTCATTTCGGTTTTACTATGCCGCCGCAGCCTCATCCGCTTTCGCGTTATTAACAACAATTTATTTTTTTTTTTTATTTTTATTTATTTAACAATAAAGTTAGAGACTCAAATCAACTCAACTAAACACAAACACATACGCAAGCGCAAGCGCAAAAGCCAACAAGTGTTGAGTCAGTTCGTCAATAAGTCAGGTGTTTAAATGAGTAACTTAAAGAGAACTAAGGGGATTGAGTGAGAGAGAAGGAGAGTGTGTTTGTGTGAGGGAGCATGCGTAACAGCAAAATACAACTCGCACATCATTAGTCGGATTGTCTGTCCTCACCTCAGTGGTTCTAAAACTGTGGTCGTGGATACTTGGGGTAGGTATGCAGTGCTATTAATTGAGATTCCTCTATTTTTCCATATTTATTATTTTTACCAATATTTATCACATGTAAAATATAGACAACTATTATTAAAATAATTTATTTTTCTTCATTATATTTGCAATTTGTCTGTGAAATGATGATAGTGAGTTTAAATGGGTCAAATTGTCACAAACATATTTTTTTCTATGTATCTGGGGAGGAAGCAGATGTTATCGGGGATCACTCGTCCGGGAATGTGCTTAAATTCAATAAGCAAATTGAAGCTATTGGGTAACACCTTTTTTCCCACAATTGTATTATATAAGCAATCTGGTCTCTATCTCCACTTGTACTGTAGTACTTAGTTATAATAGAAATAGTATACGGAATTTTCCTGTATAATCTACAAATAATTCCGTATGGGAATCAAAAATATTGCTTATACGCAGCATGAAGTATGCCATCCCGTTCGTTGTTTCAGCATTAAAACGATCCCAAACTTACATCTATTCCAGTTAAAGACTATCTAAAGGGTAATAGGGAATTAGGAATATTGATTAAATCGAAAGTCCCATTAGCAGACTACTTTTTCCTTGAAAAGAGGAGAATCTGTTTCAAGTTATGAAAAGAGAATGGAGAACTATCCCTGGTCAATGCGATTATTAAGCCAAGATATTATGATTAATTAAGAATGTCGAAAAAGGGGTAATGGGGTCCACGGTCTTTGTAAGCTTAAGTACCCCTGGTTTACCTACCTTACAAAGTTATAGTAGGTGAGAGAGCATGATATAGAGAGAAAGAGAAAATGTAATCATATAGCTTAATTTCGTAAATTTTTTGTTTTTGTTGTTTCCTCTTTACCGCAATATTTGGTACAAAAATTGTTTAAAGCAAATAAACGAAAATGGTGTTTCATTGCTTAAGTTATTTGTTATTATTGAAGTTGGTGCTGCAATGCATTTTTGTTTATTCTCATATGTGGGTGTGTGTGTATGTGTTGTTAAGAAGCTTTTGTAAGTCGACTTAAGAAAAAGCTTTTTTTCCTCTTAATTGAGTGCAGTTAAAATTTGTTGTCTTCAATTTTGATAGATTTTCATTTCACTTATTTTTGGGTGAAAATTAATTTGGTAAATAACAATGAATGCTGTCAAATATTTGTATGTATTTATGAATGTACACATACTTATGTATGGTAACTCCAGTTGGATCATTGGGCAAATAATTCCAATGTAAAATTCGGGTAACCTGTTTCATGTTTAGTAAGACAGTCAGAGTGGGTTTTTGGTTATTTTTATTCTTTTCTTCAGTTATCAGGAAAGATGGTGGTTTAGCCTAGATTTCCTGGTTTCTTCCTGTTAAACTAAATATGTATTTCGATATTCTGGAGAGAGGTTTTACAATTTTATTTGGGAAAATAAGAAAAATCATCCTTTTTTTTATCGAACAAAAATTTGGACACTAAAAGTGTCTCACCCATATTCAGCAACAATGTACTAGGGGTGCGTGAATAGTACTATGTATAACGAACTTCTTCATAAGCGAGTTAACCTCGTTTTTCTGGTTTAAATTCCTTTTCAATACACCACAATATTGCAAATGCTTACCTGAATCTCGCATTGATAGACCCTGAATATTTTTATCTATTCATTTGCTCACTTAAGACCAACATTGTGTCTCTATCTTCCTTACATAGCCACCAGGAAAAATAAGTTTAGCATCTAAGATTCCCTTTCGAGGGATGTCTTCCAAAAGCAATAAAGTTCAACTTAGGATTAGGAGCTTTAACTCACTTATCAGCTAACTTGGATTTTAAATGCAAAGGAATTGGATATTTTGAATTGTAGGACCAAATGATGATGCATCTGTTGTCATAATTTCTTCTTTTTATTTCAACTAATTAATACTCTTCCAAACTTTAGTTTACAAGGTACAGGTGATTTTTTTGATGTTTTGTTGAAGAGAATAAAAACATCAAAATTTTGGAAACAAGATACATATTAAGACCGTTGAGATGTCAATATGATGGCGGACTATTTTTGGATTAAACGTAGAGATAAAGTTAAAATTCTTGATTGGAAATAAACAAAACTCAGGACTCAACGTTTTTGATAAATTTCTTTCTGCTTAAGTAAAAGGTTAACTAAACTACTCATTAGCCTTCGGACGGATCATATAAGATATGTATGTATGTAGTAATTTTCCACTGCGTAGTATGTGCTTATTTACATACATATCCATATGCAAATTAATACGTAATTCATTGTAGACTAATTAATTCGCAAAAATTAATTTCGTAAATGCCAAATAAAACGCAATTTAGATTTATGAAGTCGCAAAATATTATTTTTGTAAATAGAAAAACACTTAAGGTTTTAACAATTAATGTGAAATAATCACATCTAATAGCCATGAAAAAGAACCTTCAGGTAAACATTTAGAGACAAGCAGTGCCAAGACAGAACACGTACAATCTTAAATATGATACCGATAATTAGCATCCCATACGCAAACAAAATACAATTAAGGAAGACAACATTTTGAATTTAAGTTGCTAATTACAAAGTTTGTCAAACTCTTTGTTCTCAAACGTCTTACACAACAAACAATAGGAGGAGGAAAACATGCGATTACAAAATATTGTATTTCCTTAGTCATTCCGATTGAATAAAATGTTTTAAACCGGAATATTCCAATTACACGGTTCATTTTACATTGTGTTTATTGGATATTCTTTTGTGACTCACTCATTGGGTGCAAAATTTACAGGTTTGATAAGCTATTTCCTTTTAATCATCTTCTTTCTACCTTAAAACAAAAAATATTGGTCAAATAAACTTAAGTTTATTTAACGAAATGTTTCAAGTTTGAATTGACAACGCCCAAAAATGGCGGAAGGTCATCTGTAATATTAACTTAACTGGGTTTGGAGTTTAAAAGGTGAGTTCAACTTCGTGCTTTGTCCTACGAAATATGTGTATTTTTATATATATGTATATGTGTCTCTCTATCAGTCTCACATTTCAAACTGTTAACATTTTTCAGTTATTTTTTATTTAACACTTTTATGACTAAGTTAACACCAAATGACACACAACGTAAACTGAAAAATTTTAACAACCAAAAATAAAAGAAGATACAAACAACAAATACAAATTTATTCGAAAACAATTACTTCATTTAAGAGCGTTTTATTTTTCAGTAATCTTAGCACAAGTTCATGTCATCAGTTTGTTTACTGTTTCATTTTTCGTATTTGATGGCAATTTGTATCTTTGGATATACACATGCATGCATATGCATATCTATCTATCTATCTTATATACATATTGTATATAAATTTAAATACCTTTGTATCTATGGGAATATTTTGCGTTTGAAAATACTATCTATGCATAAATGTGTCTAAAATTTTTACAATATACTCGTATGTACATACGAATACTAACAATAAATGTATGACAATATTTTTTTGTGGTTTGTAAAATAAGAAAAATGCGGCTGTAATCGTTAAATTGTAAAAACTTTAAATACTAAATTGTTAATGATTTCACTTTCAGCTAATTGTACACGTACTTCAAGGTGACTCCTGATACTTATTTTCAAATTATCTATATGTTCATTTTGGGTTTTCCAAATTTTTTTCTTTATAGGTATGTATATTTTTATGAAGTAATGCAAACTACTATGAGTTTCTACTTTCTTCTTTCTTTCTTCTTCTTAGTTATAATATTTCTTTATAAGAGTCATTGCGCTCCTTCATACATCCAAAAGATCCATTACATATAAAGCCGGAAGCTGTCTTCAAGTAATATTAAACGGTCTTCTATCCCACAAAGCTACACTGTCAAATAACGGAAAAGATTTACCCACATTAAAGCGAAACAAATGCTGCCAAAAGTAAAAAGCGGAAAGATATTCAGGATCTTTGGACCATGGTTTAAACTAAGCCTAGAAAGCAAAGTTTAACTCTATAAGGTAGATATAAGCAATAGCTGCTATGAGGTAGGAAATACCATACAATATTCGTTGTAAAGGAAATGATGTCAATTCTTGTTTTTTTTTGAAGAGAAACTTCATTAGCGGCGTTGGGCACAAATTTATACTAAACATTTGAGCGAAAAAATACAAATTGTACGATTTAGTCTTTTCTGTATCTCATGAATCGCACTATGTTGAGAGTTCAAATTTTCATAGAATGTGTATTTCTATTGCCATATCCCCAACAGATAATACAATTTTTGGAAAATCCCCGGAAGTCTCAAAAAGAGATTACATTTCCAAAACAACAACATGCAGTTTGTGTGTATAAAAATAGTTATGCAACTTACATTACTTTTACTTTTTAACTGAAACATTGAAAAAGAAATTCTTTCAGATTTAACAATGTGTTCACATTTTTTTTTAAATATTCTGAAAAGTTCAAACTTTTAGCACGTTTCCTTGTTACTGTCATTTCTAACTAAATTCTAGCCTTACTTGACTAAATGCACTTGTCAATCAGTTACTCATGAGTATCAAATGATGGAGAAGGACGTCAAGCTCTCAACATTCATTTGTTTTATTATCTATTTTTGCTTTAAATAAAGTTATTTCTGATTAAAATAGCTATAGTAAAATTAATATATATCTCAACTTAAAAACTTAAATAAGCAATATTTTTAAGCCATCTGATTATAAAGTGGCTATAAAGAAAATGTATCGAGTTTCTTACGTTATGAGTGTCAGAAATGATTTTGAATTGTAAAATGTAGATACATTAACTTAAATCAATTATAGTAAATTTGTAAATAGAAAACAATTTAACGCCTTTTGCATTGAGTCACCTTCATGTAATAGATGATTTTGAATTAAATAATGAAACACACACAATTTTCCTAATTTCGATTCTCAAAAAAGACGCAAGTTATTCTCATATACTTCTTACTCGTACGTATTTACCAATAACAAATCTTAATTGATGTCAAACACTCTGAAATGAAATAATTGTTTGCAAATTCAAGGCTTCTTATATGGTAATTTTAATGTTAACTCAACCATGAATGTGTAATAATAATTTATTAATAAATCACAAATCATTAAAATTTTAAATTAAAACCAAATTTGTAGAATATATTTTAAAATAAAAATGTATTGTACATTTCTGCATCACATCGTAGTGTCACAGTGTAATGTATCTTTGCATTACCTCAATGTTGGAGGTACTGCCTGCCTTGTAGAACTCAATCTTGTCCTCTACGCTAAATTAAGACTGTAGTCCACTGTATTTATTTATTTATTTTTTTTTTTTTAATTTGATGCTTTATCTGTTTAGCTTTAATATCAGTCTTCCAGATCCAGGCGCAACATGATATTTTTAGCATTATCGCTATGTGGTGTAGTGAAGCCGTTCAATGTTACTGCGTGATTTTCTTGCTTGTCTTTACACAGGGTTAAGCTCATAACATACCATGGATATCCTGTCATTAAGCGCAATTTATTGTTCTGCAAGATTTGCATTCTCTTTCGTTGGGATTGAGCAGCGATGCCCCATACCTAGATGATTTGAGCGTAGTTTCTTCCGTTGTACAGCCAGTGAAGCCTGTTTAATTTGTTTCAGTATCTAAGTAACACCGACGTGATATACTAACCGAAAGGAAGCTATTGATCTAGGATGAGACCTAAATATTTCATCCTCTGAAATTCGACACAGAACGCTGCCTTGGGAACCGCAGCCAGTATGGTTGAGGGTTCGAGAGAACATTCCGCGATTTGACGCTGAAAAGGCGCCCCACCAGGTATGATTTTATGAGTTCGAAAGCAGTTTGAGATTTGTTCGCCTTGAAGATAAGGTAGGACTTGACCCTTGTTCATGCTTAGGAGCCAAAATGAGTGGAACTTTGCAAATACTATAATTTTTACAATCATTTACGGGTCCCGTCAGAATTAAACAAGGCCAGTGTACACGGATTAATGAATTGTGGATTCTATTAGTGCAAGCCATTACCTTTATTTGAAGATTTTTAACACAAAAATGATTGCATCAACCACTTTACTTTCTAACCATTTGGTTAGTACTGACCATAATGAAAGTAAAGTTTTGTTTCTCAGAGATTCCTTATGTAACCGAAAAATAATAACTAGATATGTACAAATTTTAACAGTTTCAGAATCGTAAAGAAAAAACAAAATTCATTATATTCACATTTCTCCTTTACTTATCGACTCATTTATTTAATAAATTTATTTTTTCATAAACTTCCATTTCTTTCGTTAACAAAATTTCAACAAAAATTTTAATAAAAATTCAAAAAATATATTGTACATAAATCTATCTAAATATGCTTAAATACTAATTAATTTAATAAAATTAATTGTTCCTTTTAGTATTGTAGGGTTTTCCCCATCATCATTTGTTCATCACCATTCTACTCCTCCTGTAGAGTTTAACATATTTACAGAGACCAAGAAGAAGTCTAATTGTAGATATTAATTGAAAAATAAATTTGATTTGTATTTTATTTATTAAAAATATAATTGACTAAAATTAAGTACGACTTTTTCTTTTTAACTACAATACACAAGAAGTTCAACTTTGACTTAAATGGAAAGAAAAATGTAACACTAAACAAAACAAATATTTTGTTCTTTTAAAGTACATCGTTTTTTTTGTATGATTGATAGTATGTTTGTGTGTGTGTGTGAGTGTTAGTAGTAGCCCAACTCTAAGGAACATATTCGCATAGTGTTGAAATTCCCTAAACCATCGAAAAATTATTGAGCCAGGCATAGGCACTTTGGATAACTTAATCTTATTTCGCTTAATAATCTTAACAATAATAACAGAGAACATCATTCCATTTGTATCTAAATTTTGGTTCTAATGAACCAACAACAAGAAGTAATAGTAATAATTCTTACAAACTATATAAATTTTGGTATTGAAATCTTCTACTTTTCTTCTCTTTGCTTTAAGCTTGTTTAGAAAGAAGATGAATATATATTTTTAAAATGTTCTTACGCCGTTCGAATGGCGTTTGCATATTCAACGGTATCATGTAATGTGGGAAACACTTCAAAAGGTCCCTCGCCTAAAGCCATGCTATGCACAAGCGTATCAAAGACACAATCCGTTGGACAAGACAACAGCAAACGCACGCCACGTGTATTCATATCACGATTAACATCGCTGAGTGTATTGCAACCAGCCACGTCAATGTGTCCAAGCATTGAAAAGTCTAATATAAGAAACCGGAAGCCATTCAATTGCAACCTTTCATCATTTTTATCGCTTGTAGACACCGCAGCATTACCCGGTTTGCCATTCTGTTGAATATTCCGTTGCTCTTGATCTCTTTTAGGTGGCTCATATTTGCGCTTCGTGTCAACTCCCAGTGTTTTATAGAGCGCACGTCTGAAGAACAAACTTGTCGCAAAATTGAGTGAACCACAATACCGGAAGATTTTCGTTTCGGGTACTTCGATGGCATTACGATGTTGACTGATATCTACATAGATGGCCTGTGCCTCTGGTATGAAGCCAAGCAATGTGGAATAAGGTTTCAGACCCTTTATATACAGTGTAAGCAAAGAAATTATGATACCAATAAGAAGGCTGCAAAAGAAATTTTATTTTATTATAGAAATTACGTTAATATCATTAATGACATACCCAATATCGATATCAATAATGACAACACCAAAGAATGTTGCAATCCATGTCAACATTTCCAATTTTCCTTGCTTGCAGAACTTCTTCAGGTCCTTGATCTGCATGAACATTGGCTTTAGAGCAATGATAATCACACCAGAGAGCACACACTGTAAAAGTTAAAGACAACATTAATTAATATATACTTATAATAAAGTAACGATATTGATCGATGAACTCACCCTTGGTAAATCACTAAAGAATGGTCCAGCCCATAGAACAGTAATAACCACCAATCCTGCTGACACAGCCGATGCAAGCTGAGTTGTGCCTCCAGTTTGCTCTTGTATAACAGAACGCGACAATGAACATGCCAACGGTATGCATGACATACAACCACCGAAGACATTGCCAATGCCCATGGCAAAGAGCTCTTGATTTGCACGTATCTCATATGAATGTTTCTTAGCAAACGTTAAACCCATTGACATAATAATCGAGTATGTAACAATGGCAATTGCCAATGCGTCAAGTGCCACTAGAGGCACTAATCCATGCGTGGCAATTCCGGCGCTGGTAGTACCGAGGGTATATCTCCGACCAAAATAACATTACTCGTTTCATGTATATTTGTCAGCTTTGAAATGATTGTTCCACCAAGTACAGCTATTAATTCACCAGGAAATGGAAAACGGCAACACTTACGTAGCGCTGGCTTCACACATTCATTGCTGACAATCATGAAAATCATGACACCAAAACAAAAGCCGAATGCAACTAAGTTGGTATCGGGCACAGCCATAATACAATCCCTGATGGTATAAACGATCTTAAAAGCACCTTTATAGCGTGGCACAGTAACCCCAAGTACATCCTTCAATTGACTGGTGGCCACATGAAAGGCAGCACCGGTAGTGAAACCACTTACAAGAGCATCACTAAGGAGTGCAGCTAACGTTCCTAGACGTAGAAAACCCATGAGCAACTAAGGACAAGATGATACAAACTTAACATATTTTGTGGGAAAGATGGAAATAAATTATACTCACACAAATAATGCCCACGGTAAACGCTAGCGATGTGACAACTTGCTCTGGCGTTATAATATCTGAGTCTAATCCCTTCGCAATCGCTTCCGTTGCGCTTTGTGTTAGATTGCCTGTCTGAGAAGAACCGGCGCTTTCCTCTGTAGCATATGTTTGTACTACTTTAAGAGTCATCATACTTGCGACCGCAAAAGTACCAATAGAGATATGCCTTGATGTGCCCAGCACCATATAAACTAATACTGGAAAAATTCCCATAAAGAGTCCATTACTGGGCTTTACACCCGCTAGCAAACCATAGGCCATTCCGTGTGGTATATTCATAATGGCAACCGTAATGCCGGAAATAATATCACCCATTAAGTCTCGCTTTATGTTATATTTTGGCAGCCATTGTAGTATGGGTATGATGCCCGTGAAGAGCCCCAGAAAGGAACAACCTTGCCAACAACTACGCAGCGCCGATGGTATACTTTTGTCACGTGCGACATATCCTGTCTTTTTGATAACAACATCATGTGTTAGAACTTTTCGATTTACGTAGTACGTAGCCTGGACTTTTGACATTTGTTTTTGTTCGTTGGCCAAACCGTTAAGTGGTCTCGTTCTACAAAATTAATATACATTTTCATATTAGACATTGTTCAAGATGTCTTATCGTATTACTTTACATTTTAAATTAAATTAACTTTGAATTCATTTACATATATTTGTTGACCCAGAGGGTCTAACATATTACAAGGCCTCATCTCAACCTGATGGAATCAAACTGAAGCCCTTTGTAGTATTTCATATTATTTTTAAATTTATAGTTTATTTTAATAGATTTTGACGAATAAATCATTCAAAATTTGATGTTTTCCCCAAAAATTCTATTCTAAGACCCTACAGTTTTTCTTACAAAATCTCCTCATCTAAAAAACCAATTAAAGGCCAAATGCAACCAAAATGTTTCCTTAAATCAGATAGGGGATCTATGTAGGTCATTGTGGCCTTCGGTATGCTTTCAAGAAAATTTAACACTGAGCACTGTTAATTTAGCTAATTGTATGTTGAAACAGCGGTACACTTTCATTGAGAATGTCCCGTAATTGCTACAAAAAAACTTTCCATTCTAGGGGCAGCTAAAATCACTAATATGGAATAATAAACCTGATTAAATTCATTAAAAGCTTCAATTTATTAGGTTACTATTGCTAGGTAGAATAAATCTCTGGATGTCATGAAAGAAACCATTTAACAATTTGCAACTCTCCAATCCAAAACCTAAGTTATGTTTTACCCTATATTGATCCTAAATTCCTATAAAAAATGGGCCAAGTGCGTGTCAGACTCGTACACGGAGGGTTCCGTACCAGATTGGGGTTTGTATGGGAGGTACCCCCTAGTTGGCCGATTTGTCTGATTCCAACAAATGTACCGCGCCTATATCAGAAACTTTTAGTGTCTCAATTTCAGTTCAATAGTCCAAAAAACAAAAAAGTTTTTTTAATAACAACCTGAATTTTAAAGGGGGTATGCATGGGAGGTACCCTCCCTAGTGGTCCGATCAAACTAAAATTTCGTTAATATAAGTTCCTGATATATAGCCACCAAAACCATCCAAATTTCAAGATCGTGGGATTACTGGATCGTATAGCTGCTATACAAACCAAAATGTTTCTTGTATGGGGACCCCTTTAAGTTTTTGAAAATATTTTAGTTTAAGTATTTGTTGCTGATGCCCGGATAGAACTACATATTCTGTGAAAATTTCTTTTCTCTAGCTATTGCGGTTTATGAGATATGAGCCGAGGACGGACGGACGGACAATGAAGTCTCCGGAACCCTAAAATAGAATATTAAATGTAATGGATTTTTACGGGACTAATAAGGTCTAACTTATTATATAGTTTATACTCGCACTATCCAATTTTTCACACAACAAAAAATGATTTCTTCAGAAAAATTTCAGTAATACTTACTCATGACTGCTGTTGCCGTTCGACATGGTTTTGTTGATTATAGTAACGCGTTCCACATCGGTGTATTTATGGGCGAGGAGCTGGTTTTGAAATTGCTCGTTGCGGTAGTTGTATAGCGCAGAGTTTGGATCGTGTGATGTTCGTAGTGTTGAAGTGGGTCGCTGGTATTGAGGTATCGGCGATAGTGATGGTTTAAATGGATGTTGTTGCTTACGTATAGCACCGGTTTTTCTGGATGGTGATGACGTTGGTGAGTAGTGAGGGGGTAGCTGTGATCGGATTCTCAGTAAACGTATATTTGTCGTTGTCAATGATATTCCAGTTTCGTAGTTGTCCACTTGACGGTGTTGGTGTTGTTGCTGTTCCAGTCGTTGTTGCTTTCGCAATACTTTAGCTAAAGAACGTTCTTCCCGAAGATGTTTTATACGTTCAAAAGCGTATTTGCGTACACTTTTTAATTTAAGATTGGTTTTCTGTAAAATTTATTTTAACAGTTCAAATAAATATTAGTTCTACTTGTATAACAAGAGCACATTCGTAGTAGAAAAAATATTGTAGACTACGTGCCACGCACAAATCAAAACTAAATCAATATGAGCAACATTCATACGCTTAAATAGTAATAAGTAGCTTACGGAGGAATTTTTGTGATGGTGTTGGTAGCTTCTTCCTCGGCGCAGCGTTGCTGCTCAAGCGAAATATGAAATCAAATAATATTGTAATTGGTCAAATCGCACAAGTCAACAAAATTTAATTTAATTTCGAAAAAGACAACACCACGGTTTTGTTACCATAGGCCCACAGTCGCCAACCAATAACAAATAAAGAGAAGCAATACTAAGAAGAGTATCGGCTGCTGCTCCGACAATCTGATGATGGAAAGTTTACTTGCTAACGCTTACTAAAAATGAATGAATGAATACAAAATTAACGAACGAGTAAATGAGCGAGCGATGAGAAAGTCAGTGAGAAACTACAATACTAGCGGCCGTTCGAATCACTCGGCAGAATGTTTTGTAGCCGGTAATCGCTTATCTAAAGTGATTTTTCGATTACGTGCGAATTACGATTGACAATCTAGCTGAGCCACAAAGAGCAGAGCAGAAGAGAACGGTTACTAAGTTTGCTTATCTCTGCTGTGACCATAAGATTCTCATAAATTACTCGTAAAAAATACCAACATACCCGACGGGGTTTATCCATACTTCCCAATTTATAGAACAAGGTTTGTGTATTTCTAGTAGGTAGCAGCCTTCCTCAAACAATTGCCATGCGTGAACTGTAAATCTCTTATCGAATCTTTATCAACATCATCATCATCATCATCATTATCATCATCATCATCATCATCATCAACACCATCATTATGATATCAGACATGTTAATTCCAAATGCAAAGATTTTGAAAATGGAAGAGGGGCTTTTTTTTTTTGTTATGTCATGCAAGAAATAAGTATATACATAAATGTTTAAATAATTAACAAATATCTCTTATAATTTTTGCAATAAATGATAATAAGGAGAAATTATAAACATTTACTTCACTCATTGTTTATGTTTAGCAAATATAATATCACAGATAAATAATTACTCATAATACTTTTTCTAAGTTATACGAGTAGATAAGATAGAAATGAATACATGGAAAAAATAACTCAAATTTGTTTAATGTCCCAAACAATAGATTAAAGAGATAAAAGATAAATCACCTGTGATATGCAATCTAAATTTTGTAAGTAAACGTAGATTTTGATCTTAAAAAAAGTATTTGAACAAACTTATTGGGTTGGCATTCAAGTTATGCCGCTTTTAATATGAGATCTTCTGAGTGAATACTTGTAAGCTTGCGCCAATGCTTTGTTTCATCGTAGTCAACCTGGGAACGGCTACCGGTGCGACGAGTGTCTTCAGTTGAAACATTCACAATTTCGGAATGGGTTCACCATCTATAACATTTGCGTGTGTTGACATTGTCGCTATATGAAAGTATTTTATACAACTTTTTGTTGCTTCAGCTATGTACTTTCGAAATAAAAACCAAGTAAAAAGAAGTTCATCTTCGCCTATGCCGAAGTTGATGTACTTTTCACGCACCCCCTAGAAAAGGTTTTTGCTTACGCTCTGTGATAGAGCATTTTATTTGATTTGACTTATGTTTAGGGTATAGTCAGTACATATACATCTTTTCAACACTGAGACCGAAATATTTGTATGGGAGCTTTACGATCCAGTAATCCTAGGGTGTTAAAATCTACACGGTAGTTGAATATGGGTCAGATAGTTGTCAACTTGTCACTTGACAAGTTATCAGGTAGATAACAAAAAAAAAAAAGTTTATCTAATAAAAAACTAAATTTCGGTTTGGGTTTGTATGGGAGCTATACGATCCAGTAATTTTAGGGTCTTGAAATTTATGCATTTCATGGACGTTAATTAGAAATATATAGTATCTAAATTTTAGTTCAATAGGACAAAAAACAAAAAAGTTTTTCTAGTAAGAACTTGAATTTAAATGGATGGTTTGTATGGGAAGTAGCGCCCCTAATAGTCCGATTTGGCTGGTTCCGACAAATGCACTGCGCCTATTCTGGAAACTTATAGTGTTAAAGTTTTAATTCGATAGTAGGCTGGTTCCGGCAAATGTACTGGCTTAATCAATTCGACACGTCGAATATCTATTTTATGGGGTCTCTGAAGTCTCCTTCTGCCTGTTACACATTTCGTGATAAACTTATAATATAATTCACTGCTTGAAGAGTATAACAATGCTTTTAAAAGTTCTCAATATATTGTGAGTAAAAAACCTGACAGAAACGTTTTAATTTTTTGCTATAAAAATTTCACGTTCACTTGAAATTACATGTTAATAAAAGTCCAGAATAAATTTACCTTAAATAAACGACAGTATTTATTGTACTTTAAGTGAATCATTCGAAAAGTATATAATTTAGGACTGAACTTGAGAGATTTGGCTTAATTTTGAAAACATAAAATTTGTATTACTTAAAGTCTATTCTAAACATCTATGCAAAACTCTATTGGGTATGTGCCATTATTGTACTCAATTCTAAAATATTGATTTTATTCAAAATCTTTAGAATAGATTTCCTAACAACTATACATATTTCAGAGGCTAAGCTATCTAAATTTTATCAATAGATTAGTCAGTAATGTGACCCATTACAGGTCAAACTTCAAATTATATTAAGTTTACAGAAATTTTTCAATAATATGAGCTCTGTAACAATAAAAAATCTGGTATATAAAAAGTATTATTTGTTTTTTGTTCGAGTCATCTGACTGCAATAAAATTTTGTGAATGTGTATGGTTGGTTCCAGGCCTGGACATACGATAATTTAAGATCCGATATGTGGCGCAATTGTCGAGAAAATTGGTGGATCAAATTTTGCATATAAAACTTAGAGACATATTTTAAAAACAATCAAGTCGTAGATAATATGTTAATTTTTTTTAATCAAAGCATTTGATTTGTCTGATTTTTTCAAAACTATTTTAAGTGCTGCGCAATTTACTACAGTTTGTTTTGCATAAATGAAAGGACTTTATAATAATACCAAGGACAAGGCCGGACATTGTTGTTCATTTGGTAAATCACTAAAAGGGCAGCGGGAAGCAAGAATAAAACACCAGAAATGTAATTCAACTTATTAATAACGATGGTGAAAACCCGTAAATACATGTATGACTCAATTGTATTCTACTAAATGTGAGAAACATACCTTTTTGATTTTTTTTTCTCTTTATAAGTTCAAGGATTTGTCTACTCTAGTAATACAATAATACGTATATTCTATATCTTGAACAACAATAACAATTAACTTGCTTAATTAATTAGTACATTAATAAAGTAAACTTCTGGAAAATGCCACTAAAAAATCACCATTAAACCAACATCCAACCGGTTTCAGATAAAATAATTTTTTTTAATAAAGGGAATCATTTCACATGAATTCATTTCATTTAGACTTTAATTGCAATCATTGGATGATATCAAAACATATAAAATAAAAGTTCAGAGCAAAAGATTAATCGATTTGTTTTAGGAAATAAATTATATGTTTCTTTTTGTACAATTTAAAGTTAAATTAAATTGAATTTAATTGACAAAAAAAATAAAATAAAAGTTGTTTTACATAAAAAATTGTATTTCATTAGAGGTCAATTGACATACATACTACGAGTATATACTCGTAGTACCCGTCATCGTCGTGGATTGTTGAATACATAGGCAGTTCCTTAGATAAGTCAGTGACTTTTTGATTTTCCCGCAATAACTTTAAATGCAACTTGCAATTGTTTTTGTCCTCTAACATCTGTTTGACTACTGTCAAATATTAGTGTATTAAGTGCTGTTGGACATATTCGAAATTGATTTGAAGCAAAAAATAGCGCTTTTGGCGAAAAAGAAAGTGCTCTTATGTCATGCACGGCTGCATACGGCAGAGTCGCCATGGCGACTGGGCTACGAACTGTAATGCCATTAAGCTTATTCCTAAGATCTAGATTGCTGCAAGTATATCCTGTTTCCAAACATGAAGAAATGACTAATACCGTCGAATGGAAAATATCTTTTATTGAAAAAGTCACTAAATGCCCTCGCATCATCATTGAGTAACAAATATGGATAATTAATAGAAACTCGTAGTAGATGCTACTTTAATACTTTCCACACGTCATGGTTGAGTGATTGTGAAATATTAATCATCACCAAGTTGAATTCATGAACAATAAAAAATCGGTCAAGTGCGAGTCAGACTCGTACACGGAGGGTTCCGTACCAGATAGGAGGTACTCCCCCTAGTGGTCTGATTTAATTGATTCCAACAAATGTTATGCGCCTATATTAAAAACTTAAAGTGTCTAAGTTTCTGTTCAATAGTGAAAAAAACAAGAAAGTTTTTCAAATAAGAACCTGAATTTTAATGGTGGGTTTGTATGAGAAGTACCGCCCTAGTTGGCCGATCAAACTAAAATGTCGACAATGTCTAATGTACAGCCACCAACCACCCAAATTTCAAGATCATGGATCGTATAGCTGCCAACAAACCAACATTTTTCTTGTATGGGGACCCTTTAAGTTTTTGAAAATATTTTAATTTTAGTAGTTGTCCTGTCTGATGCCCGGATAGAACTACACTTTCTGTGAAAATTTCAAGTCTCTCGCTATTACGGTTCATGAGATATGACCCGAGGACGGAGGGACGGACAACGAAGTCTCTGCAATATTGTTCCTTTTGGTACCCTTTGGGTACGGAACCCTAAAAATGAATATCCATAAAAACAAAATTATTCTACGATAGATATACTCGTAAATACGATAATAAAAATAAAACCAACCGATAGACCGACAAACAAACAAATAAAAATGTAAAAAATTAGCAAAAAAAGTAAAACATGATTTTTTGTTTGTTTGTTAAATGATTCATGAATCTGATTATTTAAAATAATTTAATTTAATAATAATAAACTTAAGCTTGTATGTGATTGTGTTGCAGTTGTTGAATTCTCTTGGTTTCTAGTTAAAATATAAACATACATGTATTCATATTCATTCATTCTAAACTATAGTCTGGTGGCCTTAACTAAGGAATGCCCTGTACTCTATGTTAAATCATTTGAACGCCTAAAATTGGGGAAAAAGAATAGAATTATTATTGTCAAAGTTGCGGGAATGGTATTCATTATCATAATAGGTTTTCTATATAAGATAAGATAGTGCAATGAAAGTGTATGTTCAAATATAACCTTGTTTGTACGAAACCTTTACATAAACTATTATACCAAATTTACACTTTATATGTACCTTCCGGGCACTAGGTTTCCTCCCACAAACTTGGTCTATCTCAAGTCTAAATACCAAATATCACATTTCTCTGTTTTATAATTTTCGATAAAGAAAAACTTTAAGCTGACAAAACCAGTGATATCCTTTTCAGCTTGATATCTCAAAAACTAAACATCAGAGACATAGCTAAACTAAATCCCCTTACGTTAAGTACATAGTAGTAGCTTTTTAAATAAACTACATATTACTAAAGTCTACTACTAGGGATTCCCTTCAAAATTTTCTGTTTTTAAAAAATATACTGCTATTAAACAGAATGGACTACTTATTTATTCTTCAATTATAACGTTTCGTTAAACTCTATTACTATTTCATTCAACTACTAAAAATATTGGCAGCTTCTAATAAAATTTTTCTTTTTCTTTTTGAAAAACCGACTACTACTATTAAAAAAACAAAACTGTTAAAACAAAATCTACTACTTAAAAAAAAAATAATATTGGTTGGTATATAAAAAGTATCCGCGTTCAGTTTTGTAATTCATTGTTCGTCTTTACAGTTGAAATAATTGAAGAAATACGCTTTTTTTTTACTATAAAAAGGTAAAACCGCTGCAAAAACATACCGAAAAATTTATGCGGCTTACGGTGAGGATGCTGCAAGTGAACGCCGCGCCCAGAAGTGCTTTGAACGATTCCGTTCCAAAAAATCCGTTATCAGGTGGAGCAAAACCGACACATAAACTGTCAGGAGAAAGCGAAAGCACTAAACATCACTCATTCACATTGACGGAACTTGGTTGGGAAGTTTTGTTGCATTCACCGCACAGTCTAGACCTTCCTTGTATTGTCTCACTATCATGTGTTCCGGGCTTTGCAGAACTCTTTTAATGGTAAAAAAATGTACCAAAACCCCGAGGATATTATCCAATATTGTTGAAAATCTTTAATAAACTTCTTTTTTGTTTATAAAGTTTTACTGAAGGCCATTACTATTTCCTTCAATTTTTTTTTTTGTTTTATATATAAAAAATTATATGGTTTCTTATACATAATAATGATAATAAAAGAAACTTATTAAAGGTATAATATAATAGCTCAAATGGGCTTAAATGACTTTGTTGACAAGAGAGAAAGAAAGTGTATTCCACTTAGGCGAAATGCTTAAAAATAGAATAAAAAACAAGTGGCGAAAAAATTATGAAAGTCGCGGAAACGACAAAACAAATTTAAACAAAAATAATAAAAAACAAGAAAATCAACAACAATTTGTCATTATTTTGTTGTTGTTTTTGTTAAACTAAATCAATATTGTTTTTTTGTTTTTTTGTTTTGTTTTTGTGTTTTTCTTTGTTTTAGAGGCCAACAACAATAATAAAAGTTTAGTTCAGATTTTCTTTTTAAAATAAATCAATTATCAACAAAGTTGTATTTATTCGTAAGTAAGTAATATCATCAGTTAGCAACAGAAATATTTTTATCTATTCTCTAGGCAATGTTCGATCAGTCATTACACCTTTGTAATTATTAGCAAATTTTTTTTAATCACATTATGTACAAAAATAATTGACGTGAGCTTCAAGTAGTGCAAATATATTTGTAGCTTGCTTGCAGTTTATTCTAGAAATAAAAATTATAACTGCTAGACAGACAATCAACAAACAAAGAAACAACGAATCTTATCATTTATTTTTCTTTATTTTGATAATAGAAATTTTATTTTGTTTTATGTTGTTCCGTATCTCGTCAACTTAGTCAAGAGACACGACTAATTAAAAAGAAATCATTTCAAATTTATAGATTGCTGTGTGCGTGTTTCAGTGTCAGCGATCTTGAGCGGTTTGTTTCAATTTTGCCAATTGATTGCAATCTTTAATTACAATTGAAAGCCAGAAATAAATTGAAATGCGAATCATATGATACGAGTATCATATGATATGAGATGAATTGAGTTTTCTAACTATGAAATTATGTTTTTGCTTATTGGAAAATATCATAATTTTGATAATTCTGACATAAGTAAATACTCAGTGGTCTGGTGATGCTTATGTGGCAGAGTAATAACGGATAACTTGGGTTTCAAATATTTCCATTATTACTAATTTTCTTTGGTTGCCATAAATAAGTTTTAAATGTACAAGTATTTAGCCAAATTATGACCATGAAAAATAGTTTCGTTTTTGCTTAGTTGTTATCAGTTCTTTTATCAAATATAAGATTTGTGGTGCTATTTAATTTCTATAACATATTTAGTATGTTACTTTTTTTTTATTTTATTCAAAATTCTTATCAAGTTAAAGGTATAGAGAAATTGCTGTTCTTGTCAGTCCGGGGAAGGTATATATTGTATAAGTAAATCAGTGACTACATGATAAGTATTTTGTCGTATCTTAGATATAATTTTGATACATTTCAGATATGAATTTCGTCATGAAATGTTTTTACTAGTTTAGGTAAATAACTCACAAAGGTTTTCTTTCATAAAAAAAATAAATCAGGTAAAACACTTGTTATCAATGATTTATTACAATTTTTTTTTATAAATTTAAATTATTGCGACAGTTATATGGTAACAAAATTGATGGGATTGGATGTATTTGAGTTATAATTATAGTCATAGTGTCAAAACTCGACATCCTAAAACGTTTAGAGCGATAATTTTATACAATTTTTCATCCATAACTCGAATATCAAAACAACTCAAATAAATAAAAAATGGCACGTGCAACCTTTGATTTTATTTTTTTTTTTTGAAAATAGCCAGGGGTCTGTCTATTTGTAAAAATATCTCCTTATTTATTCTTGACGACGTTATGAATTTAGGCGCGTTAGGTTAGCCTATGAGACGCGGAAGGTCAGCAACGCAGTCTTAGATTATTTTTAAGCAAACAAAAACTAACAAATGTAAATGTTTAAACACAAGAAACAGTAATTTGATGTTAAGTTAATAAAAGTATCTACAATATAATTCCATAACTATACCACATAACAAAATCCTTAGTTTCAATGAATTTTTCTTCATAAACCGAACTTTGTTTTTGTGTATTAAGTTATGGGAGTTCATTGTTTCTGTTAAATTTTAGTTTAGATATGCATATCACAGTATTACATCGTTAAGTAGATTCGTTTAACATCATTCTCTACCATTATAACAACATTGTTGACAAGGAATGATAACACCTTCACCTTTTATAAAGATAAGCATACTGTATAACTTTGAATTGAATTAATCGTAGATTTCCGAAAAGAATCTTCATTATCTTATAAATATTTTCCAATATCGTCCACTAAATGTACTAGGTAAATACAATAATAAACAAACACATAAAAGTTGTTAAGCTATCGAGCTGAAACTGTTTTAATCACATGGTATACGAGTATTAAAATTATAGTACTGAAACATTTGAAAGAGGAAGGGAGGGGTAGGTCCATGCAAATTTAAAAAAGAAAACATTATTTTTGTTGCTTTATTCTTCCATAGCCCACAACTATAAATTATTGAAATAAACGTTTATTTTAGTTTCAGTGTTTTTTCTGCCTTTTAATTGTGGGCGAAACTGCTCCATGAAATTTCATTTCGCATGATTAGCTCTTGTTCTTTTACAAAATGATGTTACAAAATCTCTAAGGAATGTCAATACGTACTTCAACCATTTTTTAAAAATGTATAGGTTTTTCTTTATTCACAGTAATACAAATTAATTTTAACTATATTCCAACACGAAAGACTTTCAAAATGAAACTAAATCAACGAAAATTACATTACTACGTGTGCATAGTAGTAGATCTTCGCAGGTCTCAAAGATTTATCTCAGTTATCTTAAAGAAAATTCTCTGAAAAAAATTAAAATAATTACTTTGGATTAAAATCTAAATTTATGCCATTAGATTAGTTCACATACTAAAAAGGGTTACCTATTTACAATATAATAAGTATGTATTTATAAAATACATTGGAAATCAAAATATTTGCACAAGACACAGTGGCGTATGACTATGAAATCTGTTCACATTGGATGAGCACATTATCATAGAACAAAGTACAATATAATATATGTATATAAGTATTGTATTATACATAAGTATGTGGTGATTACAACAAATTGTTCTTATCGGTCAGTAGAGGAACGAACATGCGAATCCCTCATGTGTCTCTTTATCTACTGTAAAGAAACGTTCAGCATTGATTTTTTTATACCCATTATGTTGTTTGTATTATAATATTTATCCCAATTTTATTTTTAACTTAATAATTTCTTTGTTTGTTTGCTTATTTGTTTATGCAAAGAAGCGTTAAAATAAACACAATGAACAAATGATTACAAGTGATATTGATGTAGATGTATATAATGGACTTGAAAGAATAAAATAAGTACCATATTTACCCAGTACAAATCAACAGGTTAAATTATGTTTTATCATTTGTTGGCTCATTAGTGGAAGAATGTAGTTCATTGGAAAAAAAAACCCACTTCATTAGTCATCATTGAAATGAAACAATTAAGAAATTTTGTATCTTTTTTTTTTGTTTGTACATATTTGTTTTAACTTTTGTAAAACCCTAGGGAAGTCTATGACCTATTATGATAATGCCTGGAATAACCATTCCTTCTATTTCATTCTTTAATCAACTCAAGAAGTCATCTTAACTTCTACTTCCTCAACGAAGCTTGAGGATGATATGTTCATGAAAACGTCTACAATATTTTAAGAGACATTCAGTACAGATGTGGAAACAAAGAAATACACATTTTAAATAGTGAATTATAATAATAAAATTAAAAACCAAGTTAGTTTATATAGATTTCTTTTTGATATTGGAAACTTAAAACAATGATTTTGCTTTTAAGGCACATTCTCCCCAAGTCAGTCAACTCAAGAAATGCTATTTCATTCATCTGCCTTTCAGATTTCTTAAGTACTGTGTATTTTCCGACTGACAAAACTTACTGTTTTATTTAGGATCAAAATATAATATTGTAAATAATGAGTTTATAACAAGTACTGGCAAGATACTTATGACTATATGAAGCATGTCCCTGGAACGTTCTGATGGATGAAAAAGACCAGACGAAAAAGAAGAAGGATGAAAAAAAAAAGGCAAAATAGGAAAAATGAGAGAAGGAAGTTTTGACTATTGGATAATGAATTAAAAGTGGGCGTGAAAGTGTGGACCTAAAGAAAATTAGGACACTCAAGAGCAACGAGAAGGTAAACTAGAGATCTTCTTCTGATATTTATGATAAGTGATTCCGTATATTTTATTGTATATTTTTTTTTGTGAACATTTATAAAAATAAAATAAAATTATTTGCGTATAAAATAAACAAAATCACAACAATAAACTTTCACCTCATTTTTTATTTAACTTCAAAAGAAATCTAATGACTAATGAATTACTGACAATTTAAATTGAAAATAACATTTAGAGAAACTATAAATTCTCTTAAATAAATAATATGCAGAAACACATAATAAATTTAATGGAAAAAACAAAAAAAAAAAATTAAATATTTAATACAAAATTGACTGGAAATTTAGCATTTAGTTCTACATCACTGAAAATTGCATTAGAACATTTAAAATAAACTAGAGAAAAAAAAAACTATTGTTTCTATTTAAAAAATATTCCTAAATTATCAGTTAATCTAAATTTTTTGTTTTATTCTAAAAATTTTCCTTTATTCTTCTTCTCTACGTTGATTACCAAACGATCTTCAATCTTAATTGATATCATAAACTTGTCTCTTGCTCAATATAAGTTGCTCGTGTTACTTGTGACTTGAAACAAATTAAGTTCAAATAATGTGACGTCACATGTCGTCACGTCGGCTTAAATGATTGAAATCAGTTACTTGATATTTTATACTACATAAATATAAAAGAATATAGAAAAAGTCAATGAAATTCATATGAAACTCACGCGCAATTATCAAAGAGCGTACGCATCTCATCATCAGTCAACGGACATCAATTTAATATATTGACAATCAAACAAGCTATTATGTTTGTATCCAACAGACAAAATATTTACAATATATCTTCAATTTGTATGTGTATGTATATGATGAGTTTGCTATAGGAATATCTCATGTAGTAAAGTCGTGCGCGGACGCTTTTACATTCACATTTGAGTCATTCAACAGAGCGCGAGTGAGTGAGGCACTCTAGTGATAAATAAATTTTTAAAATAATTTCATGGAATAAGTTTGAATGATTTAAATATTTATTTGATCAAGGTATCAAATTTTATAAATATTGTAAACATTGTGAATTTGGGTAAGTTTTTATTTACATTGCTTTGATAAATAGTAAATATTAAATATTGATTTAAGCTGGTGTTTCATTTTTTGCTATATTTATGCATATAAATGATCATCGTTCTTCGATCCAGTTAGATTTCTCTTTATGATAAACTGTGATTGAAATTTTAAGTTGAATGATGGATGATAAATTAATATAAGAATATTTTCCAAAAACAAATTTATTTACAATAGATCATCATTTTATTTATTGTAGTAACGTTGGCAGTTGATATAAGATTGAGATGAACCCAATAAATCATATATTAAGAAATTGTATTTCACTGAAATGAGTAATGAGTATATATTGGGTTGTTCGGAAAGTAATTTAATTTTTCACTACAGACGACTTAATGCTGGGTGTCGCATAAAACAAATATCTTCATACTTAAGCCGCAAATCATTAGATATTTTTTGACAAAGATCGATTGATTCTACGAAGTAGTTTTTAATTGGTGCCCTAGCAACATTTTTCGCATATTTTACTTATTTTTTCTATTGAAAAGGTAAAAATGCTGTTCAAACAAGAAAAACATTATCTGGAAGGCCAGTTAAAGCTGATAAAGATGAAATAAAAACATTAATTGATGCAAACCGGCGAATAACAACTCTTGAGGTCGCTGAGAGATTATTATTGGATCAGAAGGGACATGATTTAATAAAATATTTAGTGTTCCGATTTGACTGAATTTTAATAGAGGGTTTGTATGGGAGGTACATCTCCTAGTTGGCCGATTTGACTGTTCCAACATATGTAAAGCGCATATAACAAAAACTTATAGTGTCTAAATTTCAGTTCGATAGAAAAAAAAAAAACCAAAAAAGTTATTCTAATAAAAACCAAAATTTTAATGGAGGTTTGTATGGGAGGCACCATCCCTAGTAGTCCGATCAAACTGAAATGTTGACAAACTAAGTTTCTGATGTCATAGCCACCAACCATCCAAATTTCAAGATCGTGAGATTACGGGATCGTATAGTTGCCATACAAAGTAAAATGTTTCTTGTATGGAGACCCCTGTAAGTTTTTGAAAAAAATTTTAGTTTTAGAACTACACATTCTATGAAAATTTCAACTTTCTACCTATTAAAAACTAAATTAGTTTCCGGATAACCCATTAGTTCTATCAACTTTTCCCCTTTCATTCCTGTTACATATTTTAATAAAATTTTAACAAAATATAAAAAGAAGCGGTAACAAAATGGAATCACCGAATTACACGCAATTCTTGTTCGCGAATTCTTTCGTTCCTCGCAGGCGGACAAATGAAATGCAGTATTCTTGTTCATGCGAAGGGGGCGTCCGCATTTCGGAATGAACGAAAATTTGGAACTACAAAACTTCTCTGGCAGAGTTAATATCCAATTGGGTCGAAAAAGATCCGTTTTATCCGTAATAAAGTAATACATATGTATGTACATGTACAAGTATAGTAAGTAAAAAATGACAAAGATGTATACAATTCTCTTAAATTTTATAGACAATAATTAATAACATTTTACTGATTTAATAAACACCTAACACCTAAAGAATGATTTCATCATTTTAAACATTTTTTCTAAATAAAAAATTTTATTGCCATTTTCGATTGAATTCTGTTTTTATTTTTTTTTATTGATATTTTTCAATAATATTAACGCTGATTATTAACATTTAAGCAAAGTTTACACAAATTTGTGTTAATTTCATTATTCATAAATGTTATCGTCTTCTTTCCTTCACATTTCCGCGTATAAAAATTCACACATGCAAAGATTTTGCAAGTAAGAAACGAAGAATAAGAAGAAGAAGCGGGAAAACGGCATATTGAGGTAACTGACCAGAAAGAAAAACAAAAAAAGAAAAGAAAAAGAAACCGTTCAACGGCTGAAAGAAAATACTGACACACGCAGAAAAACACAAAGCACACAAGCAGACATACGTAAGTAAGTACGTAATAATTATTTCAATCAATGTTTCTTCTCTGTAAGTTCAAGTGCATTTGCACTCGCTCAAAGTAATTTACTTATGTAGGGGACGACCGGTGATAAAGTCATTATGGTCGTACCAGCACAAATGTCGTCGGAAAGAGGTGGTCCCGGCAGATCTCTTCGTTAAAATCTATGGAATGATATTGGACGTTAATAAAATAAAGTACGTGAGCTAGTGATGTTCAACCACTATCCGAACGTGTTCTTGCACCGTTTCGTAGACTGTAGACGATTCATCACAGTACGCCGGAGAGCAAGAAATCGCAAAGAATCGGAAAGAAGGCTAAAGTGGGTCTGTTGGCCAACAAGGTCATGGTTCTAGTCTCTCAAAGCAAAGCATTCAAAATTTCTCTCACACATTTGCTCGTAGATTCATTCGATTAGAGAAAATCTCTATCTCTCTGTAAGATCTCTCAACGATTAATATTATATTAAGATAAAAAATATTTGAATAAAACAAGAATTAACTAGAAAAGGAAAAATATTTAATTATATTTTTTGTTTATATTTCATTTCTCTTGCATATCAATGTTTTTCTATTGAACAACACAGCAGCTGGCCACTCTAAGATTTACCCTTGGCTCTCACTTTCTCTCTCCCATTGTCTCTTTCAGAAACTGTTTGCCAACTTAAACAGCTGATTGGAAGAGCAACTTGAGAGAGAGTCAGTCCACTACATATGCTTTTGATTAATTGAATGCACTTTGATTTGTCAACAGAAACAAATAAACACACAAAAAAAAAAACATATATATTTATACCTTAAATATTATTAGTCATTTGATTAAAAAAATACAAAATTATATTATTTTTTCTGCTTTGAGTCTTTTGTTTTTCTTATTGATGTGATGTTATTGCATGATGTTATTTCTTGTTGATGAGTTTTTATTTACACATTTTCTACACTTCACCTTTAACTTTGTTGTTTTGTTGTTGATATTTACTTGTGGTTTAATTTAGTAGTTCATGCTTGTGTTGTTGCTCTCCCCTCCTACTTCTACGATGAACTGTGATCATGAATTTGTTGTTGTTGTTGTTGTTGTTGGCACTTGTTGCCAATAAAAAATAAAAACTTTAAACTTTTGATTAACACACTTTTGTTGCTCCTCTTAACGTGTTGGCACGGCAATTGTTGATATTATTGGACTTTAATGATGTTTCTTCTTCTAATTGTAGTTGTTAATGTATATAAATTATGTGTGTGTGTGTAAAATCTCTCTGATCACACAAGCGACAACAACAAATGGAGCCAAATTTAATCAAATTTTAATAAGAAATATATAAGAATAATTCAAATGATTAACTTAAAATTGAAAGCAACAGAACAACTGAGCGAAATAAACAACAAGACACCACACAAAAAACAACCGCACATAACAATCGCCAAAAAACGGAAATAATATTCTGATATTAAATTCCTGTTTTGGCCCACAGAGTCACTTCAACCGGATCACAAGAGCTCGTTTTTCAGCGTTAGTTTAATTTACAAAATTTTTCGTATTGAAATTTACCGAAAAAACGGGCGCCTATACGCTTTCGTCAAAAGTCGAATTTCGACTTAAAAGGAACGAGTAGCAAAGTAGCGAGCAAATCGAATATCGAAAAGTAGCGAGTGATTGGCTTTTAGGCGATTCGGAGTCGCGCAGAGACGTAACTGTTAGTTTCTCTCTCTATCTAGAGTTAAAAGTAACAAGCAAGGCGAAAGTAGCGAGTGAAATGACCAAGATAGGCTAAAACACTGAAAGAGAGAAACAGATGAAATAATGAGATTCAGGACTGCTGCTAAATAAAACGGTTAATTTAAGGCCAACCCAATTTTTGTATCGAAATCATCTCTTATTGTTCATCAAAAAATAACATGAGTTCAAAAATTAGGTAAATTTCCAAAGTTTTTAGTATGTAAACGTCTAATAACTGGTGACCCTTGGTTCTTCCGCAATAAATAACTTCATGAAGACCTAAACATTCACTTTGTTGGTGACCACCATAGTGAGAAACTATCAACTCATCCAAATCCACTGGCTAAGGCCTTGGCAACTCATCGTCCGAGGAGAAGATTAAAAAGGGAGAGCTTAAATATCGTTCTGTCATATAATATAGGTGTAAATTAAATTAAAAGTTTTCTTATTGTCATTGTAGTGTTGATCGCATAACAAATTATAGCATTAAGTATACTGATTTTTGTTAGTATTTACGATTTAATAAATTTTAGCTCTTACACAAAAAAAAAAAAACAAAAAAAAACAAACCACAAAAATGATAAAATTTTTCAAGTAACTAATTGAATAATTGACGCCCGGGCGCCCTTAAATGAAATATCCACACTACGCCCTATCAGTAGAGTGAGTAATAGATCAAGAAAAATGGTGAGTGGGGAACTCAACAACAGCAACAACAACAATGATAGCAACAGCAACATAAAAATCAGCTGTAAACATATTGTTATTGTTTTTAAGGTATTTATTATCAAAATGTTTCATGTAACCACTAAAATATAAGAAAATTGTACCCATTCAATATAAAATTGTGTGGAATCATTTTTTATGTTCCATGGCAGCACTGAAATTCGTATTGTCAGTGCTGAAAGTGTCTCAAAAACACAGGGCTACATGCGAATATGCTTTAATGTTTAATCAGCTGTTTTCATGTGACGTCACTATCTTATTTGTGTTGTTCATTCATGAATGAATCATACAAATTTTTGTGTATATTTAATTAAAGCAGTTAAAAAATTTTGCTGGGTATTTTAATCTGTCCAAGTATAACGAAAAATGTTCTCAAGTGGACCAAATTACAATAAGCTAAAGACGAATCTGCGTCTCGCTCTGAATCGTCTTAAATTACTGGAGAAAAAGAAGGCGGAATTGACACAGAAATCACGGAAAGAGATCGCTGATTATTTGGGGACTGGAAAAGTGGAACGGGCCCGAATCCGTGTGGAGCATATAATACGGGAAGACTATCTAGTGGAAGCCATGGAGATTGTAGAAATGTACTGTGATCTGTTGCTAGCACGCTTTGGTCTCGTCACACAAATGAAGGAGCTCGATGCAGGCATTGCAGAGGCTGTGTCCAGTCTAGTGTGGGTGTGTCCCCGATTGCAGAGTGACATAGCCGAATTGAAGATCATCTCGGATATATTTGTCCACAAATATGGTCCACAGTTTGCTGAGCATGCAAAAACAGCAACAGGTGATCATTGCGTATCAGAGAAATTAATGCATAAGCTCACATTGCAAGCGCCACCAAAGTTATTGGTGGAAAACTATTTGATTGCAATTGCTAAGAACTATAATATTGAGTATGAACCAGATCCGCAAGTTATGCCAAACGAAGATGATAAGCCAGGTTTGTAAATATCAATTCACTTTGTGTGTGTGGATGTTTATTTTGTTCTTTTATCCACAGATCCACAGCCCCATTTAATTGATTTATCTGATAGAAACAACTTGGGTGGTGGTGGTGGACCACCGCCTCAAATGGGTTTCATTGGTTATCCAGCAGTGCCGCCATTACCTAATATGCCGGCACCTCCTACTACAAAACCATTTAACTATCCACCACCGCATGGTGGTGGAGGTGGTGGCGGCGGCGGTGCTCAAGTAGGCGGGTTTACTCCGCCGGCACCATTTGCATATAACATACCACCTAATCAGCCAGCAGCAGCAGGGCCACCACCAACAACGTCAACAACAAACGAAAAAAAGGATTTAAATACAAATTTCATAGATGTAAGTTTTGTGTAAAGTCTTCATTGAAAAGTTCTGATAGTTTTAGCTTGATTTCGCATGTTCTCTTGTAGCATGAGACTAACAATACTCCTACGCCACCGGATAGTGGCAGTCCTGATGAGAATATTTTGGTATGTGTAGCATTGTAGTTGTTGTGTTCATTTCTGTCTGTTGGTCACTAATTTTATGTATTTCCCTTCTAATCCTAAAAAAAAAAAACTATTCATTTCGACTTAAATGCAAATGTGTGTATGCATGGTTAACTTTGGCTTTGGTGTAAGTGTTTTTAAATTCGCCATAAATGAGTCATCATTGCTAAGTTTTCCCAACTCTCTTCCTTCCTTCCTTCCTCCTCACTCACTGCTAAGTAGAAATTTGTTTTGATTTATACAATTTTTTTTATAAATAATTTTTATGTATTAATTTTGTTTTGTTTTTGTTACATATTTTATTTGCTTTTGCAAATTTAGCGCGCAAAAATACACAACGATCCACCGCCGCGGTACACTTCCATTAATCCCGTTAATTTGCAGGTACCCTAATAACAATAATCGCAAATATTAAACCACAAAATAATGTATAATCTTTTTAAAATTTTCATAAATTTATATATATTATTTTTGTAACATGCAGAATGCCAATAAACCGAAACCACAGCCACGTGCCAAGCTGTCACCAGGTCCATCACAGCAACCGACTGCGCCATCTTGTCTAGATTTGCCTAGTGTACCAATGGATCTGCCTGATATACCAACAGATGATACTGCGAATCCAAAAGACGATGAAATTGATTTTGATGAGCTGTCAAAGCGTTTTGAAAACCTAAAGAATCGCAAGTGATGCAAACTCCCCCAAAATGGATTATTGAGATATTTTCTATAGTTTTAAGCTTATTAAAGTGTATTCAGTGGTAATTTGCAGATGAGTTTAATGAATATCAAAAAATATATTTAACATAATAAATAGAAATCCAATCAATGAATTCTTATAACTAAAACAATTCTTCATTCTCAACGACTTCTTTTAATTCGAGCAGCTCAAGTAGTCCTTTGCCTTTGGTCTCGTTGCGTACCAATTCATCAATGACGCGATAGTTGCCAGGATCTATGAGCAATGTCAAGTGTAAAGTGGATTCTTCCCACTCTTCGTGCTCTACCTGGTTGGCAAGTTTTATAACCGATTCCTTTAATTTGCCACCACCTTCTTTTCCCGCAAATGATACACGCAGCTTCATGCGTGAACGTTCAATAGGCAAATGTTCACGCAATAACTTTATAGCTTCCAGAGTTTGTTGCTTGGTATTCTTTTGCATTTTCACAGAGAAGTGTGCATCCTTGAGGGATTTCTCAATTATCGATGCTGGATATGGGCGACGTGTCTCGGGATTTACACACAATGCCGCCACACTGTTTACAATGCTATTCAGCTGTGAGTCCAATACACTTTGCCGTTCCTTTTCCGACACCTGCAACTCGCCTTTGCTAAGAATCTCTTTGCAGATCTCGGTTTCATCTGATTTTCCAAATGCCTTAACCAGTTCATCTTTTTTGGCTGCTTGACCTTTGGACACATTCGTGAAGACTGTGTGCGTTTGTAGAACTTCATCGATGTCCTTTTCGCTGCAATTAATTGAAATGATGTATTATGATGATTTCATTTTGGATTCCACCATTTGCATTTTACCTGTTGTTGCGCCAAGAAAGAACTTTGTTTTTGTAGCAGGCGATCTCAAATCGCTTGCCTCCTTTCTTAAGACGCACAATGGCGACATTTGTAAGGCGAATTTGATTTGTTGGTGTAAATATTTTCGACATTTCTTTAAATTTTGAAATACAAACTATTTATGCGTGCGTTTGCTCATTTACTTCTTTTGTTTTGTACTTGAATGCTTTAAAGCTTCTGCACCTCTTCTTCTTCTTCTTCAAAGCTAATTAAAAAGCTAAACAGTCAGTGTTGATTAACATATTTGTTTTTAGTCTGGCAATTTAGCAAAACGTTAAAAACACTTTAAAATGGTATTTTGAAATAAATTCAGTTTTACATCGGTTCGGTAGAGGCTTTCAAATCTCGATAAGTGTTCATTTAATCCGTTTCCAGTTCAGCTGAAATATCAAATATATACGAATTTTATTTAATTTTATTAATTCTATTTCACATTCGTAGATTTGCATTAATAAAATGTAAGCCATTCATTTTGTATCTTACAGAGAAATGAAGCAGCATAGCTTAGATTGGGGATGATTGCTTAAAGCCGCAAGCAGCATAATCACTTAGACGCTTGGAAAAGCCTGCATCACAGGGATTACGAACACGGCGTGATGAGATAACACACCAGTCACCTTTAGATGCCTGTTAGTGCCAGAGCAGCCTTAATGACCAAGAAGCATATCGTAAAGGTACGTTGGTGACTTATGACGGGTGTTAAGACACGGCATAGTATATCCAAAGGTGCACTATAGATGTATTTAATGGGGGTTTGCAATTCGCGCTCCAATGCTGGAACTTTGTATGATCCATGGTGTAGTTCTCGATTTTTTTTTGCCACTGTTTTCTAAGCGCGTTCTTCATTGGACCAGCGATGACCATGGACTCGACGCCACCAGTATCTGATGAAGCCATGTTAATATTGCGTTTGTATTATGCGAAATTCGGCTGTAATAAAGTTTATAAATTAAATAAATTTATATTGTTTCATACAAATCTCACCAACAATTTACATTGCAATCTTATAAATGTTCCCTTGACATCAGTCAACAGACATAAAAACGGCACAAAGGCAAATTTTTTGCTTGAATTACTCTTGGGTTGGACGATTTGCACTGTTAAATCTTATTAAATGGTAAGGAATTCCCTGCAATGTCTGATTTTCCACAATATATCGCACATGTTTAACTAAACCGTTACAACTCAAAAAATACGATTTTTGAGTTAATGATGTCGAAATATTCGTTATATGATGATTTAAATTGTGTAGTAATTTCATGTTAATAACTTACATACTCGCCGCGAGAGAAGAGAAAATATTTTCCTTAATTAGCCAATTTGTGAGTAAAATTGAAAACTTTAAACGCGTTTTTCTCGATTTTTTATCTCACTTACAAATAAACAGTTTTATTGTAGAAATATAAAAATTGCAAAATTTTAATGTATTCAAATGGGCAATTAAAGCATTTTGCTTGGACTTCTCTTGGGTTTTAGAATTGCCATTATTAAAATTTGTTAAATGGTAAACAATTTTCTTCATTTTGTTTCAGATACATATTTAATTTTGTAGATTTTCTAAAAATCCAAATATTGTGAAATAAAATGTTGCTGTAAAGAAAATGGGAATACAAATGTATAGTATTCAAAATATATTTGACTTTCCAGGTCTTGAAAAAACTGCAATGGGAATTATATATTGTACTATAAATAAAAGATAAATAAATAAATAATTGGCTTTGAGTCTCGTACAAATGATGGTTATTGACACGCAAAGTATATGAAAAAACTATATGATTTGTACTCAGAGGGGGGGCAGATGATATTATTTATTGTGATCGTGTTTGGGACAAAGAATATTGTCATCACCTTTTGAGAAATATGTGAGAAATACATTTCAATTACAATACTATATTTGATCTTGCAAGTGAAGTACAAATACTTTATGGATACGCGTATTTTAGAGGACTATATAGTAAACTAAATAATATATTTTTGAATTTTTCTTTATTTGTTTATAAATATAACATAAAAACCATTAACAAATTAGATAAATTTTTTCTTTTTTAATTTTGTTTCAATTCGGATTGTTTGGGATCCCTTAAGGTTTCACACATTTTAAAACCCCATTTTTATGTGTCACATACTTTTGCAAAATCATTTCCTATTTCAAATTATATCCGGCACATAAAAATGGAGTTGAGTGCTTTTTTTTTGTTCATAGGTATATGTATAATGCTAATTCTTAACTCATAACTTCAACGTAAGTATTGCTTTCTTTCCCCCACCCACATTAATGGTTTTAATTATTTTTTGGGTGAACGTAAACTAGCAATTTTTTCTTCACTATCTGGAGGCGTTGGTTCATGCGGACATTCCTCGTATTCTGTGTCTGTCTCACACTGACAGCATTCAACTCGCTGCTCAAGATCGCAGTCTTCTTCACAAATTGACAAAATCTTCTCGCCTTCGGATATTTCTCCTTTGTAGCCAGCATAGATTTCAGCGCGTTGCGTAATAATTTCCTTAATGATCGCAGTAAGTATCTCACGGGAGTCCACAATATGACCGACTTCTTCGGCAACTTCAGCTGATAACCATGGACAGATATTCTTCATAAGTTGTTCCTTCTTAACGGCATCGCTAGCCGGCTCAATATTCTCCAGCACTTCAGGCACCAGACTGGCAATATGGCCTTGCAATAACTTGGCAGCTGTGACGCTCTTCTGCATCTCCTCATCCAGTTCCTTGGCAATGGCATCTTGGCGCAAACGGCGTTCCTTTTCAGCTTGCAAACGTAGTTCTTCAGCCTCCAAGCGACGTAGCTCGGCCAACTCTGCTTCTCGTTGTGCCAAATATCTATATGATGTGAGTAGATCATATTAATAACTAAGCATGCAGAATGTAATTGGGATTAAACTTACTCTTCCTGTTTTTTGCGTAAAGCATCAATTTCCAGCTCATGGGCCACCTCCAACATGCTTTGTTCGATGCAAGCATCCACTAGCACATCAATGATGGGTTGGGCTTCTGCATCGAAGTGGAATAGTTCACCTTCGCCAATCTCAGTTGCAACATCCACGCCGATCTTGGCATGTATAAACGGCGGTATTGGTGGCTTTTCAAGGAACAAATCTGTTTGAGTTTCAATATTGAATTCTGGTGGTCGTTGCACTAATTTCTCTAGATATTTTTCTGTTTGGACATCTTCATGTTTTCGTCCTTTTACAGGTGGCGGTGTACCGAGTACATTTCGTTGATTGCGACATTGTAGCGAGCGTTTACGTAACATGTTACGGCGGCGTAACTCTGCTGCCTTGTCAAAAGGATCTACCTCAGTCTATTGAATAGATGAAACGTTAAAGAAGAGGATTAACAAAGTTTCAGTTAAGTTTTGCATTTTACTCTACTATATTCACTTACGATCATTGCTTGGTTACCAAAATTACTGCCCTTTATGACACGCCTTTCATACATGACATTTTTGTAAGGTTCCATGGGAGGTATGACCTTTCTGGAAAATGGAAAATGAATTTAATTCAATTTTATTGCAAATCATCTTTAACTTAGCAAACACAACATAATCCTGTTGCATCGGCCTGTTCTAGGACATTAAGAAACTCATTAGCAT
Organism: Amiota minor; assembly: GCA_037043295.1. NCBI lineage: Eukaryota > Metazoa > Arthropoda > Insecta > Diptera > Drosophilidae > Amiota > Amiota minor. Next base: position 689,671 of record JBAMAW010002805.1, read on the forward strand.
AACTTCCTGGGGTCAACATTTTTTATACCATACTTACTATTCCTTTTTCTTCTATTGTATTTTTTTTTTTGGTGGGTGTTTCAAATCAATTTCCTTTAAGTTCATTACACTTTTGGGTCAATGCATTCAGCGCAATCAGTGCAAAAGCATCTCAAAAGTCAAGTAGGACAGACATACTAGTCAAGTGGTCTGGTCTACTATTGTACAACAATACAATGCAATGTGTTCGGGGTACTACAATGCAATAGATACAACATAGTCATCGTACTTATAGCTTACAGTTATGTAGTCATACTTATGTAAATTGTGGTTTTATTTTTGCGCTGTGTCTTACACCAAAACCAAAGCAGCAGTACATGGCTTTGTTTTTGGCCTGACCGGCTTGGCATATGACATGGCATGGCCTGGCCTGACTTGGCATAAGAACCTGAACTCGTGACCTATGCAAATTTTTTAGTTGTCGGCGCCTGGTTATCGTTGCCTACAAAGGTGAAAAGGACGAAGGGGCACATCCAAACAGGAAGTTACATTGAAGTTGCCAACTCTTAAAGAAGAACAACAAAATAATTTAGATTCTAGTAATGTAAAATGCTTTAAGTATAAAATTTGCTTGAAGATACTAGAAAATTCAATGAAATTGTTAAATGCTTTAAAATGACGCCTTCAAATATATGGCGTCTTCTTCTTTAAATGTTATGCATTGTATTTTTTAATTTAATGACCGAGTATTGCAACATAGTGTGGTTTGTTATTATGCATTTCTTACTAGAGAGTTCAATTATTCATCAATTGTCTTATTGATGGATTTCTTTAATGTCCATAGGTAGTAAAATTTCAATTTCAGTGGTTCTTAAACTTATATTTATACATAGTGGAGATCGCATTGTCATATATATATATATATATATATATATATATATATTTGACTCAACTATTTCATAGACCAAGGGCAACAACCCAATTTAATCTATGAGCTCCATGTTCTTAACATTATTCCGTCCGTCTGTCCACGAATGTGTAGTTCTCTCGGGGCTACAGCAACAAATACTAAAACTAAAATATAATAAAAAAACATATGGTTTTGTATGACAGCTATACGATCCTGTAACCCCAAGATCTAGAAATTTACATGGTTAGTGGAATAGATTACAAACTTATAATATCAAAAGTTCAATTTGATTGGATCACTAGAAAGGGTACCTTCTATACAAACCCACCCCCATTTGGTATGGAAGTCTTCATGTCTCCGTTATTTTTTAGGACTTATAATTTACTTTGAATCTCGTAGTTTCAAGAAATTTGGGCCAGTAGCGTGCTTTTTCTTCAGATGAAACTAAAATCTTTGCATCATTTGCTTTTAAATGTAAGAAATATTTTTTAAATTGTTAAAAAATTGAGTATATAAAGTTTGTGCCACAAAAATATGAGTTCGAGGTTCCCTGATAATGGGCACCACAGTTTAAGAACCGCTGCTTTAGTACATTGGTACTAAAGTAACTAACTAATTATAGTTCTTGCAAAGAAATAACAAATTCCTTGAATTGAAAAACAATTCAATTAAATGTAAATGTGTACAAATCAATAAAACAAGTAGGGCAGGACATGGTTTGGGTAGAAAACATGCTAAGTTCTCATAGTAAACTATAAAATCTATAATAATTGGATGAATCTATGTAATGCATATTAAAAAAAAAAAAAATAATAGAATATCATATGAGCTTGAAATTTATGATCTTTTAAAGGAAGGAAATGATTTTTCGCTCGTCCTTTTGCTAACATAAAATGTAATTTTAATTTATGTTAATGTCCTAAACCGTGACGAGGACACTCAAAACAAGCGGTCGGTCACTTTTAGTTGGTCAACCTCATTTTCCCACATCAGTTTTAATATTTGTGCTATTTTTGTTGCTTCCAATTTCGTTTTTTTTCTTTTTTCTGTTGAATGTCCTTTTTGAAATGTTTCTTGTTGTGTTTTTTGTTACCTTGTGTCCTCGCGTCGTTGTTGTAATTGTTGTTGGAATTGCTCTTTGGTAATATGCAGTTCTCCGGCTAACACAGTTGCCTGTGATGTAGCCGAGGACATTGTTGTTGATGTTGAGGGCTGTGATTGTGTTGTGGACACCATCGGTGCTGTTGTTGTGGTTGTTTGGGTCTGCGAAGGTGCCGGAATCACACCCGTTCCAGTTCGTATATGACCGTTCATACGTGTGGCATTTATCCTCATATCCTTATCAAAATTATGCATCGGGACATTTGCTGTTGCTGTTGTTAATGTTCGTACTCTGTCCTTGGCTAGTTTTGGATTGACGCTACTTCTGTTGTAATATCTCATATCGTTATTACTATTATAATTGTAAGAATTTTGTACATAAGGATATGAAGAATAAGCATAGACATGACGACGAAAAACTGATGCTGGTAAATATTCCAATTCCTTGGCCGGAGGTAGAAATATGCCCGTTGGAACGGTGGTCACAAAACGTGGCCTTTGATTGAGCGGATCAAGTGGATGAATCTATAAAAGGAGGACGAGTATTTTTGAATTCACATTCATTCTTGGAAAGGTCAAAAGAAAGAAAGGAATTCTAAGTTTAAGGAAAGAAACTTAAATGCGATATTGGTATATTTCCTTAAGAAAAATCCTTAATTCTCGGAAAGTGAATGAAATTTATGAATGTGGATAAAAGACTGGGAAATATACCAAACTGCATCATTTTGAAAAAGCCTACTAATCAGCACCTGTCCATGGCCATAGCATTCCTCTGGTTGCAGAAATCGTAACTTCTGCTGCAATTGCTCAGCAAAAGATCTCACTTCGTGGACACTGCGGGAGAAAAATGTACGCGGCGCTACATTCGTTATCGGAATGTTTTCATTGGTGCCTTCTTCATTATAACTTTGACCTCGAACTCCGCCGCCGTCTCCACCTCCACCTCCACCACCACTATCCTGTGGCGGCTGTTGTCGATCTTGTGAGACATGATGCAAATGTAACAATTGCGATTGACGCGATGTTGGCAAAGCCGCTGATTGTGGCGGCTGCTGTTGTTCTGCACGCCGAATGGGACGCACAATGGCGTTTGGCTTATCAGCGAGGGTGGCGTAACGATAATTCTCGTGGAAATCCGTTGAGTATCTAACGTTGTCGATGTGACTATTGTTGTGAAGCACAGAGAAAGAATTAGTAATCGGTTGAAAATGTGACGATGAGTTGGAAATCAGCACTGGATGTGAGGACGAAATGAAGTTGTTGTAAAAATTGTTGTGGTAGCTATTGGTATTTGAGTGACGTCCTGGTGCGTATGGATATGTAGTGGCAAAGGAGAAGTTCTGTGTGCGTATGACTTCTGGTGATTTGCCTGTTTGTTCTGTTTCCTGATCTTTGGATTCGTTTGTTCCTTCAGTTATAGTTGATATTGGCTGATGATGTTTTGTGGTTATTGATGTTGCTGTTGTTTCTGGGAAGTTTGTTGGATTTGTGTTGTTATTATTATTGGTTTCGGTGCTTGTGTTTTGCATTATATATCCTTTTTTAATCGTTGAATATATCCTTTTTCTAGACGTCCGCTTTCTGTCTTTAGAATTCACATTTTTAGATTTTCACGACATCACGACATCAAATTGTTAGGCGATGGACAAAGACTTTAAGTCCTTCGCGTGTGAAAATAGATTTTATATTCAAGATACGTAAAACTTTCTTTGTCCGTTTAATCAATATTACGGTTATATTTTTGTTGTTGCTGTCATATACAATATACAATAAAAAGGAGTCACCACTTTGACCAAAGTAGCAACGATTAATTTTGTGTTTTTTCCGGTGACGGCTAAAGTTTCATTTAACGTAAACGTTAAACGCGACCGCACAGCACAAGTTTTACTACGCAAATGACCAAAACAAGCACGGACATTCGGCATGAAACCTTCGGCAATTCGGCCACTCAAATCGGCATCCTTCGTATACCGCATGGAAAACACACACATATCCACACTCTTACATTAAAAAGTCGTTTTGGTCAAAAAGAGTCTAATTTGGGCCATCAGCTGTTAAATGGTGGAATGGCATGGCATGGCATGGCTTAGCTCTTGCTTAGGAATGAGAGCCAGAATGGGTGGTCAATAATTTATTCAACTCATTTTTTTTTACTTCACTTGAAATATTTCATTATTTCTTTTTTAGAAGTTGAACTCGTGTTTATCAAGTATTTAAATCTCATACTTATGTAGAACTCATTGTCGCCTACGTTAGAAATCACATACCGCATAATTAATGTTTCTCATACTAAGTATATGCATAAATACTTATTACATAAGTTTGCCCTTGAATATTTGCCAATACCAAGTAACCAATGGGTTTAATTATTGTTCCAAGTAATATTGTATTAATATTAATTGCCTTAACAGGTAATACAGACCACCTCATTTATGGCCATGATGGTAAGTCATTCAATTCATTGGGCTAACCACCTTAATGCGGTGACATTGAAAATGTGCTTAAACATTATAATTGTAATGCCTTCAGAAGGAATGAAGAAGGTATTTCTTGATTAAAGTCATGCGAGTGTCAAAGACAAAGGTCAAATAAGGCGAATTGTTTATTGGTTGGATTGGTATTGGCAAGGAGTGGGTTCTAAGAATAGTCGACTTCATATGAATTGTGTTCGTTTGTAGTTGACAAGTTGACATAACTTAATCGAAAGAATGACCAACAAAAGATTACTTCCATTCTATGTACATAGGTATATGAAGGAACATAACCTAACTTCAGTGTTTTTCACTGGAAGTACTCAGTGTCTATCATAGAAGTAGATGTAATTAAGATCTATAGTGGTTGCTGAAAGGAAGCATATATTCAAAATGAAATATTGTTAAAGTTCAACGAATCAAATTCAAGGTCTTCTTAGCATTTGCAAGGTAAAAATCATTAGAAATAAAAATGAGTGGGATATCAATTCTAGAAAGTACAACATAGCACCGGATATGTTATATTAACAATTGTTAGAATGTTAATTTCTTTGAATTGGTAAAGAAGATGTAAAGAAGTGTGTATACTTTTTCTGTTCATTGTAAATAACTAATTTCTTTCTCCACATATTTACCCCTTCTCACAATAAAGTACTCGGAATTTTTCATTTAAATTGCTCGCGTTAAGTATTTTTTAGGTTTTACTTTTTCTGTATATTAGTAGGACTATCTTTAATTACAATACTATGCCAAAAATGAGCGCGATCTGTCAACCAGTTTGGTTTCATCAGTCCACCTCAGTAGTTCTCGGCGAATTGTGTTTGATGGAGTCTATGGAGCCATGCAGGGTTCCTCGAAGCGGTAATTTGAGTTTGCGGAACAGGAAAAAGTCACACGGTGGTAAGTCAGGTGAATAGGGCGGCTGGTCGATGGTATTTATAGCGTTTTTGGCCTTATAATCGTTGATAACCGTGGACCGATGAGATGGCGCGTTATCATCATACAAAATCCACGAATTATCGGCTCACAATTCCGGCCGTTTACGACGGATTTTGTCAAGCAAACGCCTCAGAACGGTTAAATAGAAGTCCTTATTGACCGTCTGGCCTTCCGGGATGAATTCGTGGTGAACCACTCCACGGATATAGAAGAAAACAATCAGCATCACCTTGATTATTCGAGGTATTTTTGGTTTCCAGCCACTCCGATGATTGTTGGCTCGTTAGCGTGTCGTATTCGTAGCTCATGTCTCGACATCAGTTATGATGCGTCCCAAGAATGTGGGATCAGAATTAGCCCGAACCAGCATGTCTCCAGCGATCTTCTGCCAATACTCTTTTTGGAGAAACTTCATCTTAATCGGAACAATCCGAGCGGCGACGCGCTGCATGCCCAAATGGTTGACCAAAATTAAATGAGCTGTTTCATTCGATTGATGCTGAGTTCATATGCTATCTCTCTAACACTAACATGACGATTTTCGAGCACGATTTCTTTAATTTTTTTTGACGTTATCGTCAGTGCCAGAGGTCGATGGCCGTCCGGAACGAGGCAAGTCTTCGACGATCTCCCGACCGAAGCTTTTTACCACTCGTAAGCCTGAGTTTTCGATAAAACAGACTCACCGTAAGCCTTCTTCAGCATTCGAATCGATTCGGTACACGAAATTTCGTTCAAATTACAAAATTTGTTCAATATTTCTTTCCATTGTAAAAATTGCCGAGAACTACTGAGGTGGACTGATTAAACCAGGTGTTGTAAACAAACTGGTTGACAGGTTCCGCTTATTTTTGGCATAGTAATTAAGGACAGTCCTACCAACATACAGGTATACTTTTGATATAATTTAAAGAGTCAAGTGTGAATTCAATTATCTTTAAAAAGTAATCTTTGCTGTTAAAACTCTTCAATTATTTACTATTATAAATCAATTTTTCAAACATCGATTTTCCTTTAGCATGGGTCATTGACGTATTGAGTTAACCCAATTTCTTATTTCACTTTCTATTTTCTTGTTCAATCCATTTAAGAATACAAGTATGTGCAATAATTTAAAAAAAAATAACCGCCTTAAATGATTACCAAAGACCATTACCCCGCAATCCCACGTAAGTATTTACTTCGCGTGTCGACAGCGACAAATCCACTTTCAATACTAATATACCATATATTAAAAAACATAGACTCCTTTGATACTATTCCATCCTCTAGTTATTAATTTACGCAATCCATAACTTTCTCCATTTTTACTTTCTATTTCTTTTATAATAGCTGCCTTCTTGATTTGTCAAGTTTTTATTGACTTTAACATGTCATGAAGTTGCCCCTAACGAATTCAATGACCTCTTCGTGTGGAGATTTCGAGTTTCTTTTGTACGAGTACATACTTACTTCTAATTCTTTTTAAAAGTCCACCTTACTACCATTACTCAACTTAGAGCTAAATATTAATGTATATTATATGGTACTTACTCATGGCAGCCCTTAATTTTGATGGGTTTCGGTTGTGTGGCCCACCAAAATGTTTGTTTACATGGTGGCGCTGGACATTTTGTTGGTTGGAATTTTAATTCCATTTCAGTAACTTCGGTACGTAGGCCGGCACTTAAGACGTCATCGTTCCTTCGGCCATCGTGGCCGCCACCGCCTGTTGGACGAAAATTGCGTTTTGGTATTGTGGGCATGATTTGTTCTTATTCTGTTGCTGCTGCTAGTGTTGCTGTTTTATTTAATTGTAATTTGAAAATTATTTTGTTGTTTCGAATAAAATAACAAAAAAAAAGTTCCTGGGGACACGAAATAATTTCTTAATTTGTTTTCAGCTCGAATGAACATCTGAGTTTGAAATATTTATTTATATATTCAAATCTTGTTGTTTTGTATAAATTTTTAAATATTTTTTTAAGTCTTTAATTGCTTTGTTTTTGTCAATTGTTTTCACTAAATATTTGATTTTGGTCTCTTGGAATAACAACAAAACTAATAACAACGGAATTTCGCGCGTCGCCATGGAGCCTTCAGGTTTGTTTACTTCTCTTGCTCACTTGATAGTCGGTTACCTTAAATTATTTGATAGACTTATTGAGTTAGCATTCTATCACTTTCTCCAAGGCCACGAACACAATGTCATTACCACGAACAATTCATAATGAAACTAATGATTGACCTCTGCAAATACAATTTAGTCCATTATTGAAAGAAATATTATACTGCAAACATGATAACGGTGCTTAAGAACTTAGACTGAAAACACAGGAACAGACAAAACTTCTTTGACAAAGAAGGCAAGAAAAAGTGTGCTACGTTCCGCTTTCTTGTTTCATTTGATGTGTGTTGAGATAAAACAAAATTTAATTTGCGATGTTAAGAGGCAAAAACCAAACAGACGAACACTTCGGCCACACTTAACATAAGCAAAGTAAATTTAAATATTGTCCTGTCTCAGTATATGTTCGATAGCCCTTGCAAACACGTCATATAAATAAAAACAAATAAAACGGAATTATTGACAACAAGACTAGTTTTTCTGTTTTGCCTTTTCCTTTGGCTTACACTGTATGGGTTGACCGCTTAGAAACTTGGACGTATGCAATAACGTGCATTTATCGACATCAGATTTTGATTTATACAAACACTTGTGTTCTGTTTTGTATGAGTATATCTCGAAATGATTGGCACACACCGGCTTCTAAAAGAATCATGCCCTAATTGGCAAGCATTTTCAGAACAAGCACTCGGTTCTCTATCTTGGTGTCGTAATTGCTGATTGACTAGGATGTTAAGGGCGCCTGTATCATTTTGAATTTCAGTCCTTAAAGTATCTTGTCTTTTCCTGTCGCGCTCCCGAGTTGACGGCAGTTATGTTTTTCTTTCCCTCTACCACATTGGAATGCAATTTAAAGCTGATGATTTCTAATGTTTGTTTCAAATGAACTAAACAACTGGACAACGATCTAATAGAAAAGGTGGCACCCTAAATTCAATCCAACACCATCCGCGTTCTTGTTCACTTAATATATTGGCATCGCAATTGTGTTATGTTCTCCGTCAAGAAGTCAAAGTCATCGTTAAGAACTGATTTGAGCTGTCAAAACCAAATTTTTCGAAATATTTCTGTGGCAAAAAGAAAATCTAAAATTTTTAACAGTCTATGTTATTTTTTCTTGAAAATAAGCATACCCTTATTTTATTTGGTGGTGCCACAGTTTAAATTTGGCAGTGTGGCCAATTCTTCTTGTATGTAGTTAGAAAAATGAATTTCCGCCTAAATATATGAAATGATGATAATACAGTGCAAGCACTTCAAAACTGCTTTCAAAGTTGCTTCACATGACCAAAACATGTCATGATTTTCATGCGCCATCTGTGGAGTATGTTCATAGATGGCGCTTGAAACAATAAAAGAATTTTTTCATTTAAATTCAAGAGATGATTGAATGATGTAAGTTTTATTTACAAAAAGTGATAAATTTATGAAAGAAACGTGGTAAATTACCTCGCCCTTACACAATTATCAGATCAAAATCATTTCTTAATATAAAAAGTCAAATCAGATAAGCTAAAAACCGGAAAAAACACTTATAAGGAAAACGCGCCTGTGCCACTGTTTCCAAAACATAAAACAACCATCACTTTTACTCTCTTTGAACGCTATTTTCTTATTTATGTTCATTAACGCCCTTTTGAATAATGACTTTGTATATTTTTTTTGTTTTTGTCATTCTATCCTTTACCTTTTACCTTCTTTCTTTATCATCAAGTTAAGGATATGAACAAATTTGTTGTTGTTCATTCTGTTTTAATAAAATTATTACTTTAAAGGCATGAAAGGGTACAGGAGGAAAAGAGTAAGAAAAGTAAGGCAAAGTAAGACAAAGTAAAGTAAACCAAAGGAGAGATAATAGGCAAATGTCAATAAGTTGAATGACTTTTGACATTTCTTTCGTTTATTTGATTTAAAATATTTTTTTTTTTTTTGTTTTTGTTGATTTTGTTGTGTGTTTGAGTCTTTTGTTCCAATAAATGGGATGTTTATCAAAGTAATTCACATGGTATTGTTGTTGTTCATAGAGAAAAAGCAAAGAAAAAATGATGTCCACTCGAATTATTCGTCATCAAATTTTCCGTTTTTGGCCACACAAGTTGTTATTTGTATCAAAACAAACAAGAAAAGGGGTTCAACAAAGGTGAAAGTGAAACACTCCCTAGATCCTCCGTCAGAAATCCGTAAGCATTTGCGATCATACACAATTCTCCACTGCTGCCTACATTATATTTCTTATCAAAATCTTAACAGAATATCTGCTAAACAAGCCAAGTACATGAATACCGTGTCCACATACTTTTCAATTGTTTTGTCTGTGACAGATCAGTTGCACAGATAACATGAACATGCCGCCCTCCGTGTGTATGGAGGATACTCCTTTCTCAAGAAAGGACAAAGGACAACAACAATGAAACAATTAATTTGTATGATATTTCTGTAGAATATATATTTTTTTTTAATACCCTTCGATCGATGGCCATCAACAAACCCATAAAAAACAAGATATGTGTATTTCTTGACCTTTATTTGTTTTTGTGTAGTTTTAAGCGAAAAGAAAATGAGAAGAAAATGCAACAATTTTGATTAATTTATTTATTGTCTGCGCGTGTTTCAAACCAAAACAAAGCGAAACGAAAAGTATCTGAAAGATACAATATAGTAAGTGAATAAGAATTTTATGATCATGTGATTAATGATGTAACGGTGAGTGAGTGAGTGGCGCCAGCAAAAAAAAAAAAACTAATGATTTTTATCTAAAAAGAAAAGAATTTAATTTAATTTCAAACTTTGATTCAAAATTTTCTGTTGTGGTTTTGACAAGTTTATTTTTGCTTGAAAAATTTAATTTCTTTTTCTTCTTTTTTGGAATAGAGCAAAATGCTAATGAAATGCATTTATTTACGAGAATTTGTAGTGAAAGACGACTATTGTCCTTCGATGGAATGAAAGCATTTTTTGAGATTTAGTTTTGAAAATTGTTTGTTGAAATTGCTAAAATTGCCATTCACCGCAAACATTTACATCAATTATGCAGGCGCATTGCTTAACTCTATCTACGCTCTCTTACTTTCTCTTTCTCCAAAATCTTGGGATGCACCATATTCACCATATTCTCTTACCCACTTACATTGTTCTCCTTGTTTTGTGTGCTGCTACTGCTAATTTCTACTAATAGAAAATCCTAGTGATTTCTTCCTTTTGGTCTGCCACATGGCAAATTCGAACAGAATTTCATGCGGTTTACGTACATTTGCCGCTCTTTGGTCTTTTGGTTTTAGGTGCGGAGGATTCTATTCCACTCGCATTCTATGAATGAGTTGAGTTGAGTTGAGTTGGTTATTTCTCTCAATTTGTATAAATTTTGTGCTTAGTTACAGAATCAAAAGCAATAGCAGTTGCATTTGCAGTTGCTTGACCACAATATCCTTTTGGTTTCGATTGATTCATTTATTGTGCTAGAAAAGGATTTATTGTGTGAAAATGAATTTTAAACTTTGGTTTTATGTGATTTTAAATAATTTTTATTTCCTTTTTTTTTTATTATACTAAGCTAAAAATTGTAAAACAATTTTGTTGATTATATTGAACTAAAGGTTCATGATCCTTTATTAAATTGGTGTTTTAGCTTGGAAGATTTTTCTATATTTAAACTTAATCAGATTTTTATAATCTTATCCTGTGTAATATAAGAATAATATTTACTCGTATATGAAAAATATATAAATAGATTCAGTTAATCATTCAAAAATTATTGGATCTTTTTAAGGTTACAAATATCTAATGTTTCATATTAAAATAATTGTTATTATTTATTACTAGATTGCGTTTTAAAAGACTTTTTCTGAGTCTTTAACATAATCAAATTTATCACATTATTTAGTAATGACAATAGTTTTGCTCTGTAAACATAGTAAAACGCAAAGTTGGAATTCCTGTCTCTTCTGATACATAGAACTTCTAAACATCTCAATGCATTTTGATACAATTTTTACTGTTTTTTTAGATAATTTTTTGCGGAAGATTTATATGTAGATAGATACTTTTTTTTTTAGTTAGCTTTTAGAATCAATCATTTTGTGTGTGTAGAGAGCATTGTTAATCTAATTATTGTATTTATCTACAATATCTTTCTACCATCTACCTCTCTATTTTTCTCTCTATCCATCTATATTCTATATATGTAAAAAATTCTTTTTGCATTTGGTAGAAATGTATGGTTTCCGGAACGATAAGAGCTATCGAGCTATTTTTATAATGGGTTCGGTTCAAGCTCTTCTGGGTTTTTGTTTTGGTTAGGATCTGGTACATAACCCTAGGGTGGAGTTATCGCTATTATTTATATTTACGTAGCAAAGCCGAAGGGCTTAATAGTTTTTTTTCATATTTATGTTTATGAGGGGGCATTAGAAATGACCTTTTTTCAGATTATGGATATTGTTGAGTGAGTTTATGCCTACATTCAAAATTTAGGGCAAGTGTATCATTTAGCAAGGAGCTTGTTTCCTTCCCGGTTCGATGATCATAGATTTTTGCAAATCTTTTTCATATCAGACTCCGAAACACAAGCATCAGCGCGGTATAACTGTGTCGCAACAACCAATTTCTAAGATCTTTAAAATTCCCAAATTTTTGACTTAGGAAAGTCTTGCAGTTTCATGTTTTCGCATTATGCCATCAGAGTCTGAATATTTTGTCATGTAGATCATTCTTCAGTATCTTAATGTAGGATAGGAAATAGTATTTATATTCTTATGAAGCAAAAGCTTGTTACTCTTGTTATTGATTGAAAGTTGTTGGCACTTTCGATCGAATTGATCCTATCCGGAAAGTCTTTTAACCAGGGTCAGTCTCAGGTGTTTAGCAGAGCTTTACCAATTGTAAAGGTACTCAACTTCATTGACAATTTAGTTAGTTTCCCTGTTTAAAGTGTCCCCTCCAGTACTCATCAGAAGTAGGTCGAGCTGTCATAGTAGATGGTTTCTTCAGTCATATAAACTAAAATTTCTATATGATTGAATGACCATATTAATTTTTCTTTTTTAAGAAATGCTCTAATTAACTTCATCTGTTTTTGTATAACATGCATTTTGATGAACATAATTTCACAATTTTTAAGAACAGTGGGGCCTCTTAATTTCATTTTTTTCCCTTTATGAAACTTAAAACTATTTGTGCTTTAGTTTGCTTTTTGTCAAAATCAAATTCTTGTCGTTTCATTCATTGTTCGTTCATTAAGCGTCTGTCATCGAACAAACTCGCATTCGTACATAGTTTAATATATTTCAAAAGGTGTTCTTTGGCTCACATAATCACTTAATCTAAGAACCTTTTGTAGACAAAAAAAAAAAAATAAAAAGAAAAGACAGCACAGCTGTACCGCTGACTGTCTAAGTGGATATATACAATCTTTCTTCATATAAACTTTAAAGTATCTATAGCTTTTTATATATATATATATATATTGTTTGTGTTGTTTAGTATAGATACATATATATGTATGTGGTACATCCGCATGTCAAAAATGTCGTACAAAACTCAAAACCAACGAATGAATGAAGAAATGAAATGAAAGAGCGAACGGACAAACGTCAAAAGCTCAAAATACAAAAGTAAAAATTAGCAATTCCGATGTGACCATTTTTATTATTGTTGTTTCTTTCACTATTGTTGTTGTTGTTGTTGTTGCTGTTGTCATTGTATCTTTTTTTAGTTCTTTTAGATTGTTGTTGCTGGTGTATTTGTTGTTGAAAGCCGATCAGACGATCGCAAGCGTTTGTTCTTGCTAAAGATTTTTTTTTATTTTTTATTTTATTTTTTTACGATTTTTTTTTTGGACTTTTTGTTTATTTTTTGTTGAATTTTTGTTTTTAGGCGCGCATAAAATTTTAAATTTTATGCCAAAGTTTTGTTATTGCATTTTAGTACTTGTTGTTGTTGTTGTTGTATGTTGTTGGTGTTGTTATTGTTATTGTTGTTGTTGTTGTAGGGCGTGTAGAAATCAAAAATATGTAGTTCATTACTGACAACTTTTACTTATAAGTCATTTTGATTTTTCAAATGGTTTTGCATTAAAAACCAATAAGAAACATTTATTTATTTGTCGTTACAATTCTCAACATTTTCTATCTATTTTATAGCCATTTTTATATGTAGATACATGGCTACTAGATAAATACAAAGATCGCTTTGCTACCCATTGTCTAGGCGTATTGGCATAACGCGGTCGCGGACGTGGACTCTGAAGAATATGCAAAAATCGTCTGAACTCTTAACGCATTCATAATGAAGTCTAATAAGACAATGACGATGACAACGAAGACGATGTTTTACTGTATTTAGTCAGTGTAAATACATATGTATGTGTGTATCTAATCAAGCAAACAAACAACATTTGTTTTAGTTGTTGCGTGTTTTGTTTTTAAAAAACAATTTTCATTTTCAATTGATTTAATAGGTTAGGATTTTATTTTAAGAGTAAAGTAATACAGTATAAAAAGTAATTTATCAAATGACAAAGTCACACGTACTAAGAGGAAACCAAAACAAAAAAATATGATTAAAAACACTGTTAGGCGCCACTAGGGACACCTGACCAAATGACTGTAAAAGTAAACAGGATCAAGAGACTGTGGCAGAAAAACACTTTCACTGTTATGCAATCTACTCAAAATGATCTTAACTCATAACTATAGAGACAATTTTCCTTGAAAGACAAATCTTAAACTGTCTAAATATCCTATATACAATAAAATACCTGCTTAGTCCTTTCTCCCACACACGGACTTGCACGGGCAATTGAATTCCATTGAATTTATTGTTTTCGTCTAGGATTTGGGATCGTTTTGTATTGCGATTAGTTGATAAGATCATGTAGATTTCTATTGTAGATTTAACTTGACTTGACTAAAGGACACTTGTTTCTTTTCTTTGTTTTCCAAACAAGTCAATAATGTTATTAAATTCTTTTGTTTCTTTTAGTTTTTGGGTTAAACACTGATATCTTTATTATGTGTGATCATCATCATCATCATCATCATCACAATCATTGTAATCATTGTCTGAAGCAATAATGTTCGATTGAATACTATTCTAGCTACTTCCGTTTTTTTTTTTTTTTGTAGAAATCGGGATACATGCATGAAGAATATTGTACGTGATTCAAGTTTTCCCTTTAGTTTCTGTGACAAGTGTCATTCTAGGAATTATATTGAATATGGTGAGTGCGTGATCCGCGATACAGATGACACAAATAAGAAATAAGTTTGATTATTTTATTAGGTGCGCATTTTATGATATTTTTATAAATAAATACTCATTTCATGCACTTGGTTTGAGTTCTCCTGTCCTCTTTTCCAACAACATTCTTACGACAATTGTCATAAAGTTATATATAGTTTAGCCAGCGACTCTGGAATTATCACTCCTCATATCGAGCAATTTCAGTTACTTACAAAGTGGTTATCTAAGCAAAGGAAGTCCACACATAAAGAAAATTATTAAAGTCTATATTGAGTATATTTGACTGGGTGTTAACATAAAAAGTACCAATCAGCTCATAAGATGTGCAGTATACAATTTCTTAAGCATAAAGTATGTTGCTGTGCAAGAAATTTGGTCATAGGTACATCATCCTAGCCTAGTTGAAAAGTAAAATGGGAGATTAAGAATCATTTTTAATAATTCACTCCTAAGCGTTCGCCCACAAGAGCCCCAAATTTTTGACTCATACAAAATTATGATAAGTTTTGTTTGCACTGATAGCTTGGTTCTGCGGTTTATAAACAGATATGGAATGCAATTGGTTTTATTGACATTATCGATAGTTTTACCTATGTGCCCTCTGTATTGGGAGTACAAATTTTTTATTGAAAAAAAGTAAAAAATACATCATTCAAAGTATTGTGCGCCGGAAGCGTCTACTTTTTCCCATCTCTCTGGTAATTTTCGAATACCATCTCTAAAAAATGAGTCCTCTCTGGCATCGATCCAATCATTGAGCCATTTTTCGATTTCTTCAAAAGACCCGAACCGTTGAACCCCCAAATCATTTTGCATCCGTCGAAAAAGCCAGTAGTCAGAAGGAGCAAGATCTGGAGAATATGGCGGGAGGGGTAAGACATCCAATTTCAGCGTCGTCAGGTAATTTTTGACCGTTACAGCTACGTGGGGCCGAGCGTTGTCATGTTGCAAAATCACCTTGTCATGCCTTTCGGCCGTTTCTGGTCGTTTTTCACGCAATGCACGGCTCAAACGCATTACTTGTAGTCGGTAACGTTCCGCATTAATGGTTTCGTTTTGTTTTAGTAGTTCATAATATACCACACCCGTCTGGTCCCACCATATGCAGAGCATGACCTTTGAACCGTGGATGTTTTGCTTTGGCGTGGATGTAGACGATGATGGAACGGGTTCACCAGGCTAGGCATAGTATTTTTTCTTCTTTGGGTTATCGTAGTATATCCATTTTTCATCTCCAGTCACGACCCGGTGCAAAAATCCCTTCTTCTTGTCAAGGAAGAGGCCAAGATATCGGATAGTATTCTCCTATATCATGCTACATCTATTGCATTATTAATTACAAATATGGATTTTACTTTGAGTACAAGATTTTATTGAATAACCCATAACTGAAAACATTTGGACATTCTGAGTAATATTTTATAGATCTAAACATACAATTTATATAAGATGAGTATTTAAACTTTCACATACAAAATTACTCATCATTTTAAAACACTATCGACATTTTTAGTTTTATTTCATTCTATCGCACATACGTCATCAATCCGTCATCATGGAAAACGTTATATTGTAAGGTTGAAGATCTGATAACATTTTAACCGCTATTTTGTATTAGCATCATATAGTTATTTTTCGTGTTATAATGTCGATGTTTGAGCCGAACAAGAGTCATTTGCGGTAACTGTTGATTTACATCTATAATTTGAAGAACAGTGCTGTTGACAGATCGATTGATGTATGAAACATATGAGCAATATACTGCATAAATAAAATCATGTTCAGGGGTTTTAAAAGTGGCAATGGGTGGCCAGTAAAGTTTGAAACCGCAAAGTTGGAGTCAAGATTTTTGCATCGAATCGAGACGGTGGACAAAAAAAAAAAAACTAATCCAAAGGAAGTTATGGGGTAAGCCCCACTATGCACTAACTTTAAAAGCCAAAAACAATATTCAGACAAGAAGCTAATGCTGTGCATCTGGATGAATCAGTATGGAGTGATCTACTATAAGCTAATCACGCGTAAACATCACTGCGGAGCGTTACCAACAACATTTGGTACACTGATTGAGACGAGCGCTGAAACTTGAACGTCCCCAATATGCCAAAAGACAAGACAAAGTGATCTTTCAGCACAATAACGCTTGGTCAAATGTTGCAAAAGTTTTTAAAAGATAAAGACTGATATGGTAATTAAGGTACATAATCTTTAGTTTTCCTTTCTTCATCGGACAAAAAAAAAAAGATTTTTCGTCTTTCCACTTACCGACGGTAATTCATTTTTTGTTTTTAACCAAACACGAATAATAAATGTTTTTATTGAAAGAAACTAGATTTTGTAAATGATCCATCGATGATCGATCGATTGATCAAATCTAAATAAATACTTATCATAACAACAACTTTATCACTTGTTGTTGTGGTTGCTGCTGTTGCTGTTGTTGTTGTTGTTGTTGGTTAGTTAACTAAGTTAACAAATCTAAATCTTTGCAAATCCATTTACGTGTTTGTGTAAATTATAGCAAACAACAACATGGACAAGTATAACTAACTTAACTTAACTTAACTTAACACAACTAAACTAAAGTGAACAAATAACAACAAACAAGGTGGATGGATGGATAGATGGATGGATAGATACATAGATACACATGATGTATCACGTTACAAATTTGGTACGCTTCATCGTAGTTGTGGCCATAAAAATTGGTTTTCCACATTAGAAATGTATAAAAAAAAGTGTGATAATATATTAAGCAACTAAAAATGGCGACGTTTGTTGTAGTTTTACCATTTTCGCAATGAAAACGATTAGAATTCTTTGCAGCGTAGCTAAAATGATCGAATATCAAATTGTATCTAAACTGAGTAAGTGAACAAGTGACTGGGTGAGTGAGTGAGTGAGTGAGTGAGTGAGTGAGTGAGTGAGTGAGTGAGTGAGTGACTGAATGGGCAAATGAATAAAAGCATTAGGACAAAGAAGGCTCGCTTAGTTGAGAAAAACTTGTTTAAAACAAATTTAGTTAAGTAAATTTTTATGTTTTTTTTTCCTTTCTGTTATCTCAGAAAAAAAAAAAAAAAAACTATATATAAAAAAGAAATAAATCTCTGAAGCATCTTAGCACTTAGACATGCGACGGAAGTTTAGACCATTTATTGCCAAAAAAACAAAAAAAAAAATTTACTATTGAAAGAAAAAAGAGCAACCTCAGCAGCTACTAAACGGAAGTTATTTTTTAAGAGAGCATCCTACAGGACACGTGTGCACGTGTCTAAGCGGACAGACTTGACTAGCTCGGTTGTGGCGGCTTTTTATGCAACTTCCGGTTTGTTCTTTGTTGGAGGCTAATAAATTTTGTTTTCCTTTCTGTTTGTTGTTCATTTGAATTTCAGGGAGATTCAATAGAAGGACAATGACCAAATTGAGTTGTCAATTTTCCCTTTTGTACATATTTCAGAGCAGTAGGTGGTCCAGGTTTGGTGGTGTGTGTTTACTTCATATAAAGTCAAACTCAAATTGAGTATCATATATTTTATAATCTACAATAAAATTTAATACTATTCAAATTGATTATCACAAAAAACAAAAAAATCGTTTTGTTTGCTTTAATTAAAACTCAAATTTTAGTTTAGTTTTCATCAAACTCATTAGAACAACAAAAGAAAAACCATAAAAAAATAAATAAATTTCTAGGCTTGTAAAAACCAAAATAAAATCATAAACTTTTTATATAACAAATTCCGAACCCGCACACACTTAAGTTTATGATCTAAGATGAATATAATCAAATTTTATTTCGGAAGGGTTTCATAAAACTATAAAGAAAATAAAAATAACCTTATTTTTATAGATCTTCATAAATTTCTAATTTCATGTTAGACAAGAGTTTCTAACATACCAAATGAGATAGAAATAACTCAATTGGAATTTTAAGAATTTCTTAAATTATTTACAAATATATCAATCAAATCAAATCAAATCAAATGGCAAAACAATAAAGCAAAAATACAAAATGTTGCCTTTAACCACTTGCAAACGAAGAAGGAGGCCAATTATAACACAATAAAAGTCTGAAATTGTTGTTTTAACTGATTGTGCAGCAGTTAAAGTGATTTGAATGAAGAAGCAAAAATAAGATACTCACTCAGACAAGAGACACGCAAACAAGCGATTGACACGCAAAAATACATTTAAAATTGATTAGCAATCATTGATGGAAGGAAGGTGGAGGGGATAAGTAACTTTGTAAGACCTTAGAAAAGATACTAGACAGACAGACAGACAGAAAGAGTCATATCTTAGTGATTGGTTAGAAGTTTTCTTAGCCCTTCAAGGCAATATAATCAATGTCGCGTGCTAACTTGAAGCGTTCGTTGTTGGCCAAGAAGAAGTCTCATCTTTTATACTTAAATTTACTATAAAATTATCCACATTAGAAAATGATAAACTTAATATTGGTTGAAGAGTGTCTGGTGTAGGGTGTAGGGGTTTTAAATACATATATTGAAGCGTGTTTTGCGCATGCGTGCATTTTAGCTGTTGGCATTT
Organism: Amiota minor; assembly: GCA_037043295.1. Lineage (NCBI taxonomy): Eukaryota > Metazoa > Arthropoda > Insecta > Diptera > Drosophilidae > Amiota > Amiota minor. The sequence continues at coordinate 708,965 of JBAMAW010002805.1, forward strand.
CAAATACCGAAATGAAAAAGAGAGAAGGAACTTTTTGAAAAATTATATTTTTAATTTTTAGTTTTATTTTTTTTTTTTCAAAAATATTTGGAAATTTTCTGTATTTTGAAATTTCACTCTCGATTTCAGTTAATTATTGGGTCAGTGTACGTGCCTCTATTCTTGAGAGATTTTTGAACTAACGGCGCAACTGTCTTAACTTTGTTATAGCTTTGAGATACTTTGTGAAATCTCATTTCTTTTCTTTTCTTTTGAGACTTGGGATTTCTTTTTTTTTCTTCTTAACTGTGGCAATTTTGTAAATTAAATGAACGTTTTTGTTCTTCCCCAAATGTAGACGCCTTCATATAATATTGTTGTATGGCTCGTAGTATGAATGAGAAGAGGAGGCTCAATTCAAATTTATTGAGTTTAGTTTTATCGAAACTAATTTGGCGCAAGATACTTTGCTCTACTCAACCCGGCACAAGTTCAAGTTACTGACTGCGATATGATGCGACGTCACACTTGAGGCAATTTCCAAAAAATTTATTTTTATATATTTTTTATAAAACCCCGTTCTGTTTTTTTTTTTGTATTTTGATTTTATTTTCTTTCAATATTTTTGATTTATTACTTTTGATTAATTTGATGGATTCGCTTAGTTTGTGTACGTGATATGTTATCGCTCGTATGTTGCATGCCTCGCGGCGGCTTCAGTTCCAAGATTTCTTTTGGATTTTATGGTTTTATTAAAAGTTGGAAATACTACAATATTTTACTTTTTTTTTATTTTAATATTTTTATAAACAATAAAGTGTACAAGGCCAAGAAAAGCTAAGAAGCGCGCGCAAGCATAATTAAAAGCTTGAGATTTTTTCATTCATGTTTTCGTCTTTCATTCTTATCAGAAATGGGTCTTCTTTTCAGAGTAGTTACTATACCTAAATCTTGTATCTGGAACTTGCAACAAAACAGTGAAGTCAAGTCAAATCAAGTCAAGTCAAAGGAAGAGAAGAAACCAAATCAAATGAAAAGAAAACTTCAATGGTGGTCGATCTGTTGTTGCTGTTGCTGTTGCTGCTGTTGTTGTCTGCTGTTTTGCGATATGCGCAGACAATTGTTTGCACTTAAGATTTTTACACATGATTCTTGCCACAGACGTCAGTTGTCGTCAGCTAGCATTCAAAGAGACTTTAGTTTCTTTGCCTGTCTGTCTGTTAGTCTGTCTCTTGGTCTGTTCATCTCAGTCATGTCTGCATATGTTTGTGGCACTAACAGAAATGAAACTAAACCAAACCAAACCAAACCAAACCAAAGCAAACCAAAGCAAACCAAATCAAGTGAAGTGAAGTCAGTCAGCCACCAACGTACTACCTATGTTGACTGTTGCTGCCTGTTGTTCTATCAGATGCAATATTTGCTAACGAATAAATTGGCATTTCACAAGTTTTCAAGGGAACAAACACTGCTTGGCTCAACACAGTACACCATCATCGACAAAGACACATCGTCGTTTCCATCCTATCGTTTACTCACTTGACAAACAAACAGATAGACAGATGGACAGATAGACAGTCAGGTCGACAGATGGACTGGGCGAGTGCTTAAAGCCCAGTTTACAGACTGATGAGATGACTAGAATCAAAGTGATTCTTAGACCCAGAGACTCTTCGTCTTCGTTTTTCCATAACATTGCAATCATTTTTGTTGAATCTAAATTTGACGCATCGCAAGTATGACTTCGTCATTCTTACGATTATTTTAAATGTACGAAGTATAGTAGTCGATAGAGTAAAACTTCCGTCTGGCCTGGCATGGTCTGGTCTGGTCTGATCTGGTCTGGTCTGGTCAGGCCAAGTTATTGTACTACTACGCCCAACTACTGTGTTACGCTGTTCTGAAGCGCGCGAACACCCGTTTTCTTGCAATTTTGTTGCATTTAAACAAAAAAAAAAAAAAAAAAAAGATACATTCAACAACAAAAAAACAACATCACTGGATGTAAAAGGAAAGAAAAAAGTAAACATGCTCGTCGAGCATTTTTCGACATCTGAATCTGATTAGGAACAAGTGAAGATCTTCTTTTTATTCTCTCCTTCCTTAACCTTTTCCTGCAGCCTCTTTCTAAATGAATCTTTTACTGAGATAGAGGGATGGATGGATGGACGACTATTCCTCCTCCTCCTCATCGCTTTAGTGATCACTTGTTGCTGTTATTATTGTTGCCCGCTGTTGTTTTAAGTATCCTGGTAGGTTGCTGCTTGTCAGCATTGACGTTTCTGCTATCTTCCTTCCTACCTATCTACAACCGAACAAACAAACAAACAAACAAACAAACAATGAAACAGTCAAAGAAAACAGATACAAAATACTAAAAATTTTGCAACTTGTCTTTTGGACTTTTTCCTTAAAAATCCGTTTGCATTTCGTAAGAATTTTGTCTCCAAACCATAAACAAAAAAAAAAAAAAAAATACAAATGTACATATTTCTTAAATATAAATACTGTAAACAATATGATAAGTTATGCTTTTGAATAGACAGTTTCCTTTTGATCAAATAACAATCACTTGCATGAGTATCTTTTAGCTTTAAGTTTGTCTTGTGATTTAAGTCCAGAGTTCAACTGAGCATTGTCAGGCTCAACTTCAATTCAACTCAACTCAACTCAACTGGATCATCCGGGTTACTTGTGAGAGGAGTCACAGCCAAAAAATAATAAAAAAAAAAAAAAACACATTAATATGTATATAGATACATTATATGTATATTTATTATTGATGCGCTACTGGTTTTCTCGCGCATGCGCGCACGTTTTTCAATATATGAAGAGTAGCTAAGAGTTTCTGCTCTGTCTTCCTTTGTAGTTTTTGTTTTGTCATTTTGCTACAGAGGCAGATCAACTAAACAAGCAAACAAACAAACAAACAACAAGAAATAAAATCAAAAATGGATATTTTGCATAAATTCTTTATTCAATGATCATACCACGCCCTAACTTAACCTAATACACTCTCGCTCTTTCGTTTCGTTTAATCTTTTAGAACTTCCGAGAGAACAAAAGCAGATTATTTTGCTACTGTTTACCATTTCTCAGTCCCCTTTTGCTCTGCAATATCAAAAGAACTTCAAGTTCCTGCCAAATGGTGGCTTACGGGATCATGGCCAAGGTTTTTGTTATTTTTATACAAAATATACTACTTTGTTTTTACTTAAAGAAGATGCATACTTTTTTTTTTTTCCTTAAAGCAGATACTATTTTTTTGTTCAGTTGTATCTCGCTTGCTCGCACGCGTTTGTATCTTGTTTTTTTGCTGAAAACTTTGAAATGAAAATTTGCATAAAATTATGCAAAATCATGCAATGAAGCGCGTTAAGTTTTATGAATGGAAGATCTGTGCTGAGCTGAACTGAGCCGGGCCGAGCCGAGCCGAGCTAACCATGGCTGCCAAAACACTTGAACATCTTGAATTCGAATTGAAAAGCGTGCAATGCGCATCCTCGTGGTTAGCTTCAAACGCTTCATTGGCTCGCACCCTGCCTGGCTCATCTCATCTCATCTTATAGTATCAGCTCTCACTCGTTTCAGTTGAGTGCATTCGAATGTATAATCTTTTCTGTATTTGTTGTATTTAGCGTGAAAACTTGTATAGATTGTTGTGTTTAACATTAATGAAATTTGTTCAATACCCCACGATTTGATTCTTTGTTTCAATTTTGATCTTTCAGATACTATAAAAAGCAAAAGATACATATATGTACGTTTATAGAAATGGAAATCGCTTTCGTAAGTGTTCTAGTTATCGAATAGAATCAATCAGATTGTTTCCAAAGCCATTTGTCATTTCATCTGTTTGAAGAACTTCATAAATAAAATATTTTAACTTATGCATAAACAGTTGCTTTAACACGAAAACGGACATGCAAATGTATCTGTATCTACTATATCTGATATCATATATCTGAGTTTTGTTCTCGATTGAGTAAATCAAATTGGGATCAATTAAAATACAACAGCCGCCGTTTAATCAAAACAAAAAACAAAATGAATAAAAATCTACAAAAAAATAATATTAAAAAAAAAAAGAAATAAGCATTGAAAGCGAATCGATTGAGCAACGCGCGGTGCCAAATATGTATCTCGTTGTGTGTTTGTGGCGACAAACGCCCCTCAGACGCATACAGAGAGGAGATACATAGATACATTGATAACAATCTTCGTGCCTCAGAGTCTGCCTTAGTGGCTGCTGACTGACTGCTGACTGGTTGCTTATATAAGTAGAATCAGAATCGTTTACCGCACATTTTTCCTTCATCCAAAAGTGATTAACATTTTTCGCTTCAAATGCAACAGACATCAATCCAAGTAGAGTCAGAGTCAAACCCATCCATCCATCCATCCATCGATCGATAGGTTGTTCAATCCAAGGTAACATTGCTTTGCTCACTTACTGTTCATTCGTTCGTTCGTTCATTCTTCGATCGATCAACAACGGATCCAACATTAACGCTGCATAAATTGTCATAAATTACAACTGTGTTTGTATCTGTGGAAAGAAAATTGTAACACAAATGTGTAAGTGAGTGTGTGAGTAAATGAATGAGTGTGTATCTGCGCAGTTAGTATCTGTATCTGTTGTAGAGCTGCTGTTGATATTGTTGTTGTTGTTGTTGTGGCATTGTCTGCTGGCATACATTAGTCAGACATTTAATCCATAAATGATGCAATGACTGAGGAGCATCATCATCCCAAAACAGTACGGTTGCATCCCCAAGAGTGCCAGCCGCCAGCCGCCAGCCAACCCCAGTATCAGATTGAACTTAACTTGGCTCAGCTGCACAGATACACATCTCGGTACATATGTATGTATGTCTGTCTGTTTGTATGTATGTCTATAGAAATATACTTATATCTGTGTGTGTGTGTGTGTGTGTGTGAATGATCGATATGTTAAAAATGTTGATAAAATGTTTCGCATTTTCTTTTTCGTTTTCAGTATTTTGAGCTTTGATTGACAACCTTTTGTCTTGATGACAGAATGTTTCTTTGAATTCTATCTTTTCAGTTTATCACTTTCTAGAAGATTCATATTTACTTGAAATACTTCTAAGCAAGGACTCCTACAACTATTGTACTTACAACAGTGAATAGGATACAATGCAATACATTTTGGTCTGCTTAAAACTGCTTGTGTAAATAAATGTGGCCTTCAAAAATGCATAAAACAAACAGAAAATCCAAATAAAGAAATAATACTACACTTCATTTTATTTCGTTTGTATTTGGTTTTTTTGTATCTTTTGCAAAAACTAAATAACTGAAAACGCCCTAAAAAGTTTTCGCACGCATTTGCCGGACCCAAATACGCATTCACTTGTCGTTTTAGTATTGTAAGTAGTAGTTGTTGCTGTTGTATCTGGCATCGTATGAAAAAATTCCGTTTGTGACAATGATAAAATAGTTTAACCTCCGCAAAAATCGCGTTTTGAATTTGAAATGTTCGAATTGTTGGTCTGCTTGTTGTTAGTGTTGTTACTGCTGTCACTGGTGTTCGACACAGGTTGCTTGCTGTTTCATGTGAGAGACCCTCAACAGAAGCAGTTTTGATGGTAGCAATTTTTGTTGATGATAATAAAGACGACAAGCAACATCAACATCAGCCACAAGGACTGTTGTTGGTGACATTTTATGTTGCCACGAACATCAGAGCGCCATTACGCATACTACATACTTACATATCTCCTACAGTTTAAAGTGATTCCAAATTGTAGCTACAAAGAATTTGTACTTGTTTGACATACATATAATATATGTATCTGAATTAGTGCGAGATATAATCATAAGATGCTAAGAAATTTTGAATTGAATTTTCATTTTCTTTTAAAGAAAAAGAATTTATATGTGTTTCATATTGATAAGACATTTTTAATTGTGAATTAAATTTATTGGCTCAAAATGAAGGCTTTTCTTTATTGGTTAAAAAAGCTTCAATGACTTTAACAGTGGGAGACGTTTTTTTCCCCCTTAGATTTAGATTATTTTATTTAAAAGCGGACATCAAGTTTAGCCTTTTTATTAAAATTTAAACTATTTAATGGTGTCATGTTGGCGATTATTTTACTAAAATGCCCCACACATGGGTTTAAAGTTCAGATTACATTGCGATATGTCCATAATATGCATAATTTTGTATCCAAAATTGGGTATTGTGTCTTTGCTCTTCATTTGGCTCAACAAAAAGTGGGAGGATGTTCTAGAATACTTGGATGTACTTCTTGCTTTTCATTCACGGGGATGTGAACTGTAATGGCTTTCATATCAGTGGAATTGTGTTTATAAAAATAAAGATGAGTTTAAAAAGAAAAACAATATAATACAATAAAATGGGAACGATCTGGCCCCAACTAGAATATGATGTATGTAAAGTAAGAAAAATGCAATTCAGATCAGTTTTAGCTCAACTCAGTCTTCAAAAGTAAATCTTATAAAATATATTGCAATGATACTTTACTAATTTAGGCAACAACTTAGTATCCTTTATATATTTATATTCATTTAAAAAAAAAATATATCCATTAGTTTCAAAAATATTAATAACAAAAAAGTAAAATGAACAAGAAATTTTGTTCTAATCATTTTATTTATTTATTTATTTTATTTATTTATAAACACTAATCATTTTATTAAAAGAGTTTTCATCGTAGATTTACCAACATTTGATTTGTTTTTTTTTTTTTTTTTAAACTTCATTGAATTTAAATAAAAGAAAAACAATTCTTTTCTGTATTGGCTACTTGTTTACACTCGCAACCAAGCCTGGAAAACAAGATTCTTCTCTACAAAGTGAGGTTGAAATCGGTGTTTTTTAATTTTTTTATCAAAATACTTACTTCCAGATACCAAAATAAAGTACTCAGAAGATAAATAGAGTGATAAACTACGTTATTCAAACAGACCTTACAATTTGTACCTTTGAAAAAGGACGAAATGGGCAAAATCATAGAAAAATACATAGATATGGTAAATAGTCAGTTGATTTAGCCATTAATCTACTTGACAACAGCGAGACTGTCAGGAGTTTGAAGAGGTCCCATGCCCCGAACTAATCTCATAGACTTCAACTAGACTATAAACAAAAAAAATACTATTGTATATAAATTAATGAAAATACTATTTTGATAAAAGGATCGCATTGAAAGATTGTTTTTAATAAACTCTATAAACTTTGAATTGAATGAACTCTATCCAACTTCTGTCATAAAGTTCTTCAAAAGTATCTTAATTAAAAAAAAAAATTTTATTGAAAAATACTTAGGATACAAAAATCTAAAACTTATTGACCACATCTCGGTATCTCTTAAACGAGTATGAAACTGATATCAGTTTGTTTTTTAGAATGAAAATTTTTCTAAAATTTAAGGTTGACAATTTCTATAAAAATTAAAGGGGATATTGTGTATCACTATGATTCAAACTTACTGTAAAAGAAGTATCTTAATTTAATTTCGAATCATATTTTTTTGTGGTTTTTCTTTACTGTTTGTGTGTGTGTGTGTGTGTTAGCAAATGTAACCGAAGCACTGTAGCTCACCAAGTCTGAGAGCTGAATTAAAGTATTGTAAATACAGGCGATGAAGCGCAACATAAATACAATATATTTAAATGAAAGAATAAGAAGCAAAAAAAAAAACAAAAAAATCGTTTTGTTGCCTCTTACAAAAACATATTTTGACTACAAATTCGTCGTTTAGTTTAGTAGAGGCTCACTGAGCAACCAAGTGAGTTAGCAAGCCTAACTGAGTGAGTGAGTGATGAACTACTGCAAAAACAAATATGCGCAGGCGGTGGCAACAGTTGAGCTGCAATATGCAATGACAATATAAATAAAATAATTGCGTTCATAAATAAATACTTACTTTGTTGTATTTGTATTGTAGTTAAAGACAAAAGTATTATATATTTTTTATTTGTTTGTTTCAGCAAACTTGCTTAGTGCGTGGTTGCGTTTTTGCTGCTGTTGTTGTCTTATATAGATATGTGTGCAGATACTTTTAATGGTATTTTGCATGAGCAACAAATCAACGATGATGATGATGGTGATGGTGATGATTATGATGATGACGACGATCACCAGTTACACAAACAATCAAAGAATGCATTTTATGCTTGAGTTTTAGTAAGTTCATGTCGCTTTCATTGTCGCCTTTGCGTATACAAAAATGAAAGATTTAAGGCACGAACGTGTCTCTCATTCTTTCGTAACTGCGCCCGTCTTTGAGTTGGAAAAGCATGTTTTAGTACAAATTCTATTTTTATAGGTATACTGACTTTAAATATTTGGGAGCATGTCAACAATGACGACGCTACAATGCCATAGGAGCATCTACCATAAAGCGACGGCATTTTGTTGATTTCGGTGGGTGTGGTAGCATGCCTTGTTGCAGATAGAATGTATGTTCATAAACAATTTATGTTGCAGTTGCATGAAATTCATTTTCGCGCCTGCATTCGCAGCAAATTGACAACAATTGCTGTTATTATTGTACAATACAATATTTTTGTTGGAGTATTGTTATGTTGTTATGCCTCATAGAAATGCACAATAACAAGGAATGTCTGTCAAGGGCTTGACAAGCTTAATGTCAATGAATTGAAGTTTAGCATGAAGTTATTGAAACTATAATACATACACATATTTATGTAATTTCTATAATGAGGACAAGAAATTGTTTTGTGGGAATTAAAAGAAGGAATATAGTAGTAGAGATACTGATTTTAAAATTGTATCTGTAGGTCATTGATTCTTGGAATGTATTGAAAATACATATTACTTCCGCTTTTTAATTGAGTGCTCTTCTGTCTCTCCTTCTCTCCTTCTTTCCTTCATTTTCCATTGCCACCAACAGACAAAGAGTAACCAAAATATTCCAAAAAAAAAAAAATTAAAAAGATTTCAATAAAGATAATCATATCAGTGGCAATAGCAGTAGCATCAAGGAAAAAAAAAGGTGCTATTGCCGCTGTGAAGGAAGTGTCAGTTCATGCATATTAATGAGTCTGTCTTTCCAGAAGTATTAGTATTCAAGCATTCATCGTTCGATTAACAATGAGGTAAGGAGGCAGTCAAAAACATTTTATATGAATAGAAGATTGTTTCCTTCAAAGGAAAGTTACATAATTGTAGTAGTATTGTATGTTGTGGTGATAACATTGTTTGCATTTAGCACACATTAAGCCAAATTAACACTTACGAGATTTGAAGAAAAAGAAAACCGCAAAAGCGTATCAATTTTATTATATTTGTTGAGGTTGCAGAAGCGACTATAGAATGATGTTAAAAATAGATTGAGATAGAGATACATGCATGCCATAATAACAAGAAACGCATAAAATTTCAAATGAGTCTTATATTTTTTATAGCTTTGTTTTATCTTTACCCAATCAACATCAATTTCAATGTTTTGTCTGGTTGCCTCTGCTGAATGCATCAAAATATAAGCACCACATGCCTTTTGCGCATAGTGGATACTTTCAGACACTTTGGTTAAGCTTGTTAAACAATATTAAATAAAGCAAAGGGTTCAACACTTAAAATGGAACATTAAAACAGAAAACAGAGTATAAGTTTCATTGTTTTCAAACATCCTCTGTATCTTCACTTTAGTATTATTCAAGAGACTCAAACAACGAATTTACTGAATGCTCACAATAACCAAAAAAAAAAAAAAAAATAAAATAAAATACAATAAAATGATATAAAAAATATATTGGAGAAAGAAAGAAACACAGACACAACCTTCGTTTCATAAACCAATTAGATGTTAGTAATGAATTTATGAGTGAAAACAATAAAACAAAAACAATAAACTGATGATTGAGTGAGTGAGCAAGTGAGCAAGTGAGTGAGTGAAGTTCAACAGAGAAAAGTTACATTTTTTTAATTGCATGACAACTTCTACAACAAAGTCAAATGCATATGTATCTAGTACTTCTTATACGAGTATATTGTACATAGTATATATTTTTTTTTTTATTTTATATTTTTTCTCACCATTCAATGAATGCACAATTGTGTGGCAAGTTGCATGTTCTTTGGCAATTAAACTCATGATGATGTTACAACAACGACGACGAATCTTTTTCCTTTCTTGATTACAGAAACAATTCAAATAAAATAGAAAAATGGAAGATTTCAAGTCTAAATATTTACGTACATACATACATACATACATATACCATAAATTGAGTCATTTCTCTTATTCAGGAATTGGCCGATCAATTGATTTGAATTTCTAGATCTTGTGACTACATTAAAATCTCATTTATTGGCAAATTAAAGTACACAAAATATTTTTGCAAACAAAGGTGGATAATATTTAATTTGGAGTTTGGAGATTTACACTTTATTCTTTATGTCGCTTATAATGTTTTGGAGAGGAAGTGTAATTGCGTTTCCTAGAACAGAAAAATATCTGCGATTGCTAAATCAAGTTGAATTTTGTTGAATTTTTGCCAAAACAATTAGCGTATCTCGATCTGTTGTTAACAAAGCGTTTATTAACCTTTAACAAAGTAAATTTTGTTACATTTCTCTTCTTTTATTTTTTATTTCAATAAGGAGATTTTAAAATTTCTTTTAAAATGAATTGACTGTGAATTTTTATATCTAAAGAAATTATTTATTCTTATTAAAAAGAACAAAACTATAAGTAAAACAAAACGGAAGATGTTCTTTCCATGTGAGTGCAATTCTCTGCATGATAGGCAACTGAACAAAATGATTTTATTTAATTCATTTGCTGACTTCTCGAATCTTCAACGCTTAAATATTAAAGCTAATCTTAAGCCAATATGGTATAGACTTTTAAAGTATTCTAGTGTTATTGATGTAGGTTTGGCTATAATGGACCTAAAGATCGGAAAGTAATTCGTAAAATAAATAAAAATTGATTTGCGAACTAAACTAACCAAAACTTTATTGGATCAAATATCACTGGATTTTTTTTTATTATAAAAGTTATTAGCCAATTGTTCTCCCTTCGTTAAAGTTCCCTTATGACAGGTGAATGCACTCACTGTTGGTTGAAGTAACTCGTCTTATTTCCTATTTACCTTTCTTGAAAAAAAAAACAAAACATATTGTAATTTATTAATTTATATTTTAATCCATAAAATCTGATTACAGTTTATTAAGCTTTGTTTACATTTTTATAGAGTTTTAGTTAGATTTGCTAACATTACAACTAAGAAAGGATTTTGTGAATATTATTGTGTCTGAAGAGAATCAGAATTTCGTTAGGAATATGTAGAAAATCACACATTGAAAGTGCAAATTCCTAACCTTGGCATTATAACTAATACTAAAACTAAGAATTCCTGCTTAATTGAAGATCTTTATAAAGATTGTGAGGTTTTTTTTTTTATTATTCCTTATTAAAATTTGTTTTAGTCTGAGAGTTTTTTGTATCAATTTTACGAAGATCCAACCTTTCATCGAAAGAGAATTAGATAAGTATAATAAAAGGATAAATAATGAATAATTTTTAACAAATTGTTTTGGGCCCCTTGGAGTGTGGTACGATACATGAAGAATACCGAGCATTATTACTATCTAAATATTGCAGTTTAGACTTTCTGTTATCAATGGTTATAGTCCTCTAATTCTTGTATTTATTTTATCTATTGCCCTTACTTACCTATCAATTGAAGATTAGTTTATTGTCAATGATTATCTAAGGTATTTTAAGCTGTTTTCCTATTGTATATATGGATACAGAGTTAAGCTGTAAGTTGGTGTTTGTAAAGTGGCAAGTCTTCCGCTTCGATTGAAATATATCGAGCTTGGTTTACTTGCGATTAACTTGATATTCCGCTTGTAAAAGTATATGGCAAAGATATGTAAGGCTATTTCTTGATCAAGCTTAATCTTACGTTACGTTGCAAGCAACTTAAACTTAGCTGGAATATTAAGGTACTACAGTAATCAGGCGTTGGAATGTCATAGGTGTATATGTTGTGGGTCCTTAGACAGATCTGAGGATCCTTGAGGAACGCCGGCTGTGTTTCATTTTATTTATTAGATATAAACCCGCCATCTAAATACAAAAGAATATATCAATTACAAAATTGTTGATGTTTTTTTTATTAGGTATAAAGGGGCATCTATGTTTTTGAGTTTGTGAGTGATCCCTTTGTGCAGCTTGAACATCGAAAGTGACCATGCCCATTGATTTCTTCAAGTATAGTGCATTCCTCACAAATTACTCAAGTTTGTTGCGCGGATGAATACAACTAATGTTAGCTCTGAAATCGTACTGTGAAGATGGGAGTACATGTATTATTATTATAAGTATTTTCAATTTAATTTATTAATTACTTTACGGAAAAAAACACACTTTATTAATTTATTATTGCAATATTTCTTTAATTTTTTCATTTTTGTATTTCTTTTTTATTATTGTGTTTTTCTTCTTTTTTTTTTTTGTATAAAATTAATAAAAATGGGAAAAAGGAAAAAATGTCGCATAAAGTGATTTGCCATTGGAACTTGGAACTCTTCTCTAACAATAAGACAATTTAAACAAATCTTTTTCTTTGCTTGAAGTTTTGACTTTCTTTGGTTCGTGATTTGTATAAATAACTAAAAAAGCAAAATCAATTTTTAACGGACTGCAATCACAATTCAATCACGTGCAACAATCGTTTAAAAAAAAGAAGAAGAAGAAAAAAAAAACGCCCAAAAATAAACATATCTTTTTAGGTCTTTATCTTGAGCCTTTTTCTTTTCTATATTCTTTTTATTTTTATTTCTATTATTTGTGAGTTTGTTTGTGTTTCTTACCAATTTTAACAACTATGTTTTTATGATTTCTTTAGAGACAATTGAATGATGAGTTTACTACCCATGTACGAGTATGAGTATGTAACGTATGCATTTTGTGTGTGTGTCTTTACAGGTGCAAACTGTACTGTTTCTTTATGTGTTGCTATTGTTGTAGGTGGTGATATTTTAGTGTAAGTGTATGTTTATGTTAATAACATGGCCGCCAATGGTGCGCTTATATTACCACAAAAACTAGCAACAAACCATCAACAGTCGATGAACTCGCATGGCCGCGCACGAATAACGTTTCGTGACAGCCACAAACAACAAAAAAAAAAACAATAGCAATAACAATTGTATGCTCTCCCCCACCTAACACAGCTAATAAACATACACACATATACACATGTGTGTTTGTGTGTATGTGATTTTGTACTTCTTCAATTGAAGGTTGAAAACGTTGCTCATCATATACAATAATTGTACGAGTACGTGAACGTGCAACATTGCAAGCATTTGGACGTTGCAAGCAACATAAACAAAGCGTTGGCGGCCTTTAAAGTAAAATTGTTGTACGAGTATCTGTAAAAAATACAATAGTTAAAACACGCAACTTTTCTTTAATTTTTCTGTCTTTCTCTTTGTATTGCTTTGGCTTTGTTTTTCGTTTTATTGTATCTTTTAGTGTTATGATTTTGATAGAGGAAATCATTGAAAATTCAGTGAAATTTTTTCAAGATTTTTTATATGCAGGCATTGGAGGCATTGGATGACATGAAGATATCAAATTTTATTGAACTTTACCTATCCATTTAGTTATCTATCTATTTATCTATATATATCTATTTATATATTTACTATATTTTGCAAGAAATGTATTTTTTTCACATTTCAATTTCTTATCAACTTCACTTTTACAATTTCATTTCCAATTTTTTTTTTTTTTCTTTTGACTAATTTATTTAATCACGCTCATTATAGACTTAGACCACTTAGCAGCATTCAAACCATTAAATTAAAATTTTTATTACTCTCGCAAGTTGAAAAACAAAACAAATTCTCCTTAAAATATTTTGTTTACAAAACAAAAGACTTAAGCAACAAACTTACTATGCATCTTTGATATCAATTTGAATTTTGTTGTTGATTTCATTTCATTCGCTTAAAAATGCCATATAACAGTAACATATTATTAGATTTTATGTGTAACAAAACAAAAATAAAACAAAAAAAAAAATCAAGTCAATGGCAACTCTTCACCTTCTTCAATCTCCATGCGCCTCTGGTGATTATGATAGTGGCAACTGACCAACTGACAAACAAACTCTTAACCAAATTGGACTGGCTTTACTAGATCATAAAAATTAGTTGAACTCTTTTATAGCTTTTCTTTTATAACAATTTACAACGTTTTTTGTTTTTGTTGTTTTTTGTTTTTAAGTCTTTTCCATACACTATACTCATATGTTGTTGTTGCTGTTGTTATATTTATCGTTGACAATATTTTCAAATTAACGACACTTAAAATTCGACCTTTTAATTAAGCAACAACAAAAGTCTTCTCCTACTACTACACCGCATCTCTAAACACACATCTCAACATCTCACACTTTGTCTACTATGTATATATCTGTCTCTATGATTTGAAGCGATTGAAAACAAGGCAATGTGGTCAATATATTGTTAAGTTATACATTTTATTGGCAAGCAATATTGGGGAACTCATTATCTGGCTTATGGACGATCCACTCTCAATATTAATGGAAGACTGCAACGACATCACGTATGTCGTTTCTTTTACATTTTGTCAAATTTCAACTATAATTTTCTTGTCATTAAACTCAATTTGTTTTTTTTTTTTGTTTTTTGTTGTTCATAGATTGTGAAAGCTTCAATGTGAGTATGTGAGTGTGTGAGTGAGTGTAGATGGTGTCTTGGTCAAGGTTTTTTTTTTTGTAGGCCTTAGCTTAACTTTCGCCTCGTTATCAAAAATGAGTTCAAATTGAAAATAAAAATCAAACTAAAATTGGAATCGAAATTGTTTATTTTTGTACACTTTGCAACATTGCTGGGGGAATGTATTAGCCCTTTTGGCTGATGTTTGTAATATACAATACTTGTATTAATACTTCAGATCAAAGGTGTCACTTCAATGTACATAATCAGAATCATAATCTATTGGGCGTACGAATAGAAAATCGCCGTTTTTTTTTTTTCATAATTTGAGGCTTTATTATAAAAAACTCGTTACATACTCAATCTCCAAAATAATTTCCCTCGGCTTCAACTCGTACGGCACCCAATGTCCCAGTTTCTGGATCATTCCTAAGCTCTTTAGGCGATGAGAAACGGCTTGCTGAGTCACGCCCAATAAACTTGCAAGTTCCTGTTGCGTTCTACACGAATCTTCATCCAGCAAAGTCTCTAATTTTGCATCCTCGAACTTTTTAACGGGACCGGGACGTTCCTTGTCTTCCTCGCCATATTCGCCATTTTTAAACTTTTGAAACCATTCCCAACACGTTATTTCACTAATATAGCTTTCACCATAAGTTTCTACAATCATTCGATGCGCCTGAGTAGCATTTTTTTTCGAATGATATGCAAAAAGCAACACTTCCCGCAAATGGCCCTTTGTAGGCTCGAATTTTGCCATTTTCGCTAACGAACAGGACAAAGCACAGTCAAAATACACAAGCGAGACTATGTAGAGTTGTTGACCGATACTTCAGCTGCCTATGTAATGTTTCTGATCGTACTTATCGACCGATTAGCGGCGCTGGCGCCATCTATGAGAAAACGGCGGTTTTCTATTTGTACGCCCAATAGTTCTTTCGTTTTGCGTTACCTTCAAATTTAAACAGGACCCAAAATAGTCCAAGTAAAGAGTCTTGCTTCTTTTTTTAACTTGAATCATTTGTTACAGTTGTTATGAGTTTTTAATATGAATTTATACACAAAGGTTTTACTTTTTTCTGATTTCTAGAACACATAGTCCTCAATCTCAATCAAAATGTCACATGTAAACCTCATCCAAAGTTTTTAGAGCGTCTTTAATATTGTACATACAAACTTAGATTAGGAGTGTCTTGTATTTTCCTCACTTAAATCTTTTGTTTAAAATATAAAAATGTGCCTAATGAAAGGCATAGTCAGCCACCATGTAAATCGTGAAGTGTATGTAGGCTGTGGTGAAACCAAAATTAGAGTTCTATCATCATGTGTCTTTTTTGTTTTGTTTTGATTTTATAGCTTAGTTTAGTTGATTTTTGGGTTACCACGGATTCAATTCGAATTCATTCGTTCCCATGATTGTCGCCAAAGTGTTTTCGAATCATACGTTATCTCAATCGTTTTAGATATTTTATGTCTCTTATTCAAACTGAAACCATACCAAACTCTAGTGACCGTCATTGGCTTAACAGATTATCCATCAAGTGCTAAGATTGAATATAAGTATCTATGTATATACATGCGTGTGTGTGAGTGTACAAGTGTCTATATATGTGAGTATGAGTATTATATGTTTTAGGCGCTTAAAGCTTTTTTTGAAGGGTTTTTAAGATTTTTATCTAACAAACTCGCTGTGCATATTTAATTAGCTCATTTTGTTGGTTGAAATGTGAGTTGAGCTATGAATGCCTCTTTATTATTATTTCTTTTTTTTTTTTTCAACTTTTTTCTCCTCTTCATTTTGCTAAGATGGTAAGACGAACGACGAACGACGAAAGACTTAAGTAACAAACTTGGGCATTTTGTCTTGTTGTTGACAAGTGTGTTGGTTGTTATAACAGGTGAAGTTAATTTTTATTTTATTTTTCTTCTTTCTTGTTATTTTGTTTGAAACTTTCAAAATGAAACTCAAATATGTTTTGCTTTAGGTTACAACTACGCCCAATTTCAATCCTCATAGCCTAAACCTTGCAACTTTGCAAAACAATTTTTCTTTTGCTTTGCCTTTTATTATTATTATTTTTTTTTTTTGGCCAAAAGTCAAATTATAGGTTTTACGATTATTTATGCGTGTATCTCTATTTGTGTGCGCCTATTAACAACAGATAGATACAGAGAAGAAAATAATATTTATGCGCCACATTGACACTTGCTCATGACCTTATCTTGTTGCTATATGCTTTAGATCGATTGTTGCCTAGCGGGGTTCTTCAGCATATCGTCCCCAGCAACAAGAACAACAATTAAAGGCGTCTTTCATATATAAAGCTAAAAAGTCAAAAAAAAAAAAAAAGTAAATACAAGTAAAGAAAAATAAAATAAAATGGAAGCCAAATAAAATGTTTTTACTTTATGGTTTTATACGTTTTGGCACAATTCTGCAAGATCGTTTTGCAACGCAAATAAATCAATTTCTTTTCAATTATAATTATAGACCCAATACCACCACAAATATCATATGCGCTACATACAATATTCAATAGTATTTTATTGTACTATGAGGTAACTTCATTGACCATTGAACACTGAACAGTTTATAGAGCGCATGGCCAAGAGTTTGTTACCTCACTGGCTCATTATTATTGTTGTTATTGTATTATTATTACATATTGTATTGTACAATAGTATCTTTTTCAGTTTAAAGCTTAGAGATTCCATTGAGGTCTATGGTTTTTTATTGAGCATAGAGCTTTGCTTGGTCTTGACTATATACGCCCATTTTTGGTGTTTCAGGCGGTATTTGCTGTGCTATGTATTGATGTTCCTATTGCTGCATCTTTTATACCTTGTTTGTCTTTTTGTTGGTCCTTTGTATAAAGACAATTGTTTTTCAATTTATTTAGTTATTTTTATTAACTGAAATCATGTTGTTGATGGTGGTGGCAGAGTGAGTAGAGCGAATTTATTCCTGTTTTAGGTGATTTTTAACATTTTTTTGTTGCAAAAATTTCATGTTTGGTTTTATTTGTCGTGCAACATGCCACATGCCATACAACAAACGTTTTGACTATTATTATAAATTAAGTAGCTACCGCATTCATTTAAACTTCCTTTTAATGATAGTCATTGCTTACACTTCTTGTTGTTGTTTCTATAATGTTTCTTATGTCTTAAATTAACTTATAAATGTGTGGCACTTAAGTTACCTTATCAGCATGCACACATCAACAAATGTTGGCCAATACAAACAAAGTAAAAGCAACCATGCAATACACATACACAAACACACATATATAGATACTCATTTATACTTACAATATAAAGAGTGCAAGAGGAAGCAACAGATTATCAATAACAACAACTATTACTTGGTGAGGCAAGCAAACAAAAATTGCATTGATAGTTTGCCTGCTGGCATTACAAGTTCCTTGTTCCTTGTTGTTGCTTGCTTCCAAAGTCTAAAGATTGAAGTTCTTTACTCACTCTTGGCCTCACTTGATTTGTTGTTATATTGGCCACATACTCGTGGATGGATATACGTATGAGTCAATACACTTATCATTATTGCATTTTGACAGTGGTTGCAGTAACAATATTTGCTCCTTTTTCCACATTGTGAAAGCCGCAGGCTACAAATCATCGACATTTATTTATTTTACTAGTCTAGTAAAAAAGACAAAGAGATGAGAAAAAACAAAAACACATTTGATTGTACACTACATAAGTAAGTGTATGTGTGTGTGTGTGTGTGTGTGTGTGGGTGGGCAGTTGAGTACTGAGTGAGCATGTGTATGTGCATCTATGTGTCAACAAAATTGCAAACAATTTTTATATGAAACGTTAGCCTTTGTCGATACATCGAAACCCAACCCAGAATAGGAAGAAATGCCAGCATGTTGTTTGAAGTAGTATGATGCATGTATGCATGCATGCATGGACTTGATGGTGTTGTTGTTAATAAACTATTATTATCATTAAAATATTTTTATAGCATAACAGCACAACACACAGTACACCTATGTCAGATAATATTTATGCTTTTGTTGTTGCTTGCTATTGCTGCTTTTAAATGTTGTTGTCGCCGTCGTCATCGTCATACTTTGGCTACTGTTAAATGAGTACTTTGTGTATCCAAAGATACTCGTCGTTTGCAGGAGGCTTTGAAAAGTGAAGAGAAAAGATTCATGAACAAAATATTCCAATACTTCCCCTTACCATTCGCTTTGGAAGCGTCCTTTGGCCAGTGCCAGTGTTTTTATTTTTTTTTGACTTGACAACGGGTGGGGTGCCGTGTGGTGATTAATACAACAAAAATATAACAAAATGAAATAAAATAAAATAAAATAAAAAATTAAAAAAAAAAAAAATGGAAACTGATCATGTTTTGCGCATGCGTATCACGTCGCGCAGTTTATTAAAATAACTCGGGAGCGTACTTTGTACGTTCAAACTGAAGCTGAAACATTGAAACAACAACCAGAAGCAATCCAAGCAGCAAAAAAAAAAAAAAAACACTTCAATTCACCTGCGCCTTGACTTTGTTTTGCCATTGATGTTACTATTGTTGTTGTTGTTGTTGTTGTTGTTGTTGTTGCTTGTGTTATTCTTGGTGATGTTGTTAGTGTTCTAAGCAAAACCCCAACTCATTCATATAAAAGCGCGTTTGTGGTCAACGCAACAGAAGCATGAAAAAAAATATATACTATAAAAAAATTAGTTTAATCATAAAAATGGTCAACATACGCGACGTTGTCTGTCGTAGTCATCGTCATCCGCACAATGATGATGTTGATGATGATGATGATGATGATCGTACGTGGCTCTGTTATTGTATCTGTATAATGTTTTGTTGCGTTATGTTGTGTACGTTGTGTTGAGTGTGTGTGTGCGTGTATAGCAGATACATTTTGCTGCTACCTGTTTTGAGCAAAAACCAACGATAACAACAACAACAACAACAACAACAACACTACAAGTAGATGACGATGGTCAACTTCAATTAAAACCTTTTAACAATATCACGTACAACAAATCGTTTTAAACGCTTCGCACAGCTCAGCACAAAATACAAAACATAGGAGCTCTGAAGTTCCTGTTGCTAAACTAAAAGTTCCAACTACCAAGTGATTTGAAAAAATCGAACAAAAAAATCACAAGTCTCTTCTTCGTCGATGGTCTGATCTTGATTAAGCCGCCAAAAAGCAAATTTTTCTCGCAATGCATTTTTGATTATTGCTTTGGCTTTTGATTCTACTTACATTATGGCACTGAGTGCGTCATCAAGCGCTGGAAGCTGCCTCCTGGTTCACGGCTTCTTATCAGGTGCAACGCATCGTATTTCATGTGTCAGAGTGTGTTCCACACACACATTTTATGATCATCAACATACCAAGTTTGTTGCTTAAGTCTTTTGCTTTTCTTCAGAGCCCATAATGATTTCATCTTATTAAAGAAAGTGCAGCCAACAGCTGCCCGATTCAACCACAAGTCAAGTGTTGCTTTTATTATTTAGTAACCGAAGAAGAAGAAAAGGATAAGTAGAAGAGAAGAAGCGCCAAAAAAAAAAAACAAAAGATTTAAACAACAAACCTGAGCGATATTATCATGCAGGCGGTAGCAGCTCCACCCGCGCTCTTGAATTGCATCTGTTTTTCCTCATCATCATCTCTTTTTTTTTACGTTTTTCGTATGTTTTATTTAATTTTTAGGCGGCGGCAACAGTTTTGAAGTTGCTGAAACAGCGCGTGCCTTTTTGTTTAGTCTTAAGAGACTCGAGACTCGCAGTCTCAAGATCAAAGGACAATGACGACTGTGGCAACTTTCTAGTATGTTTGAGAAGACAGGATCGTTTTGTAGCACTTGAAATGGAAAAAATCATTGAAAACTATCAGCAACACGTTTCAATGCGTACAGCCGCAAGTGAAGACAAAAAATAAAATACTCAAAATTAAAAGAAGAAAAAAAAAAAAAAAAGAAAAGAAAATGTTGCATCAATGTCACGTTGCTGGTGTTGTGGCCATGGCTGTGCGCATGTGGTTGCATGTCGTCAGAGGTCGCTGTATATACAAAAACAAAAAGTGTTAAGTAAAAGCAAAAATTGCGGCCATTACTTGTTTCTTTGTCTCTTTGCTTTTTTGTGTTTTTATTAATTTTATTTTATTTATTTTTTTGCAAAAATTAGTTCGTGGCACATTAAAAAAAACGTTCAACGTGTCCAAAGTAACATAGTGATATGTCCATCTAACTGTCTGTCCCACTATCTGTCTATTTGTCTGCCCATCCGCTTGTCTGTCACAACAGCACTTTGTCGGTCACTTGGCCCTGAATGTGCAGCGACGCAACGTATGACGCCTGTGTACAAAGTGCAACCAACAAAAACTTGCTGCAAAATACAATTACAATAACATAAAAATGGCCATAATTGCATTCGAATCAAGTAACATACTCGTACTTGATTTTATTTATTATATTATCAATATCACATACTTATATATATTTTGTAAGTAATATCACTTTGTCATGATGTTTGTAACGCATGGAAGAAGGGATTAATCATATCATGGTGAGAGTTCATTTGTCTTTCTTTATCTACCCATGCATTCATCACTCCATAAGTTTATGCGACTTTAAATTTGAAAGGAATTTATTAATTTAATCATTTATTCATTTTATTTTCTTCATGTCTAATTCTAGCTGTCATAAGGCTCAAAGGAAAGAAGCCTCTTGATTTCAAAACTGTAAAGCTACATACAATTTTAGACTAGAATCCTCTTTTAGTCGTCGAAGTTCCTTGAGAGTTAGAATGTGACCTTTTTTAAAGTAAAGCATCAAAACTTTGCAAAGAGATTTAAAATGTGAGTTATTGTAATAGCAGATATGTTCATATTTGAAAAATCTTTTTAAATTGCCACTATTGTCTCCTAGATTTTACCAAAAATTTCTCATTAAAAAGCAAACATATTCTGGTTACTTAAAATCAATTGTTACAATACAAGTGAGCAATGTGTTTTCATTATTTAAACTTATTTTAAGTACATTGAAAGTAATTCAGAAGCTGGAAGGAAATTTCTTTCGAAACACGATAGAGAAAATGTGCGGAGAATCCGTGCTATTAATCTTATTATATCATTCAAGCAAAATTTATCATCAATTGAAAATATTATAGCTGTTAGCAAGGATATCATTTCATCGTCGTTCAAACTAATTAAATATCAATCCAACAACTGTGTTCAATACAATTCACATAAGAATTAAAAGCCAACTATATAAAATTTAATTGGATCATAGAAAAACAAGGAGAAAAGTTTTATTAATTATTTATTTTTCAAGTAAATTATAATAAATTTCGTAGCATTTGGGTTCAACCCAAAAAAAGGAACTGTACGGTGTGGATTTTGTGGTGTTGACATATTTGAATGGATTATGATTAACTGGAAACAATGTTGTAAATATTATATTGATAAAATTTCCACAGAATTTGTGCCTTTTATTCTAAATTTAGAAAGATATCTGAAATTTGAACACCTTTTATAATTCCATCATATATTCATCTTCTTTTCAAGTAAAGTTTTCGTAAGGATAATTTTTAATTGTATGTTTCCTTAGTAAGAATATCAAAATTTAAGAAATTAAAATTTTAGTTAGATATTTTGATCATCTACTATTGTATACCTAAATTGATCATCATTAGAATCTTTTGAATCTTCTGTTTATTTTGAAATAATTTCTGATATCATCATAAACGGTATATAATCTTCGGTGGCACCGAAGTTATTGTTGTTTATTCCGTTTCTTTTTTTTTTTCAGATTTGTACTTTGGCTGGCTTTGACTGGTTAGTTCCATCCATGGAGGGCTTCACTCTTCATAAAGACGTGCAAAATATTGTATTGTGAGACGTTGAAATTCGGTTTATGTAGTATGCAATTCATTTGTCATCATTGCCATCATCGTCACAATCATCATCATGTTTATTATGATTATTATTTTCATTGACTTTGTAGTCATTGCATTGTCTTTATTACATTTTGAAAAATTTCATTTATGCATTTATTGCAATCATTTTCATGCGGTCGCATATTCATTCATATTCACGCTTGTGTCTTGAGTCTTTTGTTTTTTATTTTGCATTATTTTTTTTTTTTTTTTTTTTTTGGTTTATAACAATTTTTCGGGCATTTCAATTGCATTGTAAAACACTTCATCGAAATTACAGAAGCGCACGCCAAGCTGCGCAATCAAATAAACCTTTAATACTCAATTAAATGAGCTATAAAAGTTTAAAAAAAATATAAAAAATTAAGATAAATCATGTTTAATTTTTTATTAACAATAAAATTGTCTTTTATTTAATGGTCTTTTCAATACTTAATAACTTTCGCTTGTTTTTGAATCTGATAAGAATTTTGAATAGCAGGAAGTTTCCTAGTATTTTGCTAATAGGAAGTGGAACTCGCTCTGCTATGAAGTCAGAATTCACCTCTACGAAAAGGGGTTGGATTTCAATTGAATTAACAAATTCAACACACTTCCGTTTTGGGTTTGCGTCTCTACTAAGACGACAACACGATCTAATAGGATTTTCTTGGAACCTTTTAACCTTTCCAAACAATTTCCGCTTTCCCTTACAACCAACTGTCAGCATTTTCCTTTTTAACCTTTCACTTCCACCATGGAACATCAAAAGACATTCTCGTATGATATTTTATTACATTTGATTGGCCTTTGATGTGACACACATGCAAAAACACACACACAATTAAATATATCTACACATACATACATACATACATACATACATATATTCATACAAACGAACGCAAAAAAATATAAGAAAATAAGTGTCACTTTGAAAATATTATTGCCTTAACTAAGCGCATTTCTCGGTTACAGGGACACACACTTTTTTTTAATGATATGCACCCCTTCATTTGTCTTAGTTCCGGTAACACTTTCGGAGTGTACGAGTATGTATAATACACAAAAACCATATACTTTATCATTGATTGTTGTTCTTGTTGTTGTATCGTTTTTTTTTATTTGCTGCATTTTTTATGAATTCGTTTTTTTCTTTCACGTTCACCTCTTTATGTCGCCTATGTTACTTAGAACTAGTAGTTTGTATGTATGTTGTGTGTTTGTTCTTTGGTGTCCCTCTCACCTGGGAAATGGTTCGATGCGTGGTTCAAATTGTTTGCCCTTTTTGACTGCATTATGCAAATTTCTTCGATTGAAGGATTTTATTAACATACGTTTTTTTTTTTGTTGTTTCTTTATTCTTTTTCATTTCTATGTCACATGTTATGCGTTCGTTCTGAATATATGAGAGATATCAAGAGTAGTAAATAATAGTAACAAAATGTTGTTCAATCAGTAGGTGTGAATGTAGTTTTAAATATTAGATACAAAAAAAAAAAAAAAAAAAAATGGTGCTTTATATTCATAAGATTATTGGAGAAATAAGATCATCATTAGTTTAATACATTTGAGCCTCTTACAAAAAAACTATACAATTATGATAATAATTTTCCCAAATTGATATTAAGCAATTGTCCATTGTTTTGACTTTCTTTTTTTTTTTTTCAATTTACTTGGTTATAATTATTTTTTTAATGTTCGTTATACATGTATCATTGAAGTCATTGATTTTCTTAATATAAACAAAGTGAATTAAAGTTCTATCTTCATGAAGACTTTAAGCCCAAGAAAATGGTCATTGTTTGTCGATTATGATGAAGCTAAAATCCTGAAAAACTTTTGTTCAATTTTGTTTTTATTTGTGATGTGTTTAAAATTTTTTAACTGACCTCAATCAGGGTATTGATAGCTAAAGGATTGACATGATTCTTTAATCTATTTATTCTACATAATTAAACTAGAATCTCTGACTTGCGAAAGGCCTATGCCTTTGTTTGTTACAAGCCATGGTGCATCTAGAATTTGATGGAGGATTTTGGATTGGAATCTTTACAGAATTGCAATATTTAAATTGCTTGTTGTGCCAACTAATTGGATTCCGTGCATCCACAAAGGCTTCAATACTGTCTTAAAAAGTAGGAGCTTGAGTTCTATGCTAAGTTTTGACCTTCTTTCTAGCAATCAGAACATTTTTTTAGCCCTAAATTGAGCTTAGATTCCATATTTACTTTAATACATATATCCCTCATGGAATAAAATCTATTTTGATAGATCTAAAGAAAGAATTACTATGTCCTCAAAGCCAAAATGTATAATTCAAAAAGTCTGTTGTTTGATGAACTACAACAGAATAATATGTCTTTGTAAAGGGTCTGTAAATTTAAGGTATTTTTTAAAATTTGCCGCTGTGGTAGATTACATCCATTTAAAAAAAATTTTAAAAAATCATAATGACAATGCAATTAATGTGAATATAACTGAATATCGACAGAAACTTTTTGTGGAGGCAATGGTAAGATATTGACTTTGCTAGCATAAAGGAGATCACTTGAATGACAATTTTTATTTTTATTAATGGGAAGTAATATTAATTTTCAATAAAAAATAAAGATTTTTAATAAATTATGTCTTTGATATAAAATAAAAAAAATACCTTATATTTGAAAATTTTTTATAAAAAACTAATTCACAGAATAAGAAGGTTTAAGTATTCATTATAATTCATCATTTGCATCCAATATGGAACGTAGTCCTCCTAGAAGTATTTCCAATTTTCTCTTGTGTCATCACAATTTTCCACTTATACAATTCTTTTGTTTAACTGAAATTGATATTTTGGTTTGGTTATCAAACTTTTTGTGGATCCTACTGGTAGATATTAATGTGCTAGCAGAGATAGTCTCTTGAACAACATTCTTAATAAACATTATTAACCGAAACCAATATAGAATAAAGTCTGTTTATATAAAAAATAAATATTTTATCAGAATATCTCTTAAAATTGTTGTTTTATGAGCTAGAAGAAAAGCACTTTAATAAACTGTTATACTTTTAAAGTAACAGAAAACATATCAATCTCTTTGTACCTCATAATTTTATTTATTTGTATTTTAACAACCTTTAAAATTGTCTCTATAAGTTTTGAAAACTGCATCTGCTCGTTCATTCACATACAAGTTCTAGTGTGTACTCGTATGATCCTTTGAATGAAATTTCATTTAGAATGGAAAAAGCGCGACTTCTTCTTAAGTTTCAATATGTTTGCTTGGTTTACCCCCTCTGGCCATAAAGCCAAACTGAAAAGGAAAAAAATGTGTCCAGGTGTCGTTTATATATTGTATATATTTTTTTCTCAATTTCGCGGGACATGCATGCGACCCAAGTGAGGCGAGGCGTAGCCACAGTAGAAGATAAATTAGCTAAATACATAAAAAACTAAACTAATTTGCATATTTTTTCATGCGTTTTTTCCTTTTTCATTTCGTTTTTTATTCAATCATTCAATTGAATGCATGAAAGGAAGAAGAATTATTGACAGTTTGTTTTCGATGCGATGTTACGGTGCGGTACATGGCAATTCCAAAGCCAATGAGGCGCATATGAATACTTAGGTATCGTAAACTCGTATAGGACTAAACATTTAACCGATGATACATCCAGAACCTTGTGCGCCTAGTTGAGTTGAATGATGTTCTTTTGCAAAAAAAGGATACAACTGATTTCAATTTCTCTCTCCTCTACTCTCTGCCACAATCCTTGTGTTATTTTCTTTTTCCTCACTCGTTTTATTTTTTGCTTTTTTGGCGGGACCTTTTCGCAAGCTCATTTGCATATACGATTATGTGTACTTGTGTGTGATTCATTGTATCTCTTTGCTTGTGTGTTTGAATTTGCTGCGCTGGAATTTCGCAAATTCACTTTTAGTTTGTTTTTTTTTTTATTTTAGGTAAATGAAAAGTGAAAGGATTCTTTATTGCTTAAGCTGCTGGTGAGCAGCAACGGGGTGAGCCTTGCAACGGTTTTTTTTTGCATATTCCTCACTCACCCTGCGCTTGCATATGCAAGAGAAAATGAAAAAAAGAATGATAAACGAGCGCATCTTCTTTTTTAAACACATTTGCGTAAGGATATTTGCCTATTGCAATCTTTTTCTTTACTTCACTTGGTACCTTTACCCCTTTACCCCTTTACCCTTCATTCGGACTGTATTATTGCTGTCTATTTTTGATTATGGCACGTCTCTGATGACTGACCTTTCTTGAGGCAAGAAAAGTATTAAGTGTAAAGGGTTTGTTTTGGTTATTTTCTTACTCTTCTAGTTCCTCTGTTGTCTTTTACAGAGTATCTTCCTTTGTCCTGTCACTCACCTAAAGAGATGAATTCCTGTTTCTGTTTCTGTTCATCTTTATATTCCAGTTTTGGTTGCGATTTCATTTTTTGGCGCGCAACTCTTAATTTTTATTTTCAAGTTTTTACTGAAGCAGCCGTTTTTTGCATATCGTTTTGGTGTGTGTTGATGTGTAATGTACTGTCAGTTTAATTAAATATTACGCAAATTTTGTCAATAATGAATAATAAAGAAATTTTGTTTATCTTAGTTAATTAAGCAACTTACGAGGTGTGACTGTAACCTAACGATTCCTTAAGCTTAAGGTAGGTAATAGGTCATAAAAATCAGATCACTTAGACCATTTCGATCCTTCCAAAAACATTCCTACATTGAAAAAAGTTCAGATAAAATAACTATTTTAATATTTTTAACTGTTTTTAACCTAAATAGGCTTCAACATGTAACATGTAACGACATTCAATGGGATCTAAGATGTTGTGTTCATGTTCTATAAGGAATTTCATTACAATTCGTTGCTTTTTCGAAGCAATAATGGATACAATGGCGTCAGAATAGTTTACCAGTCAAGAAGTTGTTTCCTTTTACAGAATATAGGTTCTCCTAAAAAAGTTAGGCCAGCTAAGCATTCTTTCAACGACTTTGTGGATACTATTCTGAAATCTAAGCATAAAGAGATTATTCAGCCAGATCAGCTGGAGTGAGCTGTCAGAGTCATCATTTCTCTTGAAGTAGTGGCCAGCTCAAAGTTCAGACCTCAATCTGAACCACCAAAATTCAATAGAGCGTCCACTATGGAAGATTTACTTTGAGGTACAGGGCAGCAAGATTGGAATAACATTCCTATTACCCATGTTCACAGATTGATAGAAAATATGCCTGGGAATGCATAGTGATATTAAAAAGCAAGTGAATTGGGGTCAAAATTGAAAAAAAAAAAATAATTTAATTCATGTAAAACAAAATGTCCATTATTGAGAAAATGGAAGTAGCCTTGGTTTTATTTTTTTTATTAATACACCCTTTTTATTTTTCGCTAAAATGACTTTGGAGATCTTTTTCTAGTAATCCGAAGAATACCTGGTATTTTTCTTTCAAAATTTTCCATTCAGAAGTTTGCTTCCGACATACAAAAGTTAAAGACCATTTACTCATTTTGCTTCTCATTCTTTGCGGTCTATCTCAAGAACGGTTAACTATATAAAAAATTGCATAAGACCAAATTTGTAGAGAATTTTATGCTCTCTATAACATAAATTATCATTTAATGAATATGCAACAAGATATTAATGTATCTGTAGACATGATTTTGGTTATTTTGTAACATCACCTCGTATTTTTGTTATTACTAATTGAGCTTCAAGCATTTAAAGCATTTCTAATGCATAATTGATAATACTTAAATAATTTTTAATGTGTCTGAGTAAATAAAGTTGTTGTTTTTTATTTTATAAATTTTTGTTTATGAATGAAATTAAATAATTTATTTGCAACAACAGAAAAGTGTCAATCGCTAATATACAAAAAAAATATATATATATGTATATAAATAAATAATCATAATAAACTCAAATTAAACCGGATTGCATATAAAATGAAATAATTATATTAACAAGCGCGTCAGCAATAGCAACAGCAACAGCAACAGCAACAAAAACCGCATGAAAAAAATGCCACAAGCTTCAACAAACAACAAGAAAACTTAATAAATTTGCATAAGAAATATTTCCTAACAGCACCAACAACAACAACAACAACAACAACCTCAATAATATTGACACACAGATAAACAATCAAACCAATACATAAGCAAGAATTGCTATTGCTATTGAAGTTCATAACTTAATGTATCTGTATCTATTTCTACATACTATACGCGTATCTATAACTATAAAATGACACAAAACACTTGATATTACACACCAACAACAACAATAACTAACAACAAACAACATGTACAACAACAAAACTAGACAATCATCAAACCAAAAATTTATATTAAAAGAAAAAATAAAAAAAACACAGAAAACAATAACGACGCACGCCGAATTAATATTTATAAAAAACCAAGAAAGAAAAATAAAAACTACTAAATAAAAATTATGCTAATAATTAAAAAAAAAAATATATATATGTACAAATTGAAGAGAATAAGCGAGAGGAACGCGTGTGGAAGCAACTAGACAGAGGGACAGACAAACCGATGGACAGATAGAAACATAGAAAAATTCTCTCAGATAGTCAAGAAAGAAAACGCGTCAAGCTGGGCACGTTGAAACCAAGAGGCGAGTCTCGTTTCGAATGCATCAAAAATGCTAATCAAGCTCATTAACATTATCATCATCATTATCATCATCATTATCATCATCATTTAACTAAGTGTTCGGCATTTGGTAAGCAAAGCCGGTAGATGCCACAATTTGTTTTCATTTTTTTTTTTTTTGCATTCAATTTAATTTGCTTTAGTTTTTCATTTTAATT
The DNA here is from genome assembly GCA_037043295.1 of Amiota minor. NCBI lineage: Eukaryota > Metazoa > Arthropoda > Insecta > Diptera > Drosophilidae > Amiota > Amiota minor. Next base: position 738,407 of record JBAMAW010002805.1, read on the forward strand.
TTTGTTTTTTTTTTTTCTTATTCTGTTTGTAAGTAGTTCATCATCAAACATCATCACATCAGTTTCTTTCATTCATAAATGTATCTCACAGTTTTTCTTCCATTTTTGGTTCTGTTTTAGTTATTTGCTATGGAATTATGCAACAAGTCCTTTTTTTATAGTCTGCGTTATTGGCGCGTGCGCATTTCATATGAAAATGTATCTGAAACAGGATTTTTTCTCACTCACTAAGGTTTTGCCTTGACGGAAATTAACATATTCACACATATTTTGAATTTTAAATATTTTGTTTTGTATTTCTCTTCTTTTTTTTTTCATGTTTAATTTGTATTTTCCTTGGCATGCCTAGGAATTAGTAGTTGCAGATATGATTCTTGTATTGCCATACAATGTATCTATGTATCTTAAGAAGACGCGTGGTCTGCAGCTACAGCAGCAGCAGCAGCAGCAGCAACAGCAACAGCAACATCATTTCATTGACTGAGTGAATGTTTGTCTCAGTTTGACTTTGACTTGGTTTTGCCGGTGATTCAAAGTGTTTGCTGTGGCTGTTGTTGTTGTTGTTGTTGTGCTAATTATCATGTAAATTTTCTTTGTTTGATGCGAATCACCGCAGCAGGACCAAAGCGAAGAGCCAACAATAACAACAACAAGACTAGTAACAACACAAACATAAAAAGGACTGACGACTTGGCGCATTTTAATTATGCACGAATGTGTTTAAGGCAAGTTAGTGTGATTGTGTCTGAGTTGGTTGCCTGGTTGCCTGAATGACTAACTGACTGACAGACTAACTGGTTGAAAGTATCTGTATGAGTGTGTGTAAGTTGTGTGTGAGTATCTCTCACTCTCTCTCTCTCTCTGTGTGTGTGCGTTTGTGTGGGTCACGTGTTTGTTGCGCCTTATTTTGCATAAATGACAAAATAAATTTAAATTCATGCTTTGTTTTGGCTGCTGCTGCTGTTGTTGCTTCTCTTGGTGTCTGCCACTTGGATTTGTTTGGGTTTTTACTTATTTATGTTAATTTTTATTTTGGTTAAAGGACATTTTTATACAACCCGACCTGCCTCAAGTATGTTTTTGATTAATATGATGCAAGTACTGCCATAAAAATCGATTTTACTTTAAGTTTTGTCTATAAATTTTGAATTTCCATGGTTTTCGATACAAAATAAAGTTGTGTGCGGCATAAATTGTGATTCAAAGACATTATAGACATTCGATAAATACTCATGGTAAGCATCTTTTATATGAAATAGATTATCTTTGTATTGACCAACAATAACAAAGTTAATGAATTAAAATACCAGAAATAAATTGTTGTATAATTAAAATGAATAAAAATATCTTTATTCTAAGATTGATAAACTCATAATTTACATTATTTTTGCTTAGTGTTTTAGTGCTTTCTCTGATGGATGGATATCTACCTTTGTATCTTTACCATTGAAGGAAACAATGGCAGAATATTGATAACTTATTTGCAAGATTTCTAAGTTCAAATTGTCAATAGAAACTTTGTGTATTAATTTAAAATCAATTACTTTTCTATCAAAAACATTACTTTAGATATAATTAAAACAAATTAAGGTATTTGGTTGATGGAAGAATTGGATGAAGACACAAACCTAGGAATGAGATTTGTTGTTAGTAGCAAATGAACTTTTTTAAAAATTGTATATAAAATAATAAAAAATATTTATTATTTTTGTGTTTTTAAACAAAAATTCTATTAGATCTTTGCTTTATTTCTTGAACGTCAGTCGCACTTCTCAAATAATATAGCAAATAGAGTATGTATCTTCTCAAAAGAACTAAACTGATGAACTGATGCTGTTCATTGAAGCGTAAGTGACACCACCCACCCATCAAAAATAAAAAAACGCCCAACCAAACTCACACAGAACGTTCGCACATACACTCACACACTCAGAAAGAGAGATAAAACACACATACACACACACACAGAAGCATTTTAAGAATAAAAGTATCTTATGCGAAAGCAAAAGTAGCAGCATCCGCGTTGCTTCGCAGCCAAGTTGTCCACGCGTAACTGAGCCGCTGTCGCTGTCGCTATCGTTGTCTTTGGCTCAGATATTGAGCCACCACAGAACCGCAGGAGCTGAGCATCCATCCAACCATCCATTCATCCACTTTCTTATCAGACATCCACAATTGTGGATTGTTCTGCGAGTGCGAGTGAGATTGAGCGAGTGAGCACAGTGCAAAAAGTATGGAGAAGGGAATGAGTTGTGAGCGCCAAAACTTGGTGCCTTTCTGTGCCTGTTGGGGCAAAGTATTAGTTCAGATAAGCGGATCGACTGTCATTGTCCGTTCGCTCGTCTTATCTCGTCTTCAGGTTGCTGCTGCTGATAAAAGAGGCGCGCGCTGATGGCTCGCTGACTGACTGGCTTATGGAGAAGAGTGCGACGACGACAAATACTCTTATGAAACGAATACACATAAGCGCTCTCTTTCGCACACATATCACACATACTCACTCAAAGAAGGGAGCCAAAGACATCGTGTAGCAATTAAAAATGTCACTCTGCATTGGAATGCGCACATCGTCGAAGATGAAAGACAACAATTACTACTACTACGACGAAGACCCACAAGAACCAGACGACGACAATGACACTGTCGGGTGGGCGTTACACTGGAAGTTCAATCAATAGCGAGAGCGCCCGCTCTCTCAAAACTCAATAGATCTCTCTCTCCCAATTCGTACTTCCAATAGCAGTTTACCCTGTCCGTGAGTGTTTGTTGCTTGTTCGCTTTGGCTTTACCTTTCCTGCTTAGCTGCCATAATCGGTCGAGTCGGTCGAGCGCTCACTTATTCTAACCCTCGTGTGTTGTTATTGCTTTCATCAGTACGCTTGCTCACTCAAACTTATAGTCTGCTAGGCAAACGAGAAGCATTGGAAGTCGTCGTCGTAGACATGCTTGAAAAACCCGTTTTATGTCGGTCCGTGCGTCCGACGAAGCATTGCTGCTTTGACGATGATGACAGCGGCGACGACGACGGCAACGACGTCGCCTCGACAACTTTGCTCTCTGTGGCACATACGTCGTCTGTATGACGTTACGTTAGTTCACTTCGATAGCTCTACGAGTTTACACGTGAATTTGTCCATAGGCTCTGCGTTGCGAGTTGAGTTTTTGAGTTCAAGCGTTTTGAGTTGAGCAAACAGATACAAGATATTGTACAAAATAAGCAAAGCAAAGATTCAGTTCGATTTGATTCACAAAATCAAACAAATCTTTGAAGTTGAAGTTTAACCAAATCTTGCCCATGCCAATCGACAAATACTCGGCATTTCTAGTACTCGGAATTCTAACTTAGTACAAAAATACAAAACTTTATTAAGTATACGCGACGCGCTTCTGATAACAACGACGGTGTTTTAATAAACAAATCACAACATAAATAAATAAAATTTTGATTAATTAATTTACCAACAAATATAAATATTAATTAAATAATATGCACAGCTTTCTATTAGAAAGAAAAGTGCGTGCTGTGCATTAAAATAAAAATAAATATTAAACACAAAAAAGAAAGAGAAAAATTGCTAAAACAAAAATTTAAATAAAATCAAGAAAATAAAATACAATAAGTCAAAATAAATGCGAAATCAAAACGCATTCAAATGCAATCATCAAAGTGTCCCAAAGTGTAGCATTTCTGTGTGTCTGTGTGTATCTGTGTGTATAAGTTTCTTGCCTAATTAACACAACAAAAAAAAAAAAAAAAAAAATTATTAAGTAATTAATAACAAAAAGAAAGGCAACATTAAGATAAAATAAAATAAAAAGTTTGAGTTGAAAAGGTCTCCCTAGTCAGACTTGGAGACAACATTAAACCATCATCAAGAGCAGCATCATCGTCAAGATTGTCACTATTGTTATAAGCCGATTTGATAATACCGACGGCAAACTCAATCAACTTGTTGAGTCGAGAGCCCAGAGCCCCAGAGGAATACATAATAGACAACGTAACGCAGTTAACGCAATCACAAACGGCGTTTTCCGAAGATTTCTCGTTTGTGTCGGTGCCACGCAAAGACTTCAAGACGGTTGCCTCACGGTTCGAGTGGAATGAGCATAGGGACACTGGGCTTCCTTTCGATAGATCGGTTTTCAAAGTCGTTAAACTGAGCCCCAACTTGGAGCCCTACCCCGCCAGCGTGGAGGGCCTGAACAGCCCTAGAGCGGTGGGGATGGCCGCTACCTCGTATATGACACCGTCAAGCGGTGATCTTGATATGGCACTAGGTGGTGGTGGCGGAGGCGGTGGGGCTGGTGGAGGATATCATACTTCTTCACCGCGTTCAGCAACGGATGCCGGTGAAATGAAGTACATGCAACATCATCACCATCATCATGCTGCAAGTGCCCATCATCAGTTGCCCTCATCGCCAAGTCCGAATGCTCTCGTAGGTGCCGGCAATGGTGGCAATGGTGGCCTTGTCACAGGTCTCACAAGTGCGGCCTCAGTTCGGTGACACCCACAGGTGGCCTAAGCTCAAATCCATGGACTTCGTTGCATCCCAGCGATCACTGGGCATTGCCAACACATCACACACACCATTTTCCCGCATCGGCAGCTGATCAGGTTAAACAGGAAATGTCACAACAACGCGTCCAGCAGGGCATGGCCTCTCCACATGGTTGGCATGCGCCTGTTCATGCTGCAGCACATTATGGTCACACCACAGGTAGTTCACCGCTGCCCTATCATCATCCGGCTATGAATGGCATGATCCATCATCCAGCACATGCCGCTGCAGCAGCACATCATCAGAGCGTGGCACCTTTACATCATGCGCTGCGTGGCGAATCACCACAGTTGCATATACATCCACATCATATGGGAGGTGATCGTGATACCATTAGTGGCGGTGAGGAGGACACACCAACATCTGACGATCTAGAGGCATTTGCCAAACAGTTCAAACAGCGTCGCATTAAGCTCGGCTTCACGCAAGCCGATGTCGGCCTTGCTCTGGGCACACTCTATGGCAATGTCTTCTCGCAGACGACGATCTGCCGATTCGAGGCTTTACAATTAAGTTTCAAGAATATGTGCAAACTGAAGCCTCTGCTCCAAAAGTGGCTCGAGGAGGCTGACTCGACAACGGGTTCGCCAACGAGTATTGACAAGATCGCTGCCCAGGGCCGTAAACGCAAGAAACGCACAAGCATCGAGGTGAGCGTTAAGGGTGCGTTAGAGCAACATTTCCACAAGCAACCGAAACCATCGGCGCAAGAGATCTCTTCGTTAGCCGATTCACTGCAATTAGAGAAAGAAGTGGTTCGAGTGTGGTTCTGTAATCGCCGCCAGAAAGAGAAACGTATGACGCCGCCAAATACCTTGGGCGGAGATATGATGGATGGCATGCCACCGGGTCATATGCATCATGGAGGATATCATCCGCATCATGACATGCACGGCAGTCCAATGGGTACACATTCGCATTCCCATAGCCCGCCCATGTTGAGCCCCCAGAACATGCAATCTGCGGCAGCGCATCAGTTAGCGGCTCACTAGCAATCAGAAATCCAGGAGTCGAACTCAGCTGCAGCTGCGTCCACTCCTGCATCCTCCCTGCACCAGCAGCAACAGCAACAACATCAACAGCATCATCAACAACAACAGCAACACACACCAAATACACCGTCATCTTCGTCAGCGGGTTCATCGACGACCATGACAACGAATGTGCTGTCACCACAAAGTCCACTCGGTGGTGTAAATGCTGCTGGCAATAACAATAACAACAACAATAGCACAAATAACAACAATAACAACAACAACGATAACGAGCATCTAACTCAGGTGAAACAACAACAGCAACAACAAGCGTCATCGATAGCGGCCGCTGCAGCCGCCGCTATGTACATCGATCCGATGCGCTATCAACATCATCACCCGCACCATCAACATCCGCACTTAAATCCCGCGCATCATCCACATTTGTTCCACACGAGCGATCAGCAACATGCCGCCTTGCAACATCCCGCCACCGCTGCTGCCGCACATCATCAACACTTGCAACAACCGCAATTGTCCCCGGGCGCGAGCAGCAATAATGGGGCCCTGCAAGCGCCAACCTCTGCCTCACCATCGTCAGCATCCAGCGTACTCGGCGTCGGTGGCTCACATCTCAATCTCAATCCGCATGCATTGCATCAACACCATCATCATCAGCATCACCACCAGCAGCATCATCACCAGCAGCAACAGCAACAACTGCATGCGCGACGCCTCTTCGAATGGAGTCTTCAATTTGGTGCGGCTGCAGCTCCCGGCGCTGTCCGGCATTTCAACTCTTTCGGTGGAGCGGGCAGCGGTGAATAGCATACGTCAGCCGCCTGGTTCGGCTATGAGTCCTCATAGGACTCATGGCTACAAGGAGCTGGGCGGCGCGCATTTTATGAATAAGCATAGTTGAAGCAGCAGTAGGGAATCCTTGCGATGGGGACGGGGGTTGATTAAGAATTTGTAGAGGAGCTAACTATACCAGTGCATTAATCTGTGTTAAATCTTGAAACTAGTTAAGGTGAAGTTTTGCTAGGACGCAGTCTAGGAGATGTTGAAAGGAACAGAAAGATGTGGGGGCAAAAGCGTCTGGCATGACCAACGTGACAACGTTTAATTTTTTTTATTATAAATAATTAAAACAAAACACAAAAAATGTTTCAACAAAATTGATAAAAACATAAGAAGTTTTTAAAACTTGCTAAAATGCTAAAAGATAAACCATAAAAATGAAGTTGAAAGAATTCCATGCAATTAAAATCAAACGAGAAACTAAGTGATGTTTTTAAGAACGAAAAATAAAGAACATTTAAGAAAAACAAAAATAAACTAAAGCAACTAAATTATACTTAAATAAAATAACTTTCTTAATTCATAAGTGTATAAAAAATAAAAGTTAAAATAAATAATATTAAATGCAAAAAAAAAGAAAGAAATTGATGCATAAAACTTTCAACGAAAAGTGTTAAAAAGTGTTTTGTGGCAGCGACAGTGACTTCTCTTTGAGTTGAACAGCAGCGCCATCTAAAGGTAAATTTATTAGATTAAATAGTCGATTTTCTAATGTCTGCTGCCCTATCAAAACTTTTAACACTTTTCGGTTCTGGGTTTGGAGAGAGAGAGAGAGAGAAGGAGAGAGCCAATTATTTAGAAAGACACCGAACGACTGCTCAAGTCCACACAGTCCAAAATGCATGCCGACGGGTTTTGACTGTCAAAAATAAACTCTAAATCACAAAATATATATAAAAAAATAAATAAATACAAGAAAAACAATAAATAATACCAGCGCCAATAAGAACAGCACAGAAAAAAAAATATTCTATTAAAAACAAAATAAAAAATAAAAAAATAATGAAATTCTATAAAACTTAAAAAGATATAAAAAAAATAAAAAAAAGTAAATATCTGTAAATACAGTTAAGTCATTTTTTTAGCTTTAATGCAATTGTAGATTTTTTAAAATTAAAAAAAAAATTACACTTAAAATATTAAAAAAAAAAAGAAAAAAACACAACAACATTATAAATATGAGAACAAGAACATAAATTTTAATTTAAGATCTAAGACGATGTATGTAGGTGGTACCTAGAATAGGCACATAAATCAATACATAATTAGCTACTTAGTACTTTATATACAAAATTAAATAATAAAAACATAATAATAATAATAATAATAATAATAAATAAACACAAACAAAACACACCTGTAGTTAAATCTGGTAAAATAATATTGGCAACAAACAACAACCAATCCAAAATATTAGTTGTAAAAATAAATAAATCATAAATAAATAAATAAATGAATGTATAAAAAATAAGAAATTTAAATAAAAAATAAACATAAATCTGTATAAAAAATTTAATTTTTTTTTTTTAAATATTATTATTATTATTACAATAATAAAATTAAAAAGGAATATTTGCCTAAATTAGTTTAATTTTTATTTTCCTTTAAGCAAAACAAATTAATTATTATTATAAATTTTATTTGATTTTTATTTCTTCTTAAATTTTTTATTTTTTTTTTTGTTTGTTTTAAAATATTTTCATAAAATATAGAAAAGGATTGAGGTATTGAGACATTTGAAGTGTTTTAAATATTTTAATTAATAAAGAAATGAGAAATTTTTTAAAATTAAGCCATTACTTCAATAAAATTGTGTAAATTATTAATTAAAAATATATATATAAATATAATTATATAAAGCAGAAAAACACTAAAGTCAAAGGAACATTCCACATACACACACACACACACACACACATAAACACACCATAAAAGTAAAGTAAACAGCTACCGAAGGAAGATAGAAGGATGCAAAAAAGATGATGATAAGAAGAAAAGAAAAAACTATTTAAAAAATCATGAAAAAAAAAACAAATAAAAAGAATATTATTCACAAAAAATATTAAAAAAAATTTTTTTCTTTCTTTTTATTTTTTTTTTATGACAAAATTAATTAATTAAATTAATTGGTCATTTGCCACAAAAACTTGGAGAGAGAACAGAGAAGTTTGAAGGAAAGAAATACATATTTCTTTATTTCTTTATATTATTTTTTACTTAATGGGTCATTTAGTGTTTAAGCTTGGTGTACTTAATTACTCCCAATGCAGCAATTGATTATTGACAGCCAGAGTAAGAGGGGGTGCCAAAGATGTGAGAAGGGATATGGTACAGTATCATTGGAGTGGAGTGTGTAGTGTCAGTGCAATTCAATTATTGGGTGTTCGAAAAGTAATTAAATTAAGTGCAAAAAACATACGTCAATGTAATTCATAAAAAATGTCGTCGCAGTCATATATTATTTTATTGAATTAATGTAGATTTTGTTATTTTATTATAAATTTTCTCTTTCTTGTTTTGTGCGTTTTGTTGTGTAGTGATTATTTTTATTTTGTTTTCTTTTTTTATTAAATTATTTATTACTTTATTTGTTATGCTCTGAAATAAAATCAATAATTAGGAAGTTTTGTTTGTATTTAATTGCATAAAATATTCAGGTAATAAAATCCTTGGTGGCTGGCAGTTTAATTTTTAATTTAAATATATATATTAATTAATATTCTATACATATAAAATTGGACGACTAAAAAATCTGTGGAGCGATTTTGATGAAACTTTTAAGGAACCTCTAGCATAATCCGGAGATTATTTTCGTGTGAATTGAACCACCCGAAAAGTCGTAACTGATGGAGAAAATCTTACATAATTACAATAGTTTTTAAATCAAGAACTTTTTGAGTATGTATAAAAAATTTCATCAAGGCAAAATAATTGTTCAAATCAAGAGTAAAAGAAAAAACAACCGAAAATTTATTACCACCGAAATAATGCACCAATTGGAAGGAAAACATCAAAATCAAGACAACCAAGTGAAAATAAAGCCGCAGATACACCCAAAAAATGATAATATATACTTGGACAAAACCGAAACAAGGCATCAACATCAAGAGGTGCTATAACACATAACCAATGTCGGGGAGTAGCAATTAAAATTACATACTAAAATTCACTGATATTTAGCTTTAGGTATGAAGTCTGAAATTCCAATGTTGCTAAGAAAGTGAAGGACTTAATTAATTTAATTTTTAAAAATATCATGATACATACATACATAACTTTATTTCTATAGTTTAGGAGAAGTTCTTTCCTTCCTTGCGTTTCCTTTCCTGCAATCAGAGTACTTTAACTGAAATACTTATCAAAATAAGACGTCTTACTTCACAAGTCTCAAATGGCAGTTGAAGAATTAAATGAACTTGATCAATTCACCTCATCACCACAATTTTTTTTTTTTTTTTTTATTGTCTAATATCTTTCAAATATTAAAGCAAGTACTTACAATCAACATGAAGGGTAATCAAATCTAAAGTTTATTTATTTTTTTTAAACCTTTTAATAACTTAATTTTAAATTTTGGAATTATTGTATTATTTTTGTGACTTATTTTTGAACTTTATGCAAATCCTTTTGACATTTCATTCACACAGAATTTCGGTTCAATATTCTTTTTCATATAGACATTCATAAAGTATTAATCAATATTATAATTTGTTCATAAAAGCTCTTAATTACATTTAATACAAATACTTTATACAAATTTTGTCATTTTTGTGATTTTAATTGCTTAGAAATTGTATTAAAATATTGCATCAGCCAAATCAAAAAATATTATTTTATTAAAAAAAAAAAAAAAATAAAAAAAAATAATGCCAAAAACCCAGCGAAATCTTGTCCTCGCTGAGGAATCCTGTTTAATTTTCAATTCTTTGTTTTTGAAAATAAAATAAGATAAAATAAAATAATAAAAATACTAAAATTCAAATAAAACAAAATATAATTAAAAAAAAAAAAAAAAAACTAGAACCCAATATGGACGCATTAGGAAATGTGTATTTTGTTTATGCATAATTTTCAATGATCTCGAAATAAGTTAATTAATAATATTATTATTGTTTTTATTTTGTATTTATTTTATTAAAATATTTTATTAATTAAAATTATGTTAATGTTAATGTTAAGTAACACATACTTGACAAGATATAAGGATCATTCAAAGAGTTATATTTATATTTAATGTTTATTTAATTCAGTAATATAATAATTAGTGATAAGATAAACAGATAAACGTCTCCAATTCCGAATTCTACAAAGCAAACAGTGGCACAAAATGGTATGTACATAGCGCGATTTCCTCCTCAGAAAGATCATAGTGAATCATCGTCAAGTTGAAGAGTGTAAAAATACTTAAATTTTCGTTGCAATTGTTGTCTAAATTTCAATGATTTTATTTTGGATCACAGAGAAGTATAAATGTTAACATTTTAATGCTGAAAGTGAGAAGGAAAATTCTAAATTATATAAGAAATTCTTAATCTACATAAATCACCATTGAATATCTTAGGAAGCCATTTTGCTTCTAAGCAATCCACCTTGAAATAACCAAAAAAAAAAATATATCTTCATCTAATTACACAAGTCATAATGTAAGGGTGGTTTCTTTTATAGAACCCAACTAAATACTTACAATATATGATAGAATGTTTGACTGACTGTCTGTTGGTTACCTGTGTGATGTATTATCAATTTGTTTTACCTTCATGTTCTATTGTACCTTACCAACTCAATTTAACTATCGACCATTTGACTTTCGAACCATATGAAAATGAAGGTGTTCATTAATTCCTACATTTTTCCTTCACAATCATGCAACTTAAAACAAAAACATACATACTATATATATTTTTTTTTTACTATATAAAAGGAAAAACAAAAAAAAAAAAAAAAACACAAAAAATGCCATGAATGAGGTCGTTAAAACTAATATGTATAAGTGAGTGAGTGTAGATATGTAGATACATAGATATTAAGTATAATACTTAGCTATGAGCGCGTATGTATAATGATAAAAATTAGTAATATACGAGGGCAAATTGTAGTTTTCAATGCTTGTTTTTTGTTATTGTAGTTTTCATTTGCACCACGGCGCGTCATGTTTAGACACAAGTGTGAGTTCAAGTGTGTGTGTGTGTGTGTGTGCGTGTTTTGAGTATTTTTTCCGAAACCGACATTTTCATTATATACAATCTTTTGTTTTTAATATTATTTCGCGTGGCAAAGCAAGTTGGCTAACAGTTGCTGCTGTTGTTGCTGTTGCTGTTGTTCATGTTCGTGTATTTTCAGTTTATTTTCGTTTCTTCATTTTTGGCTGCGTGCATACAACCGTGTCAATAATTACCCGTGGGACTGACACGACCAACGAGAATCATTCAAATGTTGCAAAAGCAGCAGCGGCACCAACCACTAAAACAAAAAACAACCCAAACAACAACAGCAACAACAACAACAAAAGATACTAACAATAGCTAAAATAATAACAGCAACAGCAGCAGCAAATACAACGACAACAGTAACGCGTGTAGTAAGCACAATGGCAACAACAGCAAACCTTCAACATACTCATCGTACTCACATCACACTGAACTGTGGCTCTTGGCACCAGTCGCAGCAAGCAACAACAAAAATGGCCGACAGTCAGTCATTTCGTCAGTTTGATTCAAAACGATGAGTGGGAGAAAGCTGGTGGTGGAGGTAACCATGGCTCTGGTTGGGACTATGAGCGCCAGTGTGCGTTCTTCAACATACTAGTCTGATGACTATCCAGTCATATAAGTTCTGACCATAGCTAAGCCAACCATTCTTCTCCATTCAACTAAAGAACTTCCTTCATTTGCCCTTTTTTTTTTACTATACTTCTTCAGTTGATTCTACCGACTTAGTTTCCACAGCTCATTATCTATGTTTCCTTTGGGAATTTTCATTTCTTTAAATTTGTTTCATTTCATTTTGGATAGCAACGCGGCAGCGGCAGCGGCAATGTCAAAAGACACTTCTTCATTACTTACTATTTTTTGTATCTTTCTCAATTCTTTGTTTCGTACGCGTATTTTTATTCATTATAAATTTTATTTTACTTTTGTTTCCAAATGTTTTTCCTGCTTTCTTTGTAAATTTTCTTTTATTTTTGTATTCTTTATTATGTGCATATTTGCTTGAGACGTGTTTGCACACAGCGCCCACCAGATTAGTAGCCACTGTCAATCCGCCTATGTATCTGGTAGGAAGAGACCTTTCTTTAAGTCTTTCTTCATCTCTTTTAGTAGTATCAGCAACAAATTGCTACCTCATATCGACGACTTTAAGTAAGTTCATTCGCTCTCACGTCTATTAGATTTATTTATGTTTTGTGAAAAACCCAACTGGCGCCTTTTAGGCATTAAAGTGTTAAACATGTTTCTCTTTAGGGTTCTTCTACCATTTCCACTTTTCTACTTTTCGTTTGTTTGAATCTTTACAGTAGGCAATCAATTACTAGTATTTGCATTTAAAAGCACTACAACAACAGCCACAACAACAAGTTTCCATATAGATAAAACAACAAAATACTCTATAAAAATCAACTAATTGCATTTTTATTGTATAACAAAACTGAGAATGCGAAAAAAATGACATCGAAAAACACCCACAGACGCATTAATTTTTGTTGGCCAAATGCGTTATAAATTTTATACGATTTACTATTAAAAAAACAGACGAAAAACAAAATATCTCACAGTATTCATTCATTGAAACTAAAATAGCAAAGTATCTCACACGCTGCGACAATAGTATTGGAAGAATCGTTATGTGTTAGCAATGTTTTTCATATGTTTGACATTTTGGTGAACGACATGACGCTAAGCAAGGTCAATTAAGACAAGAAGACAGCAAATTCAGCAGACAACGACGACGATACTGATAAATATCTATGGTATCACACAAGCAAACAGATACTTGCATACATGCATACCTACAGTGAGCGATCAGTTATTGCCACAGCGTCAAGTACATACGAGTACGAGTACGTTGTATCTATCGTATGCGGCATGGAATATCAAATTTGAATTTTATTGCAAGCGTTGTCCGCGACTTGCTTATAAAAGCCACTTAGCTTGCACTAGCAGCAACGGCAGCAGTCAAGTCACTTGATCATGGTCAAGTGCAACGATAGCCGCCAACTTGGTCAATACAACAGACATTCAAATAGGCAGACAAACAGACAGACGACCGATCGAGGGACAGACAGCATGTTTGTCTCTTCAAGGCAGCCCAAGCGAATTGGCAAGCACAGGCTTAAAAGCTTTGTTTTTTTTTATTATTTTGATTTTTGCAAACAAACTTTATTTAAAGTTGCATTTGCAACGCAATAAATCTCTTAATGAAAACCGGCAATAATCTTGGCGAAGCGCCGGCGGCAGCAACAGTGGCTGCCCAGTAAATATTGTAAGTAAAATGTAGTAGTATGCGCAACGATGAAACTGAGCAAGCGAAACTGAAATTATGCGCTAAAGAATTAATAAGCCCGGTAGGCGCGATAGAAGGAAGGATAAGCAAAGGGGTGTGTGTGTGTGTGTGTATGTGTATGTGGAGACTCAAGACCCAACATTTCAGGTGTAAGATGAAGAAGGGGAGCCAGAAATACTGAATGAGCTTCATCAAACTTTGAGTTTTGAAATTAACCGCGCTTGCAGCTTAAATTGTGCGATTCCAAAGCGATTTGAAACGCGTGAAAAGTGCAGTCGAAGCGGTTTAGCTGCGGTTCCTACAAAACTGCCTCGTGTTTTTTATGCCACGCCGGCGCGCATTTGCATTTCTAATTTTTGCTTGCAGCATAAATAGATATGTTTTTGTAAATACTTTGTAGTGCTTCTTGTTGTTATTAAAGTATCTGGCGGAAATGCAAAAGGCGCACACGTGGATTTGTTGCTGCTTTTAGCCAATTCATTTATTTTTGCTTTATTTGCATTTCGGTTTTACTTTGCTTAATTTTATTTGGTATTTTTCATTATTTTATTATTTTTGTTTACTTGAGCTTGTCTTCCGAGTTTGTTGTATTTGCCTTTTTTGAGTGTTGTTTCTGTTGTTGTTGTTGTTCTTGTTGTTGTCTTAAGTTTTTACCAAGTTTGAAGATATTGCGAAGATGTTGAAGCAAATATTTATAGTATTTCAACAACAAAAATTGCTTTGTTTTGGTGACAAGTACCATAGTTTGGTGAGTGTGAGACAAGCAATTTTGCGGTTTTAGCCAAGCTTATAATATTTAAGAGCTTCTATAGAAAGAACTCAAGATCTCGTTCAATATTTGTTCCAAAAACAAAATATCACCCCATAGAAGCAAAGTCTTCAATGGGACAGACACAATTTGACTAAGAGCACATTCAGTAGCTAAATTTGGTAAAAGTAAGTTAGCGCACGCTCATTAAGTCAAAAATACAACAAAAAAAAAAAATATCATTTGAGCTATTGAATCATTAAGAGCCAGATAAATAGTGGTGGCGGCATCAAAGATTGTTGGATTGCCAACAGCAGTATGAACAGAAAGACAGACAGAGAGACAAACATCAGACAATCAAAGTTGAGTAAAGTACTACAAGTTGGTAGCAACCAAGCGGGGCATCCATCAAGACCATTATGAGTATATGGTATATATCGGCAGAGGCAGCAACAAAATGACTACCGAAAAAATGAAGACAAAAATTGTAAAAATTAAATTATATGGGTAGCTGATGTATGTAGTATGTAAGACAGCGTGGCATGTGTGCAACATCATCATCATCATCATCATCATCATCATCATTATCAGCATTGAATGAGAAAATATTTAAATATTTGCAAAAGAAATTGCTTGGCGGGAAACCTTTGTGTTACGGTGGCAATAAATCAAGACGCGTTAATGAAAACGCGCAATTAAATTATGTATGCGATCATTAAGGGGAGTGTTTCTTAAGTTTAGTTGATCTATGAACAACACCAATTTTTTACTATCCAATCCTAAGAATGTATATGAAGTTAATGTCAATGATAATGATTTCATTGATCCAAGTTAATGATGCCACAATTTACGAACCATTGAAGAAAGGAGAGTATGATAGGCAAGGAAGTTCAATAGTAATATGGACAAATTATAGTAGCGAAAGGAGTAATTTTGGTTTTTTTTTTACTAGTTTCTGAGGTAGGGAGGAATTCCATGGGACCTATAGCCATTGACCCTCCCCTTTCTTCTACCCCGGAACTAGTTTATGTGGTAGACACCCAAGGCATCCTTGTCAACGTCTAAGTTTGCCACATTTGTAACCAGCATCACCGTAAGTTTTGCCGGGGGTTCCCCTACATTTACAGCTTCGTAAGTGATATTTTAGAGATATTTGGTAATATGGATTCTGTCTCTATCCCATATTTGAAGTTATATAGAAAACGAGTTCCTTTTTGAGTCATAAAATGAACTGTTAATGTAAAATGGCAACTATTGAGTGACAGACAATTGGACTAACAGACTGTGACAGTCTTAAAATGCATTTATACTTACAAGGTTAAGACACCAAAGACTGACATCGATTTAACACCTACACCCGAAAAAAGTAAACTTTTAGCATTAAACAGAGGCGTCCAACAAGAATAATTTTATAAGGGATTGTTCTAAAATATTGTATCAATAGATATATCATTATTTGAATGGAACTTTTTCATTTCTAGGTAATAAGTTATCTTACTAAACTATAAATTTTAATTCTGTTCTGAACCCTTTTGTAGTGATTACTGATTTATTAAATTCTACTTGTATGGAAGTCTAACTTAAGCCTAAGAAAGTATAGAATTAATGTATGCTGGCGCCCTCTGTCGCGACATTTTGTTAATATTTTTTTTTAGTTGTTGGTGTCAGTCTGTGTTTGTTGTCAATTGTTGCTCTTGCTGTTGTTGTTGTTGTTGTAGTGTTGGGCGTACAAGAAATCAATGTCGACGGGCGTCTGACAGTTAAAAATGAATTAAGACACATTTATGGGTCACTTCTTGTGATGAAAACATATAGTATAGTATTTGTTTCTTGGTCTTGATAGTTGAAGAAGGCGGTCGTCGGTTGGACATTATAGGTATAGTAGTATAAACTATGGTAAAGGTTTGTTGTAATAAATTTTATTATTGTTGTATTGTGTGTTGCTATTGTAAACGAATGCACATTTATTGAGTTCAACTAATTGCGCAGATTTGTGTGGGTTGCATGAGGCAGCCTTTTTCAAATTACCACTTTATATTCATTCTACTTTTGTAAGTTTAGTTTAGGCCAAGTAAAGTTAACACAGTTCTTTTTAATTTTTTTTTTTATTTATTTTGGTGACTTTAACTGTTGCGATCTCTGGCTAAATGTGATTTAAAATTTTGCACGCTCGTTTTGCCACATGTGCGTCGTCTACCACACCCACTGAGCATGAATATGCCACAAAAGGGAAAAAAAGAGGATGAGGATGGTGATGACGATGATGACGACGACTTCATCAAGCCAACATGCAAATAAAGCAATAAAAACTTAAACAATTCATTGTTGCCTTTTCCACTTTTTTTTCTTGTTTTGGATTTTTTCAGATTCTTTTTTTTCCGTTCTTTTTTGAAACACAGACAGACGCCTCTGAGCGAACATTGGAATAAAGCTTAATTGAAATCCAACAAAACACAAAATGCAAAAAACAAAAAAAAGAAATGATTTCGCACTTGTCGAAAAAACAGGCAAGGTTGCCGGTTGTCGGGTCTTACTGTCCAACTGTCCATATGTCTTGCTTCAGTCAGCTTCATTACCATTAACCAACTGTGGCCACAAATCATGCATTTAACGCCTTCTTAACAGCGCCTGCAACCAAAACTGGCAACAAGCATGCAAAAACGCTCGACACTCATCGCCCGTTGCCCGTTTTCCGTCCAACCAAGACCAAGTCAACGTCAGGCCAGAACTCAACTCAACTCAACTCAACTCAGTACAAACCCAACAAACAGAAATGAAACCAAACCAAACCAAACCGAACTGAAATGAAATGAAATCAAAAAGTAAGAAAAAGAACCAGACAAAAAACCAACAGAAAACCCATCTGAATTCAGCAAACTATGTGAATGATTGTGGTTGAGCTCGTATCATGAGGCGTAGGGACATGGTAGGGTGATTGGGCGTCGTGTGCTTATTGAGTTGTCAGGCAAATGTTACTTAAGCCAAGCTGTAATACAAAACAAAACAAAAAGACAAGTTAAATACCACATTCATTCGTTGAAGATGTGAAATGGTCAAGAACATCACGAAGCTGGATGAGAGATGCGCTGCGATGTGATGCAACAAGTGCAACGATGCGTTGATCTGTCGTTGATCAGTCAGTCTACAACGACAACGACGACTGCAGCAATTACCACAAGGCACTGCTAATGATAGCCATGAAGGCGCACAGTAGTAAAATAATACAATAGTAGCAAAGCAGTAGATCGTAATGATGTTGATGATCGCCATCATCGTCATCAACAACATCATTGGCGCATCATCACCATCATCATCATCATCATCATCATCATCAGTGTTAACGTTTATTGCCTCAGACTCTTACGATCCGACGAAAGTGTGGACATTTTTATGGCGCATATAACCACAGGAATGAATCGCATACACCGCAGGATAACGATGCATTTGCATGCAATAATAATAAGGAAAGCTTGGCTTGCAACAACTTGTGGTAAGCAATGAATGAAAACGGTTCTGCCACATACAATTAAACGAGCGAACTCATTGCAACTTGTACTTGTTAAGAGTTGTGTGACTTAGTTGCCTCAATGTTTTAATAGTTTTTACTACTCTTGTTGTTCTATCAATGTTCTTGCTGTTGTTGTTGTTGCAAGCTATATTTGATTTGTACTTGTATCTCAGTATCTGAGTATGTATATCTATGTATCTATGTGTGTAGTATGTTAGTTTGTGTAGTGTCTTGTCTTTGCCAAATGAGTTAACAAGCGCAGCGAGATTGGTTTTTGTACGGCTGTGGACATACGCAGTAAGGAAGGACGTTGTTGCTTTTATGGGTTTCTCATTGTTGTTGATCGTAAAACTGCCACATTGCTTTATTGACGATTAAAGTCATCGTCAATAGCCAACAGTTGTTGCTGAACGTCTGCCATTGATTGATTTTCACACCTCGTTGTCTTTTACCATTTTTTTTTTTTTTTTGTGTTATTTACTTTTGGTTTAACCATAATTTGACTTTATGACTTTAAGGAGTTATTTGCCACAAAAGGAATACAAATTTGGTCAGGTGTTTTGATTGCTTATTGACCCAGTTAATGAACTCACGATGATAAAAATGACACACCCAAATAATCAGTAAATCAAAAAAACCAATTCAAATCGACAATCTGCACTTAACCAAGTTAAGTTAAAGACATGCATTTGTTTTTTATTTTTTTTTGTTTTGTTTTTTCAAAACAAAAGTATATCATACCTACAATAAAAAACAAAAATTCAGTTTCGAAATCATTGAAATGCGATATGTCTTCGATCATTAATGAGATTTTAGACTTCGCAACTTCGGTCAACTCAACGCTTCTTGCTATTTTAATGGTTTATTTATTGCATTTTTATTGATTTGACTTTGGCTTTGGCTTTGGTACACCATTTTTTTATTTTTTTATTACATATTAAGTTTCTTTTCTTTTCTTTTTCTTCAATTTTATAAGGAATGAAATCGTTTTTTGATTTCTGTTTCTGTTTCTTACTCACTCCACCATATATATTGGTCAAAAAGTTTGTTTGTGGTCTTTCCTTGTTGTTTTCTTTGAGGTTTGTCAGTATGATGAAAATACGCAAAACTACAAACAAAAAACAATAGATGATAACCCTCAAATTTGCAAAAATGAGTAGAAAAACTTCACCGCAGGCTTTAAGTCATCCACGTGCCGCCAATAGAAATGATTAAAAGAAGACTTTTAATTTTTGTTAATAATTTTATAAAAACAACAAGAAATATTAAATAAAATAAAAACAAAAAAAAAAAAATCCAATTTATTTGTATTTTTGTTGATGTGTGTTTGCGTGTTCATTCGTTGACAATATTTTTGTGCAAAATTTATTAACCAGAAAATGACTGGCTCAATCAGCAGTCAATGATTTCTATAGAAGAGAAAAGAGGCAACTGAGGATGTTAGAAAAGTCAAC
This sequence comes from Amiota minor, assembly GCA_037043295.1. Taxonomy (NCBI): domain Eukaryota; kingdom Metazoa; phylum Arthropoda; class Insecta; order Diptera; family Drosophilidae; genus Amiota; species Amiota minor. The sequence goes on from JBAMAW010002805.1 coordinate 758,014, forward strand.
AACATTGAACAGACTGTTGGCCAAGTTTACAAATATCTTTACTTCATAGATTAAAGTGTGTGCTTGCGTGTGACGTTTGACGTTTGTACTCGTATGTTACTCATATGTTTCTATCTTCTTTTTCAATTTTCGCATAATATTTATTATTAGTGCCTACAATTTGTGTTTTTTTTTTTTGTTTTCAAATCTTCTTTGGTTTCATCTTTTCTTACCAAAAAGAAAAACAAAAACCTACTTATTTATTGTCATTGTGCTGTTGTTGTTCTTCATGTTATTTATTAGATGAAGGTCAACATGTATATAAAATACAATAAGACAAAAAAAAAAAAAAAAAAAATAATATAAGAAATAATAAAAATAAAGATAATTTAGTGTGTTGTAGCCTGCAACCGGAGGCGATAATTTTTCCAATATTTTTTTCCCTTACCTTTCACATTAATGGGAATGTGGTATTTATCACTTAGTTGGGAAGATTGTAACGCATAGAAGTGAATGTCAGAGGGTCTATAAATTGGAAATGATCAGTGTGTTAACGGAAAATCTAATTAATCCAAATGTTTTAATGGTAATACTAAATATTTAACTAAAATTTTTTATGGACTTGTCTTACTATCGAACACATATAATAAGCATTTTTAATTTTGATTTCACGTTTATTAAAATGGATAATATTAATTATAACTTCTAAAAACATTAATGCAAAATGATCAATTGATACAAAAATTGATTCCTTCAAACAAATATTAAATGTATCTGCTTTAAAATTGTAATAATATTTCTATATTTCATCTGCTGATATCTGAAAGGTATGGAAGTTTCGGTGAAATCAAATAAATATTCTGTTTCTTTTAAATATATTTTTTAGGATTTTTTTTTAAGCTTTTTTAATTACCATAATTTTTTGTCATCTTAGTTAGTTTATTGTTGATGTTGTTGTATGTTTGTTTATTTGCTTTTGTTTTTCTTTTTGGATGTTATAGATTTTTTATGACTGTCAATTAGTGCAGATAATCATCGTATGACATGTAGATTGTATGTATGGAGTAACGTATACGTGATGAGAAATAAAGAAGAAGTTGAATTAATTTGAATATTACGTATACGCAATGTGAGTCAATAATATTTGATGTGATGTGTTTTCATTTGATTTGATTTCAAGATAGGTGAATGGAAATTATAGGTTAAATGCAAAATAAAATGAAGATGTAACGAAAATTGGGTGAGTACATAGTTTTTACCAAATGTGGAAATAATCTTTTGGGGAATTATTGGTAAGTAGTGAATAATACAAAAAAAAAAAAAAAACAAAAAATAAATAAACTCTACTCTAACATATGTAATGGGACTAACATAAAAAGAAAAGACAAAGGTCTGCCACGATTGAAATGTGCTTTTAAATTTTTTTTTCTTCCAATAAAAAAAAAAAAAAAAAAAAAATGGATCAAAGAGTTTTAATAAAATTTTATGTGAAAAATAAAATGAAGTGCCGAAGCACTTAAAATGTTGACCAAGTCTACTTAGAGGGCTGAGAAGATGTGTTGTGCCTATGTCCAACCTGGATGCATCAGTACATCAATAACCCACGAAAACAATGAACTGATGAAGAAATTTGTTATAGAAAATCATCTAAACACTAGTATAGAAGATGCTGATGATTTCGGCATATCGGTTAGCAGCACAGTTTGTTCCGAAATTGCTAAATTTTGATCGTAATTTTATGTGTCTTTTTATTGATTGTTTCTCATTTTTTACTAAAATTTATATATCAATTTAGAAATGAGACATTTTTGGATGTTGTTAACCATGTCGCAAAACATAAATAATAAGTTTGTTTGTCTACTTGTACTTCTTCTTCCTGCTACGCAAGTTGTTGGTGTGACCGCACTTCATGTTGCAACAGTTGCTAGCACGTGGATGCAAACGAGCGTAGCACTTGAGGCAGATCATCTTGTTGCAGTTGTATTTATGTGCGAGAATACATAACGATGGCTCAATAATACTATCACAAAGACGGAGCACTAAGTGAAGGGTTGACTACTTCTGAATGTTGTCGTCGGAGAGAGAGTGTGTGACCATCATCCAGTTGTTCGCCTGCAAAGATCAGAGGATGCTGGTTCCTCTTTGTATTGAATCTTAGTCTTAACATTATCGATGGTTGTCTCTTACTGGCGAGACCTCCAAAGTAATGGTCTTGCCAGTAAGAGTTTTTACAGTTTTTGGGCAAAAACAAAACTACTATTTCCTGTTTCAAAAAATGAAAACAAACTTGAATGGATGTAGGTTTATCACAATCAAGGGAATAACAACGCATATCAGAAGTATATATTTCGAGGCTTGGAAAATTCACTGGCTCAGGTGTATTATATCTGGGGGAATTACTTTGAAGAGGATAAAATATGTATATACATATTGAAGAATAAAATGTCACCTATTTTGGACATGTATGTATACATAATGATAACATTTTCAATTCTTATAATTCTAAAATTACATGATATTTGATTGTTTAGGAAAAATAGTGAACAATCATTAGAAACCTTTTAGTGAAGTCGTCTTAACGAAAATACAAACATATGTTTTCGATGGTTGGAATCAAAGACAACAGTCAACGGTCTTTCAATATCCATGTGAAAAATAGATCACAAGAACAAAAATACCAAAAACAAACCCTTAAAGACATTTTTGCAAACTTGAAAATGATTTTTTTTTTTTCTTTTCTAGTAATTTTTCTAGCCTCAGAGTGGGATACAGTTGTAGAAGAACAAAATTCATGAAAGAAATCGTTCTATATTTTACAAAACTTCAAAAGGAATAGAATCAATGCAAATGCAATGAGCTTCTTTTCTTCTTTTCTAATCAGTTTTCCAGTCTTAGAGTTTTGTCACCTTAATGTAATTCATTTGTAGCTACAAGTATCTATGAAACTTACATATAATCTAAACAATTGGACTATTAGGAATCTTTTTGTAGATAGTCAAATAGTTTTTAATGGATAATCTACAATAGAAAATTTATTTCTTTATTTATATTTAGGTATATATAATTTTAGATGTTTTTAAATTGGAAAACTCCAAGACATTTGTTATGCTATTGTTTTCATGAATCCAACGAATGTGAAATTGCAAAGCTTAACTGATTTTCTTTTTCTATTTCTTTTTTTATAATGCGGTAAAATGAAATAAAAACACTAAAAATTGTTGTATTTTTTTGTATTGTATAATTTAATAAAACTGTATTTTTTTTTATTTTTTTTAATGCATTTCACTGTTTACTAATTTTACTATATTTATTATTATTATTATGGTTGTTGATATTGTTGTGTCGTTGTTGTCAGAAAAGTGTGACTTTGAGAATTTATTTGTTATTTTTATTTTTTATTTGAAATTTTCTATTTTAATAGTTTTTTCGCTTTTTATTATACATTTTTTTTTTGTTTCTGTGCAATTGCATTAATTGCATGATGGGTTTATTTCTATTTAGAATTACAGTTTTTATTATTATTATTTTAATTACATTTATTTGCTTTAAGGTTTTCACTCGAATATTAAAGTAAAACAAAACAAAAAAATATATATTACAGTATTCCAGAGTATTTGACTGAGCTTTGCTTAGATTTTTATGTGCATAATTGAATCGTCCCGAGTTGAAATCATCTGAGATTTGTTGGCTTTATGGGAAATAATCGCAAGTTACAGATTTCATTGTTCGATATGCGGAAATGAAAGTTCAACATGTTTCACAATGCTATAATACGAGTATATAAAGCTAGTAGCAACAATCGATTAGACCCGGTGAGAGAGATCTAATAGTTTTTTTATATTGCATTTATAGGAAACTCATTAGGAAACGGAGAACAATATACAATACTTTTGATGAGACAAAAATCAATGAACCGTTTGTTTGTGCAAAAAAGCAAATTTTAAATTTATTCGAAAGTTAAAAGTTTTCAATTCAGAATTGAATTGATATTCATTCATTTTATTTATTTTACTGTTCATAGAAAGTTGGGTGTGGAAACTATTGTATGAAAAGATTTTTGAACAATTTTAACTGTTGAAATCATAAAAAATTTTCTATAAGATGATTTCTCATTAATATTTTTGTATATCAACTTACTTAAACTCTTTAGGTCTCAAAGATTCATATTTATTTTTATTGAATATAGTGGATATTGAATCTTAGGGTTTTATTCTTCAAGTCAAGATACTTTTACATTCAGATGTACAATGTGTATGCGTGGTGTTTGTGCTACATCAAATGTTCAAACATGGCACATAAATCTCAACAAAGACTACAGACGACGATGATGATAATGGTGATGGCCAAGAAAAAATAAGAAATTATTTTTTACTATTCAATTGCACACCAAAAACAACAAAACCCATAGCCAGCCACATAGCCAAGAAGTCACTCACTGACTCAGTCAATCGTTTCATTCATTCACTTAGTTTGCAGCTTAACTTGACTTCTTCTTGGCGGTGGTAGTGGCGGAGGTGGCATGTGGCATGTGGCGAGTGCAAAGTGGCAAGCAGGCAGAACCTCCTTTCAAGCTTTACAGAGTGCATAAATCTCTCTTGGTTTGCTTTTTTTTTTTTTCTTTTTTTGGCATCAATGAATTGATTTGCCAAGTAGACAAATTCGGGGTTTGTGGAGCTTTTGCAATATCACAACACTTCCACATTGAAATGTTTTTTAGGTTTGCAATGAATTTGAGTATCTCTGAGAGTGGGGGAATGTATAGTTAGTTGGCCTCCAGGAAATGCTCCCTCACTCACTTGGTTGGTTGGTCGTTTGCTCGCCTGCGAAATGCTTTCGAAACTATTAAGATAAATAATTGCGTACATTTGAGCAAATCGTGTTTGATGTTTTTGTTAATGTTGTTGCACAAATCTTCACTACTCGTTGTTGTTGTTGTTGTTGTTGTCGTTGCTGTTGTTTTTGATAATATTTGCTCTGATGTTGTTCAGTTGTTTGGCTGTTGTTGTTTTTGTCGATTTTTATTGGAACATGTGTCGATGTTTTATTCGTTCATGTTAATTTTTTATTGTTTTGTTTTTGTATTTTGGTGAGTAAAAAGATGTAAAAATAAAAAAAAAAAAAATTCAAGTTTGTTATACTAAAATGAGTGAAAAATGTTTAACAAATATCCATGCATGTTGTTATAGTTGTTGCTCTTATTCTATTTGTTGTTGGTTTAGTTTTGTTATTTGATCCCCTGTTTTTTTTTTTTTTTGTTTTTGTTTTATTGATTATACGAAAACGTTTATTGAAATTTATTGCATTTAAGGAAATTACTTTTCCATCAACAAACAAGCAAACAAACAAATAAATTTATTAACCCATTTTTATGGTTTGATTTTGTTTAGGGGTGTCTTTATAACAAAATCATGGCATATTTACTAGTATTTCAATTGATTATTCAGTTACAATAAGAAATTCTTTAATAAACAATAATAAATAATGGGAAAAGGTGGAATTCTAATCTACTAATGTTGCAAGTATTGAATATTGATAGATGGATGAAAGAAGGATATATTTGTATTCCTCTTTACTAGTTCATTCTTTACTAGTTTAAGATTTACATTCACTTGGCCTTTAAGCTTTTGCTTATTGTACATTGTCTTCTCTTTACATTTAGCATTCATTTTTGGGACACTTGTTTCTACTAGTTTTGAAACGGGATACCTCAAAGACTTCGTTTAAAAGAATATAGTAACATAAGTAGGTTTGTCCAGGAAACTCCTATGATCTCTAATAATGGAACACAACATGAGTCACAGTTTCTATGCAATGACTCTTATTCGATTTCCCATTACGGTCCCTATAAGCTTAAGTGTCCTAATGACTAACTGCTCTCATACTATTTAGATGCAGGTCCTAAAATATTTTCCATATATTATTTCATCATCAAAAAGTTTCATCTCTCATCAAACCATTCATACTGTTCATCAAACTTCATCGTCTTCATCGAATGATATGAAGTACTGATCACCCAGTGCGTGCCCCATCGATGAAAATAAATGATAATCTCAAAGAGCCAAGAGTCTTATGAATACAAGGGCTGACCAATTTGCAATGTCTTTTGCCCTATTCTGGCCGTTTTTAGAACAACGCATGATTCACATTGATTATTTGCTGCCGGTAACAGTTTTTGTTAACTTTTTTTACCAATTTGAGAAGCTCGTAATCCACAAAACCCTTCTGATCCTACCACACACACAGCATTGCCAAAACGATCCGGTCTTGCGCTCGATGTTGTTGGATGCCTTGACATCACCAATGATATTTTGGGTTTATAATTTTTATCGCCAGTGGCAGCGTTGCAACAGAATTTCATATGGAACCCATTTTTCAAACTTTTACATTTTTCCGATGGCTCTCAGACGATCAAAAACGGGTTGCATGTGAGTGGCATATAATTATTCTGCCATCAGTGTGTTATCTAAAACCAATAACCATTACAATTCGACATCTTTAAACTTATTTTTTTTCCCCAAATTTCAACATGTTTAACACAGTAGTACAAAGGAAGAAAAACGATATTTTAAATTTGCGCACATGGTAAATTAGTGATCTACATATCCTCATTTTAAGAACCATAGTTTAATTTAAGAGACACTAATTGACTAATGCTTCACCTAGATCTTGGATTCTTTAATCCAATTATGCTTATTAGCTTGGATGTGACACTCCTATGTGTAATTTGAGTTCATGGGAATGTCTAGATATCTTTCACTTTTGGTTCAGTGCATTCATTTATGACCATTACTTAAGTAGTGTATGTTTCCTTCTAACTAGATACTTTCACAATGACGAGACTTTTTAAGTTTAATTACTCGTATACAGTTGTCATAATATACTTATATTCCATTAAGATTTCGTACTCGAAATATTGTTTTGTAGTTGTAAAACTTATCTTTCTCTTTCATCACTAATTATTGACTTCAATGACGTTGGTTTTCATAAACCATTTATGAACTTGATAAGCCACGTGTATACATTAATGGCAACAAATTGGCACCAATCAATGAACCCATTTAAAAAAAAAAAAAAAAAAAATTAATACCAAGCTATAAAAATGAAAAAGATTTAAGATGAAAACCAATAATAAAAAATATTGTCGCCAAAAAACTAAACTAACCAAAATGACAACGCCAATGGTGACCATAAATAATGTTGCTGCTAAAGTTTTAATAAATAAAATAAGCAAAACAAAAAAAAAAAAAAAACAAACATAATATAAACAACAATAAAAAAAAAAATAAACTAAGTTTTAGTAAAATGTTTAAAAAATTAAGAAAACTTAACAAGAGAAGAAATCATATGTAAATTTATGCGTCGCTAAAGAAAAAAGAACTTGACTTCTAATTCATTTAAATGGGAGCCAAAAACGAAATACAAACTGAAATCAAATGAATTCGAATTGAATCAATTCAACGTAACATTTTAGTGTTTTTGTATTTCTATTTTTTATTATGTTTTGGTCAACAAAAAAAATGCCGTAAAAAAGGCAAAGTTGTTTTTTAATTAAAAGACAACAACAACAACAACAACAACAAGAACAACAACGCATACAACAAAAGCCAAGCTGAGCCATTTTAATGAGTTAGAAATGAGTTTTTTTTTTCTTTGATTTTGATTTGGTTGTTTGGTAAAGTCAAAACGGCGACAAATTTCCAAAAATGTAACTTTCGAATTTAGCGGTGTTTCATTCCTCTTTGTATCTTCTGCCTTTTGTCATTTGTTGGACTGTATTTTTATTTTTTTTTTTTCCTTTTCAATATATCTTTAATTTGAAGTTTCCAATTCTTTAGGTTGTCAACTCAATGAGACATAAATTTTAGACAAACATCGATAGATGAAAGAAATAATAATATTTAGTTAAAAGCCCCAAAATCAACGAAATCAACGGCGAGGTTAACGTGTTACAAAGGGCACAGCTGGAGATGTTGGCAACTGAGGCACAGGTTGGTGATGTTGTTCAAACTGTAGTGTTGTTCATGATCATGATCTTATGGTAACCAACGTCATCATCATCATCATCATTATCATCAGTAGTGATATCTTTGATTATAACCAATGTTACTAAGTTAAAGTAGTTGGATCCACTATAGCAGAGTCAATGCAATAAATCTGTCGGCTTTAGCCCACATGTGAAATCGTTTTATGGTTCGCTCACTCACTGTAATCCAAAATATTAAACAACAAAAACAAAAGTCTCTAAAATTCAACCAGCTTGATTTCGACTCTTTAATTACAAGTCACAAAAATCCAAATCCAAATCCAAAACAAAAAAAAAAAAAACAAAAAACGTTTCGATTTCGTCTATGAAATTTGACTATTATATCCTCCTTCTTTTCATTTTCTTGATCTGATGTTAGTAACAAGTGTTTCGAAGCTTATCTTGCTCTATAGATCGATCGATCGATCGGTCGCTTATTATGAGACTCTGAGACTTCATTCATTTGCTTGTAATTGATACTTTTACTTAAATGGTTGTTGTTATTGTTGTTGGTTCTTTAAAAGAGGCGACAAGCTTTGTAACTATGCTTCTCTCTAAATGTGTCTTGTCTTAGTTCTAAATACAAATAAATGATCTAATGAAGATGAATTGTTATACTATGTGTTTTGCTTTAAGCTGCACTTCTTACTGATATTGTATTATTGTAGTAATAACTTGTGATATTATTGTTTATAATTGTAAATATTTCTCTGCTTATGACACATTTGCACAATTTGCAGCTTTGCAAACTATTAACGCATGTCTCATGACTCATTTTGTGGTGACGTTAATAATTGCATTTTTGTTAAATGCCTCACAAAAATGTCAATTATAACAAGACAATGACAGAAATCACAGGCTTTTGTTTGCTTTAGATATATTTATGCTCAAAATTGACAACATGATTATTTCTTTACATTTTTTAATAAGAACAAATAAACCTCAATAGAAATAAACACTGAAAAAGAAAAAAAAAAAACTTAACAAAATTTTTATAGCCACGAATTATTGTTGCCATAATTCATATTAAATTCACTCAGTTGTTCATTCGAACAATTGAGCTTTAGCTTTGACTTTAAGCTGAAATGCTGAGCTTAAGCTTGAATCTGGTATCTTACTCTATGAGGGCGCTATGATTTCATCTTATACTAACGCCTCTATATATCTATTTATCTATCTATCCATAAAGTGTCTGCTGTACTCTGTCATGCCACACCACAAATTCTCATGCATTTCGTGCATGTTGCATTTATTATACAAGTATTACATTGTATTCGAATTGCTATATCTATTTGTAGTTGTATCTATATATCTGCATTTGTATCTGTTTCTGTTACTACTTTCTGTAAGTTGATTTTTTTTTTATTTTTTTTTTTAAATTTTATCTTCTGTGAGTTACTCATATTCGCCTGAGAAGAATTTTTAATTGAAATAATTGCCGGCTGAGTTAATTAAACGATAAATAATGTAATTGTATAGAAGAAAAATGAAATGAAAAAACGAATAGTAATAATAATAATAATAATAAGAGGCGATGCTATTCATCTATTTTAGCTTAAAGCAAAAACCACATCTTAGTGAAGTTTTATTATATTGAACATAGTAAGAAAATATTATAAGAGTCCAGAAAAATATTCAAAATTAAATAGAAAAGTGCAAATATATTTGGCTATAATGAATATTGTAAGTCTTTCATAAATAATGAAGATCGATTGGCGGGAGAACTATATTTTAAACAAATTCTAGGTTAAATTTCTGTTCTATAATATAAAAAATATAACTTGGAAAGATGTAAATTATTAAATCTATGTATTGGCAAGTGAAGAACTTGAACCAACTTCCTCGATTAACGGTCCGCCAATTTGCAAAAGATGCCAACCGGTAAGAATGATCTACCCAGTTTTTTCTATTTAGGTTAAATGGAATATTATATTGTACATATTTGGATTCTTTAATTTATAAAGAATTAAGCTTTTGCTAAATGGTGTGGCCAATTATGTCTTTGCAATGAACATGCTCTGCCTCAAGATCCACCAATTCGTAAATGCAGTCACTTGGTTAATAAACACTATACAGCTTTATCTTGGCAAGGCTAGTTTGACCTTTTAGTTTATTGCATTTACTGAACAGATGCACCGACCGATGCCAATTCTCTATGTGAACCTTTTAGTCTAACATATTTATATATTGAGGAAAGAATACGCAGCCTTTTTTAATATAAATTTAGATAATTTTTTATATTGTATATTAGTCTTTCAATTATTGCAGGGTCGTCAAATATAAGTATGTTTGGTCTAGTGTTGCAATGATAAAATATGACTCCTTTTCTATTGTTTCAATTACATTAATAGTTGGCAGTAGACTTCGATCAATTGTTTGGCCAGACAGTAGTAGATCAATCCAATCACACCAAACACATAGCCGTCAAAACTTGGCTTTGCTACGGTTTGTGGAGGTTCATCACGCTTCGACCAAGACCGCTTTCGCACAGCAGTCTTGCATATTCTTAATTTTTCATCACCCATTACAAATCGCTTCCAAAATGGTTCGATGATTCGCATTTTGAAAATTCGGTCAATTAAATTCTTTTCACTCAATTCATAAGGCATCTAAATATCGTTTTCTTTTTTAGCTATATAACGATTTCGTATAAGCCGGTGTTGCCCAACTTTTTTCCATGATTTCATAGACTTTCTCAATGATAGGGCGAACTAAAAGTGGTGAATTTTTCACATCAAAGGTTTCCTGAATGAAATCGAGTGAACCATGTCATGGTAGTGGTTTTTCAAGGCCCGCGCCGAATTGTAAAATCATAGAATATATCGAATTTTGGATTCGTCAACTGTAAAAAAAAAAAAGAAAGATTTACCAGATGCAATGAATCGTTTCAAAGTTATGACACATCAAAGTCAAGTGAACAGAAAAATGCCGCGTAACTTTTCCTTCACCCATATAATAGTCTCTGTAATTTCTATTCACTGTCATGAGGTTTGGAAATATATTAAAGAAGACACTGTAATCTAATGGCTGAATAGCTTAGGCCATATGATTGGTTAAATAGAAATGATTTTAGATCGATTTACGAAGGAGTTTTAATGAACTTGGCTACTTTGTCTTAAGATTTGCCTATGTCAATGAAGTTTCGCATTTCAAAACGGTGGCAATTTCCTTATCAAAAGTTGATCCGTGGTTTGGTGGAAGGGTAATTCAATAGACGTGAATAATATACCTATAACAAAGATTTACTTAATCTGCATGTGCCATTCACTTAATAAATTATATACTTATAATAAATATACTAAATACACTAAAGTTACATAAGTCAATGCAAACTTAAGCTGCAATTTATTGTATTTACTGTTGTGTGTTGTTGTGGTAAGTCAGTATTTTCTCAGAACGAAACTAAAATGCAAGTTGATTGATAACTTTGCAATTAGTAAGAGATTTATTTCTAGCAAAACCAAAATGAAATTACATTTGACTCATCGCAACTTATAACAATAATGACAATAGCAACTAAACCAACAACAACAACAACAACAACACATATGTTGTAATATATTTAGTAATGAATATCATGAATTGTCAATAAATAATAATAACACTATTTGTTTAAAACTATTTTTTGTTTCTTTTTGTTTTTGTTTTCTTAAATTTATCTTATATTTTGCTGTTGCTGTTTCTGTTGCTTTTGCTTTGTTTATAGCATTTTGCTTTGTCATTTTGATGATCATTTAGTGGATTGTTTATTTCGTTGCGCTTCTCATTGATTGATTATTGCATATTATGTATGTTATTATTTTTATTATTATTACTATTATTATTCGTATACATTCTCGTATATCTTTTTTGGCTGCTTAATTATCGGACTGCGTGGGTAAGAAATTATGATTATTACTCACTCACTCACTCATGTTCACTTTGCCGTACTTAGCTCATGCATGCATCATGTGTAATTCGTAATGAAATGATACTGAGATACACAGATTGACTGAAAATATTGTATATAAATACAATAAATTGAAGTGTAATTGAAGGCGCGTGCGCAGCGCACCCCTTTTTTGTTTTTTATATCTTTCAACTGCTGCTTTTGTTACTGTTATTGTTACTGTAATGCTGCTTGTGCAGTAATCAGTTGCTTGATGATTGTATCTTGTTGTTTAATGTAAACGATTTTAAATGCTCTTAAAGATACAACAACAATAACAACAATACAAATAATAAAAGCAAAGTAAAGACAATGCCAAATTACAATTAAAAGCACAATTATACAATACCAATAACAACAAAGTATAAGTTAAATAAAATATTTAATAATTAAGTGTTTTGTCTTTTGTTTATTTATTTTATAAGATTTAGATATAATAATTTCGGTACCATCGGACCGAATGAACATGTGATTTTTGAACTTGAATTCATAATAATTATCAATTATAATTGAGAGAATTCATTTCATTTTCTTTTCCAATGCAGTGGCAAGACAAAGGATTTGCGTGGTTAAAAAAAGTACAAGTATCTACACCCACAATTTAGTTGACCATAAATATTGTTTGGCATTTTTTTTTTTTTTTTTATAAGCATAACTAAGAAGCTCGACAAATATGGCAAAAATAATGGCAGAGATGACTTAGACTTGTTGCTTACTGCTTGCTGACTGCTTGTGGTTAGTGGTTTTGATTGAGAATGCGTTCCCTGGAGGCGCCTGACTAAGTTAGTAAAATATAAACAAGCATGAAGATGAAGAGAGAGAGAGAGAGAGAGAAAAAAATATAAACCACAAATAAGGCAAATACTCGTATATATTTACGCTATGTAGGCAACATTACTTGGCACAAAAGCATTTTGGCCAACTGCATGCATCATCTATATACTTATGTATCTATGTATCTATGCACGAATAAATGGCTTAAGGCAATGAGTAGCTTTAAGTTGAGTAACGCATATGAATGGCGGCGCTAAGACTCTATGACTCTATGATAAGTCGATGATGATGCTATTGATGATGATGCTGCTGCTGATGATGATGGGTATCAATGATGAATTTCTCGACGCTTAATGAATTCAATTTCATTTTCAATGTTTGTCTTTACTTTCGTTGGCATGCAACATACAAACAAACAAACAAAGAAACAAACATCAAAAACAAACAGCAAAAGGGTTTATTTTTTTTTATTTTATTTCTTCGTTCTTTTAATAGGGAAATATTTGTTATGCCTGACATATCCTGTAAGCATATAGGAGCATCCCTTCTTCTGCTGTCTGTACTGTGTGTTGGCCAGGCCAACAACTCGCAAGTGATTTATGCCAAGTCAGACAGTCACTCAGTTGTATTTACCCTTCCATGCACACAAACACACGAAAGCACAGATATAAAAGACTTTAGTTTGTCAGTCTTAACGTTTGTCTGTTTGTCTTTTGTAACTAATTTTTGCTGTTGTTTGAATCAACTTTTTTTTCTCATTTTAAAGCGAAAATTGTCTGGAATTGCATTCTGGGCATGGCGAACGCACATGCCAATGATGAATGTGATGTGTGTGTGTGTGTGTGTGTAGTGTATGTCTGCATCTTAAAGTACCACGCATTTTTTTTTTTTTTTCCTTATTGTTTCGTAGTATACAAAAGTAAAGTATTAAGGCTACAGATACTGAGCGAGTCAACAAACATCAGCCAGCAATGGTGCCAGATACAAAGCAAAGCTGTGTAGGTGCAATTTGTGCAATCACCAACATCCAACAACTGCCTCTTTGTCTTTAAGACGTCGTCACCTTCGCTTCGTTTCGCCTCACTTCACTTCACTTCACTTCATTTCGTTTTGCTTCGTTATTTGTTACCATTGGGCTGGGCAAGGCGCGTGCGCAGATACTAGGTACTATCTGTGTATCTTCTACACACACAAATATCTTATGCAGTCTTATTTTGAGTTGAGCAAAATACAAAATTAAAGCAAAAAACAAAACAAACAAATGTATGCAAAATTTTAGAATTTATGAATGAATGAATGAATGATTGAGCAAATGTATCTTCTTTGCTATAAAGAAGATACTCACAGTCATTTGAATCTTGTTCGTTCGCAGAAATTAATTATCGACAATCAGTCAAAATACGCAAACGAAATAATTAAACGTAAAATCGCAACAAAGCAGCACACATCATTCAACCAAATACTCACTCGCTCATTCACCCGCCCGTCCATTTGACCGATCATTCATATACAATATGTTAAGTATATATACATATGTACACCTGCCTTCTTAGTGAGATTTGCGCATGCGTCGTCATAGTCTTTATCATAATCATCATAATCATCATCATCAACGTTGTCGTTGTCGGTGTCAGCGTCTGTTTGTCTAATGTTTGTTTTGGTAATGAAGCTCATTTCCGTTTTCATTATTTTTGTTTTTGATTTAATTTAAAATTTTTATTAAAATTTAAATGAATTGCTTTATTTGATTGTCGCCCAAATATGCCCCTAAGATTCAATTCCGGTTGATGATCCTTTTGCCAACTTATTAATTCTTTCTCTATGTGGCGTGTGCTCTCTTATTGATTGTTTGGTTGTTTGATTGATTGATTGCCTTAACTTATGAATTTATTCATTCATTCACTCAGTCACTCACTCACTCACTCACTAAGTCACTTATGATGACGACGACGTGAACGCATTTAAGCCAATTATGCCTTTTTTGTCTGAGATACTTTGTTTTTAATTTATTTAAATCAAATGTAAAATACAAAGTGATTTGTTCGAGTATTTTAGTTTAAGCTGATTTAGCATTTTGAAAATTATACTCGTATGTAGATTTTTTGTTTTGTTTTCTCTTGAGGTGTTAAAATATTAATTATTTAGATAAACTACAATTTTCGTATTAAATATAATCAAAGAAATATGATTCATAATCGTGATGATTTTTCGTATTTATTTAACTACTCACTTACTTAGTTAAAAAAAATCGTAGTAAGATCTTTCGAAATTTGTTAATGAATGATTTTCTGTTTGTTGTTTATTGTTTGTTGTTTTTTTTTTTTTTTTTTTGTTTAAATTAAAGAAATGATTGCTGAGGCAAGTGAATAATTATCCGATGGCGCCTTCACATATTTATACATACTTATATTGTAAAATGTGTTCTATTGACAAATGATCAATGAATCGCTTTGTTGAGAGTTTTTTGATTTAATCAAGCGATTTTGCCGTGCTTATCTTTTTTTAAATATTTTTTGTATTTATTTTATTTTTATTATTTTAATTAAGTATTTATTATGAATATGTTATGCCTATCATAACTTTAGATTAAGGTTTTGTCTATGATTTTTATGTCTTATTAAGTCATGTCTTGGCTTAGCGCATAAACAAATCTCATAGTACATATATTTGTACTTGTACAATTGAATAATGCTTGGGCCTGTAACTTCTTATCAGTCATCGCTTAATTCTAGAGTAAAGGCTGTAAAGGCTTCTCCACTAAGAACAGTAAAACTTACCCTCATTAATTCCTTTATGCATAAAGATTTTTCATTTCTAATCAGGGTGTGATTAAGACGATTTGATAGGCACTTTACCTTACGAAAAGTTGCAAACGTAATCTGCAAGTTAGTTATGAATAAATGATGGAACTCTCAAGATCCGAGAATCTTTGGTAGATCAAAAACCTTCTGGCATCATATGACTAGGTTAGACTACTCAAAGAACTTAGCTATTCTATAGTTTTTTTCACGATTACAACTGGCTGTTGGGTTCAACTAAGTGAACTTTCCTGGTTTTACACAAAAATAGTGGCGCATGGCTTGACATCAGTGCCGCATGTAATAAAGTCGATTTATTTCATGAAGACTTAATAACACGTGACTAAGCATAAGGCATGACAATCAATGTCTCCTTCCTTGTATATGCAAGATATTTGCAAGAAACATTTTTGAGTCATACTTATTTTTGTCGGATCTAGTCAGGCTTCGTACACGAACGTACTACCATTTTGAACTCCAAACAGTTTTTGGGCTGTTGGCCCAACTTGTTTTCACTTATTTATGGCCTGTAAGTCCAAGTTATAGAGGGTCATAAGTGATAAGAATAATCTACCTTCTTTGATTAGAATTTCAAGCACAGTAGGCTTGAGTAAAACTCTAGAAATTCCCAGAAGGGAATTGCTGCGTATAAGATAAGGAAAGTAAAGTTTTGCCAAAGTGAGGTTCTGAAACAATGATGACCAAACCGCGGTCCAAGCCAGGTATCTGTGCAGCTCAATGCGTCCCCACATGCGATGCAAGCCACAAATCCATAAAAAAACGGAATTGTTGATCGCCAATTTAAGTCGATGACCTCTTTTCTTGTCTCTTGATCGTCAACTTAGACGGATGGATATCCACTACTACTTCCAATGTGGGCCAGGGAACCAACAAGGTTGGACATATCTGTTCTAAAAGATCTAAAGATGCCTACAATACTTGAGGAAATCAATTTACTCAGCAGCCATTACAATCAGTGACTGCATAGATATCAAAATATATTTTTGCAACAGCTTTCACTCAAATGGAATAATTGGAAATAACTCACTTAAAATTGAATTCATACTAATACTAATTTTGATCATAAACTTCAACTGGATTTAAAATTTAATATAAAAGAAAAAATATTATATATACATATAAAGGTCTGTATAAACTAAAAACCGTAAAGGGAAAAGATCCCAACGGTATTTTATTATCTCTAGAACGCTATCATAAAACTTGAGTTTGTTATAATTAGATCCACTAAATTATAGTGCTGAGATCCATATAGACTGAAATAATAGTTTCTAAAGCACTTAACGCCGTTGGTTATAATTTTCCCTATAACATTTGTAGTAAGTATATTATTTTTTGCGGTTGTAAATGCTGTTCGACTTATCACCAAATGTTATAGGAAAAAATAAAGTGGAAAAAATAGATTAAATAATAAAAAACTACATAAGACTACACGCCTCTATACATTAGATTTGACTCTAATAGTTCCAATTATAGTTTATGTCACGTACTTAATTCCATTTAGCGATCATTCCGTTGAGCACTAACAATTATTTATGTATTGTACATCACAGATACATTACGTCTCACTTAACTCTTAACTCTAGGCTTCAGATATTGTTTAGTACAATATTTGCTCGCTTGGTTTGCTCGATAATGACATTTTGTTTTCCTATGATTTTTCTTAAAAAATAACAAAAACAATTATTTTGCGGTTTTCTTGTTGTTATAAGCTCTATGTAATTTTTATTTTTTTCTATTATTTTTTGTGTTTAATTACAAATAATGATGGCTATTTATTATAAACATAACTTGAGGTTATTTGTTGGAAACAAAAAATTGTTTAAAAAAAGTGGAGGAAAATACTATAAACGCAAAAAAAAAGAAGAAATTATATTTAATTTGTATGAATTTTGCTACTTGTATTTATTGTTACGAGTTTGATGGGGGAAAATTATTGTGCATTTGTTAATGATTAATGTCTCTACTAAATATAGATATTTCTTTGGATTGGAAAGATTTGAGTAATCAACTTAGGCACAAAGAAAGCGTGGAAAAGAATCTGTAAATTAGAAAAAAAAAAAAAACAAAATCATTATCAAATTAGATATCGTGGGATATTTTCTTTAGATGGGTTTTCTTCATTAGATTGATTGCAGATTTGGTGTTAATACAATGTACTCGTAACTATAGTGTAATTTTGGTGATAAGCAGTCAAAGCTTAAAGTATTTTTCCTGTAGGTTGGATATGAGATGTGAATATTTTGATTTCAGAATTTAATTTAATTTCAATCGATTTGTGAACGCCTTGACTCTCACTTCGACCATTAGTTTTGGGATCATATTGAAAGCATTACATAGCATCCTCCGTAATAGTTACTTTGCCGACCTCTGTCTGATTGTCACGAGGTGATTTCTGGTTACCAGTTAAATGTTGTGAAGCAAACTAGGCGTACACCTTTGATTTACCCAAATTCTTGATGAGAATCCTCTTGCCATTGTTGTTTCGACCACCGTTACATCCTGAAAAAATCAAAAAATCATGTGATTTAATACCGCTGATCCATTTTTTATAGGGCTCTGTGGCCTATGATGATAAGCCACAGATGATTAATGCGCTGGAAGACAAGATTTGACACGTTATCAAGCATCCTGGGCTCCATTTCTGTAAATTGGATATTGGACTTCCCGATTGGTCTTCCTGCGAGCTAGCCGAGGTACCCTTACCGGAAATCAAATCATATACTTAAATAAAAATGACAAAGAATTATTAGAATCTATTAAATTAAGCCAAATTCATGGCAATTTGCACTATAAGTTTTTTGTCATCACCTGACTCCAACAAACACGAACGTTTTTCAGTCCTTTCAACAATTTTTTCTATTTGTACTTTTGCCAAAAAGAATTTAACTCAGGGTTATCCCTAGCAATTCTTGATACTTTGAAAAGACTCTGTTCGTTTGTATTTGGCTTGACTGGTTCCTTAGATATAAGTTAAGTACTGATACTTAATTGACATACCTTGTAAAGTACAATAGTATATGTTAAGACTTCTAAAATATATTTAATGCAAAGAAACATGAACATCTTGATTATCCTTGTACTTGTTTTTTATTGTAATATTCCCAATTAGATAGATCACCAACATAAAAATTCATTATACTAGATGGTATTATTATATTTTCTTATCTATTTTACAACTTTTGTCATTCGATCCATTTGTTTATTGTGCTATATATTTCTCTGCATACTTGTGTGAGATATCTTAAGAGATAGAAAGAAATACTTTTGTAGCTTTCACTAAATTTTTACAGATCTTCTACAACTTCTTTTCTTATAGTAACAATATCACCAAACATCTTGAGCAACAAATACAATAATTTAAAACACGTTTTTCTTTAGCGCTCTCCACTTAATTCATTACAAGAAGAAGATGAAAACTCAATGTTTCTTTTGGATTGGATTTTTTGAAAAGTGGCGACTAAAGTCTCGAGGTCTAAGTAAAAGAAAGAAAGAGGCGACGATGAAGATGAAGCAAAAGACTTGGCGTTAAAATCCAAAAATTTTTGTCCCACAAATAAATTATTATCCAAAGGGCAATTCAATGGCTTTTAACAACAGGTCAACCTTATCATTATTATTGCTTTGCATTCGAAAGAGCAATCGAGTGAACGAACAACTTCGTAAAGATCATTTTCGAACCCTACGCAACTATTGTAATTCACTATAGGTGCCAACTTAGGGCTAACTTTAAAGGCTTTACGCTTTAGGCTTTAGACAGAGTCTTAGGCCTTCTAGCAAGGTGGAGTCGATGATCATACTGACGCTGATGATGCTGATGATGATTACTATAGAAATCGAGCTATTGATGATCATGATGATGACACTCAAGCATTTTTAGTTTCGTTTAGTATTTTTTTGTTTAATTTGTTAAAGTAAGTAAAATGTGGAACGCTTAGAAATCGTTTGGAAAGAAGACAACAACTGATATTCATAGTTTGGTCGGTTGGTTGGTTTAATACATATAAAAGATAAAAGACATGAAAAAAACACACAAAAAAAAAAAAAAATGTCATAAATTATTCGATAAAATAATAGAGGGGGAAACGAAATACAAAATAGTAAATTGATCGAGCAAACGAAGAAGACCAAGACCCATTCGATATAAACGGATTTGGCATTTTGGTTATTATTGTTACCCTTTGTCATTGTTGTTGCTGTTGTTGTGAATGTGCGTCACTAACTCGATTGCTTTAACTTTTTGGCCTAGTGTAGTCTTTTCTAGATACGATACAGACCTATGTATATCGAATATATTTTTGTATCTAAAGATACGAATGACTTTCATATGATCAGTATATTTCTTTCAATAGTTCTGCGCAGGTATAGATTGCCATTGAGATATTGACATATTGAAATTTATACTTATATACACACATTCATATACTTATCTAGATAGATAGATAGAAGAAAGTTGCTAGAGCTGGCCAACATGCGAGTATACTGACCAACGATTCTGCAGGTGTTGATTTAAACGGTACTCACTCGTACTAGTGAGAAAGAAAGTTGATAAGATGACACACACACATGTACCTAAATTTAGATATGATTCTATGGATTGGAAATAAAGAGCTAATACGAGTATTCTTAACTCATCTAATATGAATTGAAATTGAAACGTGGGAATTTCCACTCAAAGTTATTAAAATGTGAAATACTAAACTCGTGAAACTCTTTGCATTGCAAAACAAGTGTGATAATGTGACAATGGAATCTTATAAAATATGTAATCAAAAGCCTTTATTTTTTACCCTTTGATACAAAATTTCTTATATACAAATAGAATTTTCCCAAACTCTAACTGTAAAGGAATCAAGATTCCCACGCGAATCCTTTGTTTTTTTTTTTATTACACAAGCACCTAACGGTTCTTTTCTATGATATATCAATGGAATTCGCAATTATTTATTTACAATGTAATCAAACGGTAAATTTGTTGACTATTTTGAAGATTGACAATTGTCTGCTACTTGAATCTTTTGACATTTTTTCCATAGATGATGGTGGCATGAGAATGAATATGTGTAGCAAGAGAAGAATTGAACCTGCCAAAGTGATGTTATCACCAAAGGATTACACAATAACAAACAAACAATTGATGATGTTTCTACTTAGAAGGAATAGGGGAAGAAATAGTAAAGGCACGCAGACGGCAGGTGTTTTTGGAGTTGTTGTTGTTACATCAATATTTAGTATCCTTTTTCTCACACGATGCACGCACCAGAAGCAGGCATAAAGCGTGTAAATGGAAAAGAAAAATAAAAGACTTAAATTATGAAAGGAGCAACAACATCGATGAGATTAATGACAAGGAAGAAAAAATACAGCAGCCAAAGCGTCAAGTGTCATTAACCTTATTTTGAGTTATTCGTTTGTACATAAATACTTATGTTTTTGTATGAGAGGAGCAAATGGAACAAACAGCAAAACCAACTAAAAATTACACTAAGCACTATGAATGCATTGCTCTCTCTCTCTCTCTCTTTTCTGAAACTCTCATACGTGTACTCTTTATAAATGTATCATATATAGAATGACATTTTCTCTTGCAAAACGAGGTCGTCGCACGATTCTATTCCATCCAAAATGAATGCTCTTGATGTCTTGTTTTATCTTTTTTGCATTCGTCCTGTGACTCCGATGTCGTCATCCTTGCTTGTTGAGCAAACACATCACACGCATACCAAATAAGTTTTGTGTCTGCCATGAAGATAATTTTTTTTTTTTTTTGTATTTTTTGCTTTGGTGTTTCTAGTCAGGATTACGATTTGTTGGCTGTTGCTTTTGATGTGTTTTGTCTGTGTGTGTTCTTTTTTTTCTTTTTGTTGAAGTTTATATGCACTGACCCAGAGTTGTCAACACTTTGCAATTGGACTGAGATTTTACAAAACTATGAAGAGTTCAAGTTCGCTAGTAGGCTATGAATTTTCTATTATAAGTTTTGTTGGCAACCCTGTACGATGATACTGCTGATTTTATTTCTGATTTAGTTGTCTGTTGCAACACAATTGGTATGCTAAACATAACACGCTCGTTCTCTTGCTCATATGCTTGCTATCAACATGTGGCAAGCAAAGAGTTACCACACTTTCTCTCTATTTATATCTCTTCCCTCTGCTTCCTTGCTCTATTCTTTTGGCATTTACGTTTAGCAAACTTGGTTGATACACACCTCCTTCTCGTTCGTCTTCGTTTCGTATTCAGATTGCATCGCGTGTTTTGAATGTCCTGTTTTACGATATGAATTATTCAAAAATTTTGTGTAGCCAAAGCCAAAGCGCCAAGGACGAATGAATGAATGAGTGAATGAACAAACCAACAACTAACCAAAGACTGACTGAATCTAGGAACAAATAAATGAATAAATGAATGAATGGGTGAAAGAATGATTGAATGAATGAGTGTTAAAAGGACTTAAAACAGACGACGAGTTGCATACAAAAAACCAAAAGCCAACGACGATTGCGTTGAGGCAAAAACATCGCCAGCCGCAACCAACCAACAACATTTTGCCGACGGAACAAGCAAGACAAAGTATCTGAGTATATGAACGAGCAAGCAAGCAAGCGAGCAAGCAAGCGAGCGAGTGCACGATTCCGGCCGGCGGATGACGATGAAGATGAGGTGGCTACGATGAGTTGTGTTGAGTTAAGACGTCCATACAAATGTGATTTTACTGTCTGTCTGCGTTGTTCCGTATGTGTGTTGGCAGTCAAAGTTTTATCCTTTGACAGGACATGGCACAACGGAGCGTTACTCGTCGTCGTCGTCGTCGTCGTCGTCGTCTAAGAGTCAACTAAGCGTGGCGCATAAGCTTGCAAGTGAAAGTGAAAGTCAAGGTTAATCCGTCTGCGAGAAAATGGAAAAAATTCAATATTTTGTACATTAAAGTTGGCTACAATTCTATGAGGAGCGTAGGGAGGATTGGACAGCTGCAACAAAATGTTGCATAAAAATATTGCGCACTTTTTGGCGCACAACTTTGTCTTTGGGGAAGTTGTATGTTTGGTGTGTGAGTATGTGATTAACATAAATTCAAGCGTGAATTTTATTACTCGTTGCAAGGACTCCACCAACTAACTACACATATCCTTTATACAACGTCACCAAATTGGAATTTATGTTTGTGCAACAGCGTTGCGACATGATTTTTATGATTGCTTGTTTGTTTGGTAATTTCTTTGTATGTGATAAGATCTGTGTAGTTCTTTGAGTGTGTGTGTGAGTTTGTGTGTGCATGTACAAATGTAATTTTCTGGGTTTTTCCGACATTGTTTACTTTGATTAATGGCCAGCTTTCGTTACAGAAAGTGGCTTTGAGGCCATGTTGGTCAGTTATTCTATACTAGTATACTAGTGAAATGATTTGTGATCTTTGAATTTATAGATAAACATCTTGAACTGTAACTTTGTGCTGACTCTGCTACTGTTGGTGATTTCATTGATTTCGCAAAACTCACAAAGAGCACAGATACAATAAAATTGTCGCCAAAATGTCTAGCATCCGTCAATGCTTATCTAATTTGTAATCTGATAGATACATACGTGTTTTCTTTGTGATAGCAAGTAAGTAGTCGCTAATAAGGAGCGAAATTCTATACATGAAATCATTCAACACATATTTTTCAGGAAATTGAAAAAACTATAGAATAATTCAAAAAAATTACTAGAAGTAAGAAAGCCAGAAGGTTAGACTTTAACCAAATCTCAGCATTACAATGCTCTTAGTTTTCAAGAAGACTACTAAAATTTTGAAATTGGAGAAATCGAAGGATAGATGGATAAGGCAAGTTTAATTTATCTTGTCGTTCTTATTAACAAAATATATAACCTTTGTGAGGCTTTTTAACGGGTGTTTTGTTTACACAAACTCAGTAGGCTTTGACTTTCTATCAAAAATTTACTTTGTTAGGTGTTTCATTATTTTTTTTCATTATTATAGTCTCCGTTGTGAGGAACACATCATTCAATAAATAAATTTTTTGTGTAATATTTAGTTGCTACAAATAAACTTATTTAAAACATGGGTACAGCCGAAAAGTTTAAAAAGTCAAAGCCTAAAAGCAACCGACACAACTTGTTCAAATATAAGAAATCTTCAAAATCAATGTCTGATGCAATTCGTAAATATATTAAAGGATGGAAGACAATAAAAAATAAACTCTCAGTTACGATTCTAAATCGCTCTCTTCCACCTATCGAGGCTATGGAGATAGATTAACATAACATGAAATTGAAATTAGTTCGAGGGATGAGTGGTTTTGATACATTAAAATTACAAGAGATGAAACACAAAAAACCAAAAGTATCTCAAATGGAAGTGGAGAGAGACAGAACTGGCAACACAGAACACATTGCCATTAATTTAAAGAAAATCATAATTTTTGTTCATCCAGAAAAAAAAAAGTGCAACGAAAGAAGTAATTCAGAGAAAAGAAGGAATTCTTGCCTAGAGGATTAAATGTTATTTGTTATAAGTTAGTTAATTGTAAGAGTTTATTTATTCAAAAATTTTCAATGTTATTCATATCATGGTTATATAATTTACAACATGTACTTTCATTCGGATGATCTTTTATTGAACTACACGTCGTGTCGTCTTAAGATATGAAAAAAATTGTCAGACTAAAATGACCAAATTCAATTTGCGAATGAGTGAGTGAGTAAAGGGCAACCAAATTGAACTTTTTGAATTAAGAAATGCATGCCGCATTCAGCAACAACAATATGGTTTAAGTATAATAACAATATCAACAGCATGTTGATCAAAATCAACATCAACATAATCAAGTAAATAAAGTAGGTTAATAGGTTTATATGCGTGCAACAACAAACTGAGCTCTATGCTTTCAACAAACAGGTTACGTCTTACTTTGATCAACAAAAGCATGCATGCATGCTTCAAACATTGCGTATACGCATTATTTTGTGTCAGTCGTCAGACAGAGTTGACAGTCAAAGAAATATACTGGCAGATGGACAGCCAATTTCATTTTCAATATAAGTAATCATCATGCCACATTAAAGAATATTTCTTCTTGTCTCAGTCTTTTTGTTTCGTTTTTTTTGTTATACGAATTTCTTAAGAAATTTTTCATTTTTCTGTGGCTCATGGACCTATTAGCACACGCTTATAATAATAGCACACTTAGTGATGACTCCAGCTGGTGGAGCCATGGATCAAGTTGTCCAAGTGGTTGCCAGCAACTGACATTGTTGAGATTCTCTTGTCTTTTGAGCTTTATGCAGGTCAAATCAAAACCATTTAATCCTGAATGCATTCAATGTGGCATGTTGGTCATATTGGTTACGACGAAGCAACGAATCGATCGATCGAATGAACGGAATGCGGTGCGTTGTCCGGTTCATCATCATATCATGACACTGATTAAATGATTGATTAGTTGATTGATTGCAATGATTGGTGTTGAGCGAGAGAATTGCTGCATTGCTGTATCATAATAACCACTAGGATCTTCAATACTACACAAATATCATGATCATTATATGATCAATATAAGCGGCGCATTTTGACTTGCAGGTGCCCTGTGCAAAACACAATTTCGGGGCCACTAACCTCAGTTAAATAATAATATCATTCTCCATATTTCTGGGGTATTGGCCCACAAGTTGTCTCTGGGAAATAATCATCAAAATTCATTGCAGTTCAACTGAGTTTCATTGAAAGATTTTAATAGATGACAAGAAACATTAGATTTTGCGTGCATCTTTCTGTTTTGAAATACTTTACTTTTGTTTCATCTTCATCGTCATCGTCAGTATCATCATCATCTTCATGTTATGTATTTTGTGTGTGGATACAAGTTTCGGGTGATCTGTTACAATATTTTGAGCCCCTAGAGCGAGGTCAATTGTTGCATTGATTGTTGGACATTGAAGTATAACAAGTGATCGCCTATCTGTCGATTATAGCAGATGCCGTCAAGTGATGACTTCAGTTATCTGTTGTGTTATTGTTATTTGTAATCGCTGAATGAACGCTCACTATGCTCGTATGTGTTGTTTTTTATGTGTGTGATAACTAACTTTACAAGTTGCCTTCAAAGTTTTCTGATTTCGCTCAATGTGTGGCACAAATCCCTACAGCAATCCAAACGATTTCATTTGGTCTCAACACTTAAAATGCCCAGCAGCTTCAACGATAGACAAACATTAATCTTTTAGATGCCTTACAATGCAAACTGAATATGGTCGCCTCTTGGAGTTTAATTTTTACCAGACGCAGACGAGACACGCAAGTAGTTTTGTTGTTGACTCTCTCTCTATCTCTTAATATATTGGATTTAATGTACACGACCTTCACATGTGATTAATATTGCTGTTGTTGCTTGTTGTTGTGTGCTATATGATGCTGTGTAAAGATCATCAATCGATAGTTCGATCGATCGATCGTTCGGAGTTGTTATAGTTTACATTTAGGGTTTCTCGACTCAATCGATCTAATAGTCTCTGGCATTGTATCTTTTACGAGTATATTGTATATAGTTTGCATGGTGCTGGTTGTTGCGTTTTCGTGTGGCATTTGATTCATTTCGATTTTTAGTTAATGAAGCCTTTGGTGGGTTTTTTTTTGTTGTTGTTGATTTTAGCTTTTTATTTGTAAATAGCAATAAAAAATACATTTAATTTTTGTTTGTTTCTTTGATTTTTTTTTTTATGGGCTTTGAGATAATAAATGACTGAGAGAATTTCAGTTGCGTTCGATGTTGTCACTTTAGAAATCCAATTAGCATTGGGAAGGTCATCATCATAATCAGGTTGGTCCATCATACAAGCAAATATCCGGGTTTTTAGAGTTTACAGTTTTGTTACTTGGTAGAGTATGAGAATGGTTAAACGCTAATGAGTTGTGTAGGAGTGAGTAATATTTTTATGGGGCTTTTATTCCCTTTTTTAATTAGGAAATTGTTTTGATAAAGTAATAAAAAACTAGTATGTCTTTAATATAAATAATTGATTGTAAATGATCTATTGATCTTTAAATTCTTGACACGATAATCAATTTCCTTTTTCTCTACTCAAAGCTCTAACAATGAATTTTCGGCACGCATATGTCACTTTACGAGACAATTCCAAGTAGTCGAACTTTTGACGAATCAACATTTCGTAGGTTGCTTGGTTGGAATCCTTCTTCTTCTGGGTCATTTTTCATTCAACTTTCAAACAATAGAAATCCTTTTCAAGCTCACTTTTGTGTCACTTGAAGACTCAAAAGAATTCGCAAAATAAGATGATGTTCGCTTGAGTTGTTGTTTTTTGATTGTTTCTTTATAAGTATTTTGGTTTCTCTTTTAGCTTTTCAGTTATTGTTGGCGGTTTTTAAGCATCTTTTTAGCCCCACTCGGTTTTAAAGTCAAGCATTAAATGTTTCGCTTAGTGGAGCCATAAAGCATTTGCCACGCAACATAAATGCGAAATGTGAAATGCGTTTTTTGATGCGATTCGTGGAAGTCTCGTGTTTAGCACACGCGTAAATTTTCCTTGCCTCATCCGCAAATAAGCAGCAACACATTGTTTTTTTTTTTTGTGTAGATTTTGTTGTTATGTTGGAAATACTGAACGGCGACGGCGGCATGCCTTTGTGCCGCGAATTTCATTCGCAACGCATGCGCACAAAACGGTACCGCTTACGGCCATGGTCAACAAGCATCGGAGACAACAACAAAGACGATGAACGAACGACACTTTTTTCTCTTCCATGATATTTGCGTTGGATTTTTGTTGGCCTTTTGTTAGTTGGTTGATTGTTTTGGTTGGTTTGGTAAGTAGTCATCTTATGATGATGATGATGATGATCCTACACAACCATCCGAATATGTTTTTTTAACCTTTTTGTTAAGAATGAGTAACCAAAATGACAAAAATTGCAGACGCAACATTTTAACCATACCACATGTTGATTCAAGGTCAAATGGATTTTTGTCGCTCATAAGAAATTTTTTACCGTTTCAGTTAAAAGGATTGCTAAGAAGAACAAAAAGCAGCAAATTGACTCTGAAGGAGAGGTGACTGCATATAAACTGGGAAAATTATGAAAATTAAGAAGATCATCCAAGTATAAGTTTTTAGTCATAAGTGGAAGCTCATCAATATCTCTTCTTGCATAATGATAATGAGACATTAGAAGTGAATATATAAGGGACTCATACAAGAATTTAGTCAAATATTGAAGAGAATTTAAGCATCATCATCATCATCATCATCATCATCATCTCTTAACGTATAAATATGAGAATTGAAAAAATCATGCATATTAAGCCCATAAAATTGAGATGATATCTTTATCCAAGTATAATAGTTTTTTTTTTTCTATACTATTCAAAAATTATAATACTTATTTAGTAATAACAATAATCAATATAAACAATAATGGCCTCAACTTCTCTGAATTCTTTTACCATTTTGTCAAAACTTGTATTTACTATTTTCTCTTCCTCAATGTAATGCGTTTGATTTCCTTAAAGTTCCAACACAACTCTATACCTTCCTTTGGTAATTCTTAACTTCTAAAATTCTTTCCCTCTTCATCACATCCATGTTTTTCTGTATTCGCTTATGAAGTGCGCAACTTGTCTAAATGGTCTAAACAATTGCCTTGGCAGCAAACGACTTTGGGCAAACTTGTCGTTGATTTGGTTGCTCCTACTGCCACAGGAGATGCTTCTGATGTTGATCTGCATCTATACACAAAAATACACAAACATAGTGCCAACAACAAAAACAATAACAACAGCATCCTGTGTTGTTGTTATATTGAGTATCACGGCCAAGGTTTGTCGTCTGTTCTCCCACTCAGTAGACTGTGGATGGATGAAACAGACGGACAGACTTTAGATATTGTACTAAAAGGCTACCTATATCTGCCTACTACCTACTACTACCAACCAAGCCAACCTTTTGTTCGGGCTTTCGATCGTGTCGATCGGCGAGCGCCTCCTTTTAACAGCGCATAACAGCGAAATCATGACTTACCATTTACATTGTTCGCTCGTTTTGGACTTTATTGTTTTTGACGGATTTTTTCCACATCCATCCCCACCCCACTCCACCGCATACTCCTCTTTCTATCACATCTTTCATTTCATCTTGTTCTCACCCCCACTTTCTTCTTTTGTTTATTGTTGTTATCGTTAACTTAAAAAAAACAAAAGTGCGCTTCCTTCGTTTGTTTTGGCTCATAGGCTTGCTTCATTGATTTGGTTGGTGAGCGAGCCATTCTTCGATGGCTTGGAGATGAGAATACATAAGAAATACTACAAAATAATGAAAAATTATTCAATAAAAATAATTTCGCGTGCTTTCGCTTTAATCCAAACTGTACCAAACAACAAAACTAAACTTCTTTGTGGAATGAAAACCGATCATCAGGCATTTTGTAAACGACACGATTGTCGTCGTCCTCGTCCTCGTCGTTTGTGGCAGCTACTGCAACCAGTAGTGGTCACCTATTGCTATAGCTACTACCAAGGCAGGCACAGTAATGCATGAAGGCAGTCAGACTGCAATCGGTAATCATATTTTGTGTAGTAGAACCTTTAAAACAGGGCATAGTGTTCCTGCAATAGCTTCTTCGACTATTTTACATTGAGTGGAGTGGAGTGGAGTGAAACTTCAGCTACCGAGATCGTTTGATCGTGAGTTAAGTGATCGCGCTATAATTTTGTGGCGCAAAGCAAAAAGGGTTTTGCATTGCTTAGTTTAGCTTAACTGGGCTTTGAATGTGGACCAACCAATGTCCAGCGTGTTGCATATCATGTGAAAATGGTTGCAAATGTTGTTCTCCTCTGGTTGTTCTTATTGTTGTTGCTCGATCGTGGCTGTTAGCGAATTATTGTTAAACGATTTGTGATTTGTTGGTGCTACTGTGTTGTGCAGTAGCTTCAGTGGCAACAGCAGCAGCAACATTCGATTTGATCTCTGAATTGGCAGGCAGATTGTTGTCTATTATAGTGCTTAACCTGTGATTCCCAAGTCATAATATATGTTTTAGTTCAGTTCAAGTGGCTGCCAATGCCAAGACGACGACGCACGATTCACGCTTAAGTGCTGGGTGACCTAGTTACACGAAAAGCAACATCAACATCAACATCAACATCAACAACTATTACTACTGTTTGGCATTATATATTACTATTTTGTTTTCTTTCTTTCTATATTTCCTTTGATAAAGTTCATTTGAGCTGAAGCCGACATCGAGTGCACTTTTCGTTATTCTCCGTCTGTCCGTCTGTGTGTCCGTCTGTTTATGTGTCTGCCTGATTGTGTTGTTGCATGCATGCAAAGTTAGTGAGTACTGACTGCTACCTCTTTCTCTTGCAACATCTGAGATTTGCGTTTTGCACGCCAAATGACAAATAACGACACAATGACAACCTACAATTGACACAACAATGAACATTGATAGCAGCATAGTAGTCTCGGTCTAGCTTAACTCAACACAGCGGAGGAGGCATGAAGATTCTTACTATTGTAGAAAGTGAGGTGCACTGAAGAGGTCTCTCGGTGACTGCAACTAAAGACGCCTTCGCCTTCATTTTAGACTTTAGACTAATATTTGTGCAATTCAATCGCTCCGGATGCGCCCAATGAGCAAACAAAAGCGCAGCGGGAAAAAAAAACATCATCATTTTACTTAGATACAATAGTAGTACTACATATTGCTAATCATTGGATTTCCTCGGTTGCTAGTTGCTACTGATTTTTTAGTAGTTGGGGAAACACGCGATTTGGATGGCAAAAAATTATGTCTTCAATGTTAGTCTTTGACTATACAATTTTGCCTGTATGCTGTTCAATATATGACAGTTGAATCTTTTGTGTGTTAAGAAGAAGTTCATCTATTGAATCGTTGTTACCTTAGTCTATAGTCTGTTGAGGTTAGTTGTCTTGTCGTTAAAAAGACGACAAATCAATTTGCAACAATTTCATGCAACATAAGGCATGATTAAATGCAATTTCCTCTTTACTTTACATTGTAAGATACATGAGCCTGTGGCGGATGCATTGGCACGCGTCACAATATTACAAGTTGTACAACAAGTACGTAAAACTTACAGCCTACGCGCAATTGATTGCTTGCTTGCTTAAGGCGCTCGCTCCCTTACTTAAATCATGTAGAATAGTAGTAGAGATTGGAGCAAATTCATCAGATCAGAATATCCAAAGACGTTCTATTTCAATTAAGTAAACTCCAACTCAGAATGCCGTCGCCCTCTTTCTTACCATCACAATGAGTGCCCACCGCATGAGAAAATATATTTCTACGAAAATCGTTTAAAATTTTTGGAAAGCCAAGTCAACCTGTTCGATTCGATTTGATATAAGTAGTAAAAATTGAAGATTTTGATGATGTTGAAAAAGAAAAATATGTCTAACGACGACGACAACGACGATGTCTAATGGTTAATGACTTTGGAAATAGATACAAAGATGCTGTCACACGATAAGAATGTAAAGAAACTGAAACCGATTCCAAACTAACCAAACCAAAGACCCAAAATGAAAAAGACCAAAATAAAAAATATTTTGTATGTAAAAAGAACAGAAAAAAACATGTCATCTGACTAAACGTATAAATTAGGATCGCTTTTTAGTCACAAAATACAGAAAAAAAAAAAACACATTCTGTTGACCTCTTTTTCGGTTTCTTTGTTTTTTTTTTTTTTTTTTTTTTCAAGATTTTAAAGAGTTTTTTCTTCTAGTCTATTAGTAAGTCCAGTGGGTTCAGCAAACTCTGCTTAAGATGCTGCTACTTAATCTGCCTAGAGAAGAAATAAAAACAAATATACTCAACTAAACCTTTCTTAAGCCTTTGTTTAAGGCCTGCAGACACGATAACCTCCTCTGTATTCAAAGTATTGTAACTCTGCATGAGCAATCGCTTCTAATCCGCTTGGAAGAGAGGCCTTAAACTAATTGCATGTTCGGCTACTGTAAAAACCAAACTAATTAACACATTATCTACTCATTGTCTCATTGTATCATTGTGTTGTGTGTATACGAGTATGCCCTGAGCACTAAGTATAATGTGTTTAAGAGGCGTGATCCTGTCTTTTGCACGCCCTCCTGTAGTGAGTCCTGTCTGAAACCATGAAACAAAGACATTGTTTGCCTGTTGACACATTGCTGATTGATCATAGACATCGTAGACTGATTGTGTTTAAATACATTTACACACTTACTACACACACACACACACTAGAAGTGGACCATAAAAGCAGACATTTAGTCTGAGATTCTTTATAACACATTTCCTGATCTTAAGTATCTTTGACCTATGATATGTGTAAGAGCAAGCGAGTGAGGAAATTTTGTGTGTTTATAAAAAATCTGCAAAAAATCATTAAAATATCTTTGGATTTTTCTCAGTCACATGCTGTGTGTGTCTATATTTATTATGCTGGCAACATATTTTGTTTAGAATTTTCGTAAAAAGATTTGTTAATTGCTTGTGTGTTATTATAATTTACCAAAAACCATAGAAGAAAACACAACTTCCTCATCACATGGATATTTCTTTAATTCAATGAAATACATGTCATTCCTTCTTTGTTTTTTATGTGAAGGCTGCTTTACCTTGGCTTAAAATCGCTTTGGCCTGTTGATTTTATTTCATGCCATTTATGCAAATCAAGTCAAAAGGATATGCCAGTACCAGTCGAAAGCAACAAGAGGAGGAGATGAAGGACAACACACAATCGAAGCACAACACAAAAGTTGATCGAACCGAAAAGTTATTTTTTTGAATGAAATTCGTTACTCTTTTGTTGCGTATCTCACTCATTCACTCACCAACTGACTTTATCCAAAGACATACCTTCATTCATTCAGTCCTTCCTTCAATGGCAAATGGCAAATGCAAATGTCTGTATCTGCCTCAATCCAAACGCATTCAAGAATGTCATGCAACCAACAATACAAAAATACAAAAAAAAAAAAAAAAAAAACAAATCTTGAATAAATAAAAATAAGAAAGAAAAAATTAAAATAAAAATCGGAAAATAAAAGAAAAAATTAAATGCATCGCTTTGGCAAGGAGTCTGAAGAAAAAGAACAAATCGGGCGCGTAATTCCAGTAGTTGGGCAACAAAAAAAATTTCGAAATCGAAACTGATATCGAATTAATTAAAAAGCAAAATGTCCATAACAAGGGTAAAATAAATTCAGAAAAAATGAATTTTTTGCATTTTCAATAAAAAAAAGAAATAAAGTAATCCATGGCAGATACAAAGTTCTTCTTACCCAGAAGTCCTTTTGTTCTGTTATGAAGTTTAGTTCGGATGGGGAAAGGGAATGTGTGACGTTTTGTGGCGCCAAATGATATGATTAACAAAGCCAACAAAATTGAATAAGTCAGAAAGAAACTTTTGCAAATTTTTTAGTTAAAAACATTTGAAGTTTGAGTTTAGTTTAGAATGCAAGTCAAATACTCTGCTAAGCAAGGTAAAATTATATAAATTTATAACACTGATCTCAATGCATCTGTATGAAGTTTCCATTTCGGATAGGATAAGAATGACACATTCCAACGTTCCAAAATTATCATATAAATTATATCTCATTTTATTTGCACACACTTATGTAAGACATTAGAGTCTCTAATTGTTTTAACTTTGGCAAACAGAAAGAGAATTTTTTGAAATACATAAAGTTAAACTTTTCCATTTATGGAGACTTTAAT
The DNA here is from genome assembly GCA_037043295.1 of Amiota minor. NCBI lineage: Eukaryota > Metazoa > Arthropoda > Insecta > Diptera > Drosophilidae > Amiota > Amiota minor. Next base: position 791,274 of record JBAMAW010002805.1, read on the forward strand.
CTAAAGAGACAATAACTTCAACACTCTGAATTTTATATTTCAAAGTCCTTATTTTACAAAGACCTTCAGAATGTGAATCCTCTCGATTGTGATACCAAAGAAGGGTATTGACTTCTGTTTATATTTCATTAACATAAATTCGTTTCTTCCATTTCCAATTCGCCAATTCGACACTGATTGTGTTCCTTTGCTTTTATGCGAAATATCACAAAAGATCACTCCTCAGATCGTTCGTTACTCTTCTTCTACTTCAATCTGCATCTACTTCTTCCCCATGCTGATGCTGATGCTGATGCTGTTACTGATGCTGATGATGGCGATGTTGGTGATTTTGATGGTTGTTGGTTGTTGGTTGTTTTGTTGTTTTGTACTCGATTTCTTCATTTTCGTTTGTTTGTGTTGCACCCACTTCCTTGCGCTTTGCTTTGTAGCCAATTTTACGTTGCATACACTTATACTATATACATTGGTACATTGGTATATTGTATCTGCGGGATACTCATTTAATCCGTTGATTGTTTGCTACCGAAATCTTGTTGTTGCGCTTGTTGTTGTTGGTTCACTTTGGCGCTTTTATTTTTTAGGATCATCGCCGCCAACATGTGCGGCCGGCGTCATTACTTTACTTTACTCAACTCTACTCTACTCTACTCTACTCTATAAATGCGATGAGTTTGCTTGAGTTAGTTGAGTTAAATCTGAAACTGATGCTTCCGATGCTACTGCGAGAGTTGTGGCATGTTTTGTGGTCCAAATTGCAAATGGTTGCCGCGGCGACTGACATGGACACCTTTGTGTAAAAGCACTAAAGGCGCATGCGTGTCTCACTCTTCAGTGTCGCAGTGTCTCATGTTGGTGTTACACTACTGTTGTTGACTTGGTTGCTGGATTGCTGGATTGCTCGCTTGATGGCGACGTGCAACAAGTTAATTAAGCCGCATTTGCATGTTTGCGAAATGTTGCGAATTGTTGTTGTTGCTGCTGCATTTGTATTACTTAAAATGCCGCAGACGTTGCAATGTTGTAGCAGTCTGTCTACAAAGACAACCCACACTTCCGTTGCTTCAACACTGCATAAGATACTTAGACACAGATACATGCATATCAAACAGACACACAGTAGCTATTTAGTGTTGTTCTCTTAAGCAGTAAAACGTGTCACAAATGTCGTTTATTTTTTTTTTCTTGGCCAAAATCTCATGATTTCGATTTTTCACATTTTTTATACGCGCCTCATGCTCATTCTGATGACTGTCTTCTATTCATTCTTAAACCAATCGATCACATACTGCGTGCGTTTTGCGGTAATCCTCATTTCCACGCCTTAGATACATTTTACGGCAGCTTATGGCATTTTACTGTGTTATGTATCTCGTATGCTGTTAGTTTTATGATTGATTGCAAATAAAAATCACAAATATGAAACATCTAACAATAAGAAAAAGAAAAAAAAAAATACATAAAATATTCTATTTGTTTTGTGATTTTTTGTTTTTTTTGTTTTTACCAAAGACTTTTTTTACCCTTAAATTTTGGGGTTGATTTCCTTATTGCCTTTTCCTTCATTTGCAATATGCCCATATGTTGATGTTGATGATGTTTTTCTTTCTCTATTGTCCCTTGAAAGGCGTTTAGGCTTTTAATTCTTGTTCTGATGTTGTTGTCAAATTGTTAAGCGTGAAAACCACATATGTCCACATATTGTTTGCTTATATATGAGTAGCTTCCGCGTAGGATGCGAAACACTTCAGATTGACTGACACTTACTAAATACTTTATAGCTTGCTCACTCAGTCACTTTACTCGCTTCACTCGTTTGTTTGTTTACTTGTCCTTGGGTTATAATATTGTAGATGGAGAATTAGTCGGAAGCGATTAATTAATTCATTAATTTATTTATTTATTAATTGTTTAATTTATGAAATGACAACAAACGCATTGGAAAATAAAAATAAACTAAATTGTTTTACTGCAAATGCATTGAAAAATCTTCATTTTATTTCATTTGATTTGATTTGATTTAATGTGATGCGGATGCAACGAAACTTGAGTTACTTGAAGCATATTTACGATGCTCATGTGGCGGTAAGATAGCTTAGAGATACAAAATATACATGGATTAGTTTACAGTTTCTTTAGCTTTGAAGTATGAACAATTAAGAGAATATATCTAATGAATGAATTATAATTCCAAAACAGGGCAAAATATAGTTAGATGTAATCCTAGAAAGAGCAAAGTACCTACTAAACTCTACTTGATTCAACATCAGCCAGCTTATAAAGCTTATTCCTTTCAGATCTGGAAAAGAAAATACAAATCCTAAAAACAAATGTTGTATAGAACAATAAAGGTCTGTTCTCCGTACAGCTCCTCTCTCAGAAGGGTATTAACTGGTTGTATTACCCGTAGATATGTTGAGAGTCCACAGATGCATGTTCATACATTTATCAGTAGACCACTGCGGGACTGCTTTATTTTGCTGTCCCTGACATCCAACAATTTCCAGGTGTAAGTTTTCATTTTGAAAAGTGCTTCTTGATCGACTAAGTTTCAGAAACATTGGCTATATTAGATGGCAACTTTAGCATCAATAACTTACTTTTTTTTTTGTGTAAGTTTAGATAATCATTAATCAGATCTTGAAGTCTCGGTAATATCCAACACATGGTTTCATTTATATTGTCAATTGAATCAATAAACTTTTATGTATCGGAAAACATGGTAAAAATGAGTTTCACGTTTTATTTGAAAGACTTAACACATTAAAGGTATCACAGATGAGTTGGATAAAGTGCAAGGTACATTTGCCATGACAACCGTTCGGACGTGGGCATCCCAGAAACGTTTAAAAAGAAACAGTATATTGTCCTAAGTGATCGACGAATAAAAGTGCGTGTAGTAGTTGAGATAACAGACTTTTCTTAAGGCACAGTGTTATCAATATTTCCCGAAATATTGGGTGTGCAAAAAAGAAGATGGGTGTCGCGCTTGCTAAGGCTGTTTTGGCACTGTTTAGTTACAATTGTAACGAGTTTCTGCGTCAATACATACACCTATAGAGGGAACATGGATGCACTACTAGACTCCAAAAGAGTCACAACAGTGGATTTTTAAAGGCGAACGGGGTACAAAGAAGGCGAAGAAGATGAAATCAGACAGCGAGGTGATGGCACTGTTTTTTTTTGGGATGCTCGAGAAATCATTTGCACCGATTACTTAGAAAGACGGTAAACAATAACTGGAGGGTATTTTGCATAGTAATCGCTCCAGTTGGGCGAAGAGATCAAAGAAAAAGATCCTTTTTCATCAAGGCAGCGCACGGGTGCACTGCATGCATTTTTTTTCAAAACTTAAAAACCGTGAACCATCGGGCGACGTTTTATTTCGAACGAGGAGGTCATCACTGAAATAAACGGGCATTTAGAAGAACTTCCAAAATCCTATTTTTGGGCGGCTTATAAAATTTGGCATAAATATTGGAAAAAGAAATGTTTAGAGCTAGAAGGAGATTATATTGATTATCTATAAAATTGTTTTTCATTATTTTTCTAAGCTTCAATTGAACTACCTACGTTGTATTTAATATACATACATCGCTTCATATTCTGTTAACTGTTTTGTAATTGTATCTGCTATAATTCTCAACAAACCAAATTACATAATAAATTACAAATTAAAATATTAAACCATTAATGAAATAAATTTGTTGTTATTTTGTTTTTCAGTTTTCTCATTGGAATTTGTAGCATGAAGGTGCGTTGTCGCACATGCGCATTGCAATGCAATGCAGTTTTTTTTTATTATTTTATTTCATTAACTTTGTTTTCTATTTTTCATTCCCCACTTTACGCTTAGCATTCATCGTTCATCGTCTCCAATATATACATAGTACATCGATTGCTATTTGTTGTTTATTATTATTTTTTTTTTTTTGTTTTGTTCTTTCTATAAATGTATCTTTTTTTTTGTGTTATTTTTTTCTCTTCGCTTTATAGATAAAAAATACACCTGTCGCATTACAGCTAAATTTATGTCCACCGGTAGACCTTTACTTTAGTTTAGTGTGGCTTTGGCTTGACTTTGCTATGAGTGAGTAGAAGATAAAGGCGTTTTGCCTTTGAGTTTGGAGCGGTGCGAAGGCAAACGAATGCGGCTTGATGGCGGCATAAGCGAGCGTGTGAGAAATTTGTATCTACACTAAGGTGATGATGAGGATGGCGGCGTCGGAGGCAGAGGTCGTGGCGGTGCAGATATTCAAACGCGATTGAAATGATATTTCAGGTTTTTTCTTTTTCTATTTAGAAAAAAAATTTATTTTATTTTTATAAAAATTTATTGTGTTTTTATTTTTTTTGATTTTTTATACAAAAAAAAAAAACTATGTTTTTGCTTCGCTTCTTTAAATGTATCTTTTTTTTATACAAAGGATGTAATGTTGCTTGTGTTTACCTTCAAAGTATTGAAAGCGCACTTCAAGTTTAAGTTCTTATGACTCTTCAGCATGACTTAATATTTAATGAACTCATGACGTCAGCAACTGGAACATAGAATGGTGCGCCAACCTGTCTTTCATTTCTCCTCTCTTTAACCAAATTTTGTAAAACAGAATCTTTGCAAACTTTTGTTTTTAACTTTGTTAAATAAACACATATATATGTTTACTCTTAATCTTTACATTTAATTTTCTAAACATTTTTCATTTCTGTATTTCTCTTTGAATTTCACATTGAGTGTTGTTTTAGTTCTTTTAGAACTTCTTCGATTTAAACTTTGAGATACGCCACTCAGTCTGAGACTAAATTGCTAAATTCTTGACCAAAACTAATATTGTATGTAGTAGATTAATAGATTTAACTTGAGTATTTGCTTGGCCCATAGCTGCCGGCAATTGCCAACTAATTCAGAATTTTGTGTGTTTTACAATTAAGAATCATTTCTAAAGCTCAGTCATCGCAGTTAAACTAAACGAGTCTTCTTAGTAAGCCAATTTCTCATGAAGTATCTAAGTAATAGTACAATATCTTAGAAACGAATCATTTATCAACTTGTCATATGGCATAACATATGATTGGCGCGAATAACAAATTGCTTTGGTTTTCAAGTAAAATTCTTAGTGATTTCATAAGAAGTGAGTCAAGTCTATTGAGACTCAACTTGAGAGTACATTAGTCATTTTGTTTAAATGCGGAATTGCACTTAATACATACATACGAGTATATCTATTTTTCTATATAAAACCGCAATATCAAATTTATCTCTCAAATGATTCAGTTGAGTTTACTTACTAAAAACTATATGAAGTTCAGTGTAGGAAGAATTTTTCCCATCACCTATCACCACTTGTAAATGTATCTTCTATGTTTCAAAGATATAATTACATCGGTCCTTTAGAAGTTTTCAGCATACATACGTTGAAAGAAAAGGTCATTGATAGCACAGCGGCCTAAACACTATTATTAGAAGTCACAAATCAATAGAGACTTTATCGAATGACAGTGTATATGGTACATGCTGCTCTCTCATTCAAATCGTTGATAATAGTAACAAATCTGGACAAAAAAAAAAAAAAGGTACAAGCCAAGCCGCCAATAATAAAACTAAATTTTAGACCTTTTTTTTTCTTTCTAAATTTTAGACACCGCGACTAAATTTATTGACAATAACAACAACTGAAATGTGTCCAACTGAGCAAGGTGAAAGCGAGAAAGCCGCGTAACCAAATCCGAGATCAAATCGGTGATGGAGGAAACAAATTTTTGTTCAAAAATAGTTTAGGAAAAAATACACCAAAATACAAAAATAAAAAAAAAAATTAAAGAAAGAACGAAAGATGCTTGGGATCAACTCGCGGATGCTGCTTATCACATTGTCCAGCATTTTTAGATGGGGAAAATGATTTCAAATTGAAATGGGGAAAAAGGAATCTTTACAAAAACACAATCAGAATTGAATTGAAAGGGTTTTCAAAGGCATTGAACTCATAAATTTTGGCATTGCCAGTTTTAATCTATTGAATACCAATTTCTTGTCCACGCTCCACCTCTTTCTCTCTGCATTGGTACTTACTCTGATTAGGTATTACTACCGGCTTTTGTTGTATTAAAAACAGTTTCCCGGGCCAACTATGCAATTGGAAGTTTATTTATTGGTGTTTATATCTTTTCATTCTATCAAAAAAAATATTGTATCTATTATTGTATGCATGACGTTTAATTTGCTTATTTACTTTGTGTTTTTTCCATGTCTAAGTTACTTGACATATGCATAGTATTATAGTAAGTAGTAAGTATGTAGATATAGTATCTACAAGCTTATCTATCGTCTATGGTTTCAATTTCAGTTTCACTAATGGAAAATTCTTTTTTTGAAACAAGTTTTTCTAGTTTCTCAGCTGTTGTTATTCTGAAACTATTGAGCTTGACTTTAAGTCGATGTTGTTTTGCTGTCTTTTGTATAAATGAAAAAAAAAAAAAAAAAAAAACATCAATAATTTTTTTATATTATTTACAATAAATAATTTCTATAATTTACGCTTTTAGCAAACGTTTGAGTAAAGTGAGGTGAGCAAAATGTAATTGATTTGATAGTTTTTTCATACACATATGTTACATAGATATATGTGCATATATCATTTAAAATGGCGATGATTTTCTATTAGAATAATTAATTGTTTAATAGTTGGTGGTTGGATCTCTTGACTTTAGTTTTATATGTAGTAAATCTTTCTAAAGAAATTTAAATATCTTTTCTCTAATTTCCTTAATCTTCTACACTTGTTCTATGTTTCTGGACAATTCATTATAATCCAAGTCTAAAAAAATTGCCCCAATCGCCGCCTTAATGCTCATTATAGATTTTTTCCGATCAAACGCCAGCGGGTGTTACTTGCCCTGTCTCCATCTCCCTGTTCTCTTCCTAATACTCTTCATTCCTCTTAACCATTGTTTTGCTTTGTCTGTGACCTGCAGCTGGACAATTGCCATGCCATCCATACTAACATGCTATGTATGTTATGCTCTTCAACCTTAGATGCTACTAAAGCCAATAATTATGCAAATTTATAGGGATCGCACTTTGGCAGCGGGATATCGAAATCGAAACGATTCGATTCAATGCGAAGAGTAGACGATGCCGCCGCCATCGCCACCGCTGAGGATCATTGACCAAAATAACCTGCGGGTGTCTGCGGCTGGTTTAGTGTTTCTTTTTTTTTTCGTTTTCCATATGTAATTCAGTCTTTATTTGGTGTCTGATCTGAACTAAGCTTAAATTGTACACTTCTAGTTGAAATCCAAATTCGATATAACCCGACAATGACCTTAAATGTGGTTTTGGCTTTTGGATGGTTGGTTGCTTCCATATCAAGCTATGATATCGCCGTCGCATCGATTTGTGCTTGATTTGCATTTTTTGCTGCTCATTAATTTGTTCTTCGGGACACTATGACTGTTGGCTTCTGACTCCTGGCGTCTGTCTCAGTCGCTCAATGTCGATTATGCAAAAGAGGCGCGTCAATGGAATGAGAATGCCTTGCCTAAGTAGCAGTAAGCATGAAGGTATTAGAAGGGAAGATTCGAGTACTGTGAGGATGCGCGAAGGCGCTTGCCAAACACGCGTCAATGGATTTGTCTCACCATTGCGAGTAAGTGAGGAGAATCTGTCCGATGCCATGATTTCGTCCTTCATAATTTAAATAATTATGCCACTTGACTGCGACTCAACTTGATTTTGACTCAATTCGGTTCGGTTCAGTCTGGTTGGGGTCTTGTTGTTTGTTGGCTTCGCTTCTTATTTCGGTTCTTTTAAATTTTCGTCATTTTATATTGTTGATTATTTAATTTGGGATTTTTGTCGCTTCTTATGTTGCATGCTGTGGTTCTTCTTGTTGTTATGCATAATTATGTAGGTCAAAAATTGTTTATTGACATGCAAACGAATGCTGGAAATTTGCATAATTTTTCCTTTCAATCTGCCTCTCTCTCTCTCTCTCACTGTATCCTTCTTCTAAGTCGCATCAAATAGTTGGTTGCCTTGTTTCTTTTCTATATGATGTTCCATATAAAAGTATACGAATAATGTACAACACTTGTTGCCACATTTGACTAAACTCTGCACCCTCTCTCTCTCCTTTTAAAACCAAATGTTCGCTTGTTCGTTAATTATGGGTCTTTGGCCCCCTTTTGTTTATGTTATTTTGGTAGAACGCAATATCCTTTCCTCAGGCAATAATGTACAGGATTTTTGTTATTAGGAAGAGTATATATTTTTTCTTTTTTATATTCAAATGCTGCGTGTTTATTTGTTGCCGAATTTTTGTTCTCTAATTTTTTTGTTTTTATGTTTTTAATTTAAAAAAAGCATAACTAATTTTTGTATGAATTTTTTCTTTCTTAATTTTTTTAATACAAAGAAAAGGGTTTAACTTGATTTGCCCTTTGTTGCACCTGCTGCATTACAATTTAATAATAAAATGCGAAAATTTCTATGAAAATTATGTTGGAAATTGTGGAAAATATGTCATTTTAGCATGTTACAATGGGAGAACTTAGAAATTTATGTCTTTCATTTGCCTGCGACCAACAAGACGCAATAAATATAACACAAGGACTCTCTACAATAAACTAACAAAACTGAACTTCAAATTCTAGACTTAAAGTCGAATTGACTTCAAACTAGACTTTGTACAATCAACACCTGCCTTTTCGTGCTTGCAATCCACCCTAATGTGAAAGCATCAAATAATACAACCGAAACTACCACCATCAGCACCACTAATACTTAGGATACTATAAGAGCAACACCTGAACTGCCAACTATGCCACCAGATATTTCCGTTCCGCTACCTATGCTATGATCTTGTTCCACTCGTAACTTCAATGCACTGCGAATGAATTCTCTTCTTATTTCTCCTCTCATTTGATAAGCATCTATTTCCAGTTTCATAGGCAGCTAAAACGACTATCATGGATGAGTTTACAGACATGAGGGGACAGGACATCAGAGTTGGAATGTCAAAATGACAACAACATCAGCAGCGTTGTTTGATGTCATAAATCGTTATCGACCACGAACATCAGGTGGCTTTCAGAATGCAGTGGAAGTGAGTTCGTGCTCCTCTTCACATCATTCTGTTTTCCTCCTTTCTATCACTCACTCACTCACTCACTCACTCAGTCATTCATTCATCCATTCATTCACTTGTTCGTCCTTTTTTGTCCTGTTCCTCTCATCTAGTATCTTGTTGTTGATGTTGATGTTGATGTCTGTTTGCGGTTGCATGGACGTGTCATGCTGTTGTCGTCTGCATTTTGGTGACATCCTTTTTAGCGATATTCCCTCGTAATGCATTGACTAAGGATGTGTGACATGTAAACGATAGGGTTGCGTTATTGCATTGCGTAGGATGTCGTAAATTAACGTTAGCAGACATTTAAAGAAACAACAACAACATCAATACAAACAACAAATGTCTATTACATATAATTCTTTGGCTGCAAAGAGTTGGGGGATCAACATATTCAGAGTAGTAAAGAAATAGATTAAAGAATTTTGAAGGAAGTTAGCGTCTGCGGTTGTTGTACTTATGGATTTTTGACCAAAAACTTTACCATTTGAATTTGTCAGTCTCGTTTCAATGCAGTTCAAGATTATTAATGGGGAGACGGGGCTTTAATTTTGTTTTAGCCTATGAGGTAGGAAGGAGTCCCTTCGGACCTAATACTATCATATCATGTGTTATCATTTGTTGTGCCTCCTCTTCTCATAGGCAATGCACTTCTTCACCACTTCTTGACCTTGAGAAGCTTTGCGACAGGAATCGAAGTCCAGTTGTACTCTGTCTGTAATCTTTTGAATGACATTTTCTGGTGTGAGACCACAAATATTGTCTGTTAGCTCGGCTCGCAGCATTTGCCACCGCTGGCAATCAAGAAAGGTGTGCTCTACGTCATCAATTTCAGCGTAAACACAATGCGTTTTCCTGCACTTCCCCATTCAGTGAAGGTATTGAAATAGCCGTTCCCTGTCACGGATACGGGATCAATTTTGCAATCCACCTAACCCTCTTATCAGTTTACCATCACTTCTGGCAGCCTGCAGACATCTCTCTTGGTTTAGATGTTGAAAATTTCTGCTGATTACAGCTTGATGAGATTTATCCTGACTTATTTTTGGCTAGCAAGTCGATGGGCTTGACCCTGCGATGTCTAATGCCCCTGTGGCAGATACCGTGCGCTAGGCGCTCGTGATTCTTAGCACAGCTGTGAGCTGTACCGCTACCAACGGGTATTTTCGTGTAACGGTGTTCAACGCATCGGCCCACACTTCATAGCTATACATGAAAATAGAGTGTCCTACCTCCATCAGGAGCTTACGCTGACGGGGCAGCGGTTCTTTGACATTGGGAAAACATATTATTATTGCCGGGCAGTGTAAGTTTTAGGGCCCTTAGCTCATCTGATTTGTTGTAGATATAGAAGAAATAATTTTGTTTAAATATCTCTTTACTTTTATAGAAATTTCAATTCCAGCCATTCCGAAGAATATTTTATCCCTTGGTCCATGGATAATCAAATGAGTTAGTTGGAGATTCAAAGTTAAATCGAAACACGATTATCCTTCCACCATTTAAATTTCTCTCTTTAACACGCGATGTCTGCTAAACAACTAAAACAGACAACAGCAATTGAAATCAAATGTTCAACAGCAACAAAATCAATGCTGTGATTGTTGAGATTTAGCGACATGTTTCAACACTTGAGAGTGCAAAATGTGTAATAAGCGCAAAACAACCAGAGATGTCGACTTGCAGTACACATAAGTACAACCTCCGGGAGATTGAAAGGATTGGAGGGGCAAAGGTAGAGGAAGACAAAAGCAGTTGGCAACAACGAAACACCGACAGCAATGAACAACTATCAGCTCATAATGATAATGTTAATGTTGATGATAATGTTGATGATGATAATGATGGAAAACTTGTCAACGCGAAATATGTTGCATGTGGCAAATGTTGGTTGCCACTGTTCTCGTCGTTGTTGCAAATGACAAACAAATCTTATGTTGTTGCCGTTGTTGTTGTTTTTGTTGCTGCTGTTTTTGTGTTAAGTACGGTAAATACAGGAAAATCAGAAATTGAAAGAGGAGAAATTATAAAATAGTACATAACAGAACATTTTGTCGATTCTAACTCTCTTTGTTGATGGTTTTGTTTGCCAACATGACAGCGAAATTATGACGAAGTGAACTTAAAATGGCGGACACTAGAACGGAAGTGACAGCACTCACACAAATACGCATAGTAAGTGTATAGTATATCTACCTACAAAAAACTAAAGCGGCTAATCAATAACGCGCACCAAACAAAAAGCAACACGAAAACCTTAAACGAAACAAAATATGGTGGCAGCTCAGGGTTGTCTTGCCTTGGGTCTTGGGTGTTGGATGGGTCGAATGGATGTAAGAATGGATACCAATGGGAAGCGGTAATAAATACCAAAAACAACAGTAACGACATACGCTTGCGTGCAACATACACCAACTTATACACTTACACATACATATACGAGTAGGTACGAGTGTAGGCCAGCGAGCACGCAAAGCCATTTCGTGACAATGCCATCATCCATGTCTCTATGGATATTTCACACCGAAATTCAATGGCGACAACGACTTCAATGTGTAAGTGTGAGTGTTAGTGTAAGTGTATTTGTATTTTTATATTTTTGAAGGGGAATTCCAGGAGTCAAGAGTGGGGTATGCATGGCACCATTTTCAGGTTACAACTTCAATACACAAGTCACTCACAAATGTATCTACTACCATGGTTGGTGGTTCTTTTTTGTTGTTGTTGTTGTTATTCTTTCCATGTCCATGTCGACCACAACCAACAACGCTAACAACACCAACAACATTACCAACAAAACTCAGTGCAAAAAACTAAAAATATCTGAAACTTTGTTGCACTGGTTTTTATTGTTGTTTGTTGCTGACATGTTGTTGTTGCTTTTGCTATTGTTGCCTTTGTTGTCGTTGCCTTCAATCAATCGTTGCATGGCGGTCGCCTGCTCTGTAACATATGTGTATTCGTCTCCAGTATGATGAGCTTTCTCGCTGTTATCCTTGTGCCCTCCATGATTTTGGTGTGTGCTTGTGTTTATATGATTTTCATTATTCCCTTGCGCTGACATGGCAACAACATTCGCATTTGCTTTACGTTACTTTATATAACGTAACATAACGTTCTGTTATCGTATGTTGTGTTGCTTTGCGTTAAGCTTTTGGAAAATCGCGGTCATGTAATGCGAATTCAATGTTTGTCAGTCAGTCAGTCAGTCACTCACTCACTGACATATACACAACAACTGACAACTGCCACCTACAACTGTCGTTATCCAACTCAACGCATGTAACAAAACCATAGAGAAATCTAGTAAATGTTGTAGACATCATATAGAAGAGAAAAACCAGAGAAATCCAAATATTTTTACAGTGGCATACAAAATTGTTCATGAATATAAAATTAATTCTCATTGTTGACTAAACATGTACAATCAATCAGTTCCAAGATGTTTTGAAACTATAAATTGACAGAAAATAAAGTACAATAGATATGTGAACTGAAGTTTCAGAAGCATTTCGTAAGCCATTAAGGCAACTGAAGGGCAAGTAATACCGCCGGAGCATGAAGGTCGTGTGTTCCACCTGAGTAGCCAAGGACCAATAATATCAAGTTGTCGCTGCAGCAAGCACAAGATATCGTGGAGATCCAATGCAGATGCTAGAATCACTATGCCATCACCATGAATCGGAAGATCTTATTATTGATTAATCATTAAACAGAATTCTTCTATGTCATAACTCAATAAGCAAATTATGTTCAAATGCCTTGGAACTATATTTTAAGGACTTGGTGTAATTTCCTTTGGACATAATATTCCTATTCCTTTTGCATACATATAATTATGATATTAATTTCTAGTAAGTATTATTCTAAAATACTATAAAATAATCAATAAAATTTTCGTGAACAATTTTCTCCCCCACTGTGTCTAGATAACATGAATGTCAGACTTTTGACATGGCGTTGTCGACATCGTTGTTGTTGTTGTTTGTCGCAGGACTTTTAACCGAGTTTTGTTGGAGTATTTTTTTACTTCTATAATTTTTTTTTATACATATATTTTTTTTTCCATGCTTTTGTTGTCCGTTTGTTGTATTTCGTATTGATTGGGTTTCACTTTTGTTGCTGGGCAGGCACAGTATTTTTGTTACTGTTGTGTTAATGTTGTAACTGTTGCGTGTAAGTTATTTTGATTTTACGGTGTAACCAAATTCTGTTGTCATTTACAGCGGTTGCTCTTTTTCCCCTCTTCACATATTCAATCATTTTACGACTCACCCACTTCCACTCTCATAGAATCAGAGTTTGAATTCAATTCTTAGACCCTTTTGCATGCGATTGCGGTTTCATGTGTAAAATGTGTCAACTTTGGCTGCTTTACCATCATCATTTGATGAATCTTGTGGATATTGTAATGTTTCTAAAGTAGTAGTGAATAGTTAAGAGGAAGGGGAGAAGCCAAGAAACAATGGGAAGGCTTCAAATTTTTTTTTTTTTTTTTTTTTTGAAACTAGAAAGTTTTAGCAAACTGAATTAAAGAAGTTTTGGTGGCATGAAATTTTCGTATTTTTGCATTTTGTTTTTTTCCCTCAATTTAAAAGTAAAGCGCAAAAAACACAAATTTTTATAAACAAAACAACAACACGAAAAAAATAACACAAAAGTTTACAAACTCAACAACACTAGGAACAACAAAAACAACAACAACGACAACCACATGAACAATGTCGACAATCCATTAACACCGTTTAAATCAAACAAAGAACAACACCAACAACAACATCAACAACAACCTCAACAACAAGTAAGTTAACAGATTTTTGGGGGCTTGGAGCAGGCAGGCAAAGTCGTCGGTGGCGGTACGGGGCTCATCAACATTGAATGGGTTTGAAGTGTTACTAAAATTCCAATGAAAAATCGAAAAAAAGAAAAAAAAAACAATACTTATATAGGAAAAGAAATATACAAAAAGTTAAGAATCTACTAAAGGGTGTGTGAGGTTATGATGAAGATGAACGAAGAAGGGAAAAAGCGATTGGAGGCAACAAATTCTTATTGAGACTGAAACTCAGACTCAGACAGACTTTCAGGCATTTCACGTACAATCTTGAAGATTTCATGCTATTTATGATGAACAAACAACATAGTCACACTAACAACAACAACAAATGTTTAACAGAATAACAAGCGAGTCAAAGCGTGCAAATAGTAATAAAAACATCGACAACAAACAATGAGATATAACAAACTGTTTGGCAGCAGCATCAGCAGCAGCAGCAACAGCATCAACCAAGTTAGCCAAGTCATTGAAGCTGCAGACCAAGAAGTCAATGAGGTACATAGCAATAACAACAACAAATGCCGGGTTGACTAGGTTGTTATATGTATAATGTTGTTGTAAGACGTAAAAGGTCAACAATTACCAGCGACAAGTTGACCAAGACCAAGACTAAGACCAAGCCGAAGACGATGGATGTCGATAAAAATGATGAAGTTGAAGATACAAAAGAGTAAATAGATGATGAGATGTTGAGGTTAAAAATGATGATGATAATGATGATAATGATGATGATGATGATGATGATGATGATACTGATGTTGTTGTTATTGCTAGTAAAGCACACGTTCACGAGCATTCAACAAAGCAAGCAAGAGCAACCAATTGAGTGAGTGACTGATTGTCCAAACTGTCTAAATTTCTAGCTACCAAACAGTCTCGTAGATTTAGCTTCAGCTTCATTGAGTACTTAACAAATACATATGGGTAACAATAGCAACAACAACAACAACAACAACAACAACAACGACAACACTAACAACATTCATAGGCCAAGTTGCCCGAAATGACAATAGCAACAAGAACAACAACAACAACAACAAGAACAACAAAAATAAGGAGAAGAAGAAGATGTAAGTAAACACATGCTGCGTGTACATGGCCACAAACAATACTGTCAACTGAACTAAACTGAACTGAAGTACATACAATAACTGAAGTAACAGGCAAGAAAGGCATCGTTGGACAAGCAAGCAAAAGCAACTTGAATGCAATGAAGAGTTAAGCAGAATGATGAAGAGACGAACGAATGGATGGATGGATGGATAGAGGGACGGATGGACGAATGGACGATGGATGGTTGGCTAGTTGCTTGGTTAGACAGAGGCATGCATGTAAACATCAATAAATCAATTAGGCAAGCAAGTAAGCAAGCAATGAAGGCAAGCACCAACAGCAAAAGCAAAAGCAGCAGCAGCAATAACAGAGAAGCGAGTGCGTCTATTTAGGCAGCTGCCAGGGCTGCTTATGCCATTGCCAAAGTATATACTTACCCTGAAGTCCATCGCACAACAACAAAAACAAGTATGTGCTAACAGAAAAAAAAAAAAAAAATGTCAAAAAGAAAGAAAGAAAAATTATAACCACCGGTTCCACCGAAGATTACATGCCTTTCACTCAAATAGAAACATTAAGGAAAAGTAAAAGTTTTTCATTTAATGAATATACAATACTTAATTCAAAATTGATCATCTCAAATTTGTACAATCATGGTGTTAAAATAACAACACAAAACTAAGTGCCAATTTTAAGTGCCAAGGTTTTATAGAATCGAAATTAGTGTAAATGATAATAAAAACTTAAAAATTGTGAGTTTTAGTTTGTTAATCAGATTGAAATACTCATAGCTAAGTTCTCTTTAAGCTGATGGTTACATGAGGATCTATTTCAAATATCATCTACCACACTCATAAATGCAAATCCTGGAATCCATAAAAACAAATCCTTTAAATAAAGAAAATGACTAAACCTTGACCTTTAATTTTTTAGGGCGTTTGGCTTATAATCTTCTTTTTCCAATAATAAAGATTTTGACTTGAAATTTCATTATGCTATCTTAAAATTTGTGAGATTAAAAGCTAATAGAGTCTATATGTAAATATTTCTTGGAGCTCCAAGGTCTCTATTCTTTTATGACGTTACAAATATCACGACAAAATAAAAATACTCCTCTTGAATATTATAAAAAAAAAAAAAGTATTTAATAAGTGTGACAACATTTTCAGCGTTTCCATGAAATTGTTCATTAAGCATAGTTTTGGCACAAAGGAGTTCAGGCAAATGAACAAACCAACGAACAATTCAGCGAGTGACTGCGAGTGAGTGAATGAATGAAGCATGCTAATTGTTAAAGTCAATGCAACAATGTTGCATGGCATCATGCATTGAACAGAATTTGGTCGAGAAGGCGCTTTCTTCGGAAGCTGCATATGTCACATATATTTGACACATTTCATCGGAAGAGCTCATCTATAATAACTACCCGGCCCTGCCCTGCGCTAAGCTACTCTAACTGACCTGCACTGGTTGGCACTTTGAACAAGGTGTGAAGATTAGTTTGCCTCATGCCGCATATTAGTGCTAATGGGAAATGCTAACTGAACTAAACTGTTTAAGATACAAGTATTGTGAGAGCATTGAAAGGAGTTCAGTTCAGTGCCTAATACTTAGCATATGATGTTGGGTGTTCCACTTAAATGGTATTTTCCTGGAATTTATCAAATCTGTGAGTTTCTTCTCTTCAGTTTTGGGTCTAAAGAAAAAACCAATTTTAAAAGCGGGGAGAATTAAAGTTAAATTCATTTAAAACGAGACATTTTGGAGCTACAATATTTAAATAAAGTAGATACATTTTGAAATTGTTTTAAGGCAAAGATCTTTGACATGTCCTCACTAAGCAATTTTGTGGTCAACACCTGCCGGTGGTGCTTGCCTTCGCCTTTTGTACATTTATATTGCTTGCAGCGTTATAGGGAATTAAAAGCGCAACCAGCTAACGCGACTGGACACCGCAACAGCGATCAACACTCGACAGGATAACTAATTACCGTGTTGTGTATCAATTTTTATGGCATTTATGCGCTCAGTTGAATGTTGGAAATTAAAAACAAGAATGGAAAAAAACACAGAAAAACGCAACGTTAAGCATGACTGCGCAGCAATAATGCAACTGCACACAGAATAGTAAACAAAATTGAGTCTAAAGGAAAGATACAAACATTGTATGCCCTCAAGGAACAGATACTTTGAATGAGAATATAAAGGCAAAGACCTTCTTTTATGCATTGCTGTTCAACGATCCTTGTGCAGCCAAAAGGTAGAAATAATTTTGTTACGCTGCTAGGATAAAAGAACACAAATGGACAACAAAATCGTTGTTGAATGACCAAAGAACCAAAGAAGAAGTTAAAAAAGAACCCAGTCAAGTGGTGCATTTTGTCTTTGTTGTTTTACGAACTTGAAAGTGTTCAGTTCTACATATTTCTTACTGTCAACGTATTCGGGTTTTGGGTCTCTCTATCTCACCATTTATACAGATTACCTTCTGTGCAACGTATATGTGCTGATAATGATCTCATTTGGCCTATTGTTCTCCAATCTTTGCTTATTGACCAATTATTAGCACTTTGGTTGTTGTAGTTTAAAATTGCAATCGCAATCGCAACCTTATGCTTACGAGGATCATTAAGCGCGTATTTTGTCACCATCGGACAAATTTCAATTTCAATATCAATTCTTTATTTATTTATTTTTTATTTTTTTTTGGAATTCTGTTTTGCCGACAAAGTCACAAAAAAACTTGGTCAAAATTAAAAAGAGTAAAAAACACACAAGTCTATAGTAAACACTGAGCATTCTGACTAGGGCCGGCATGAGTCTGGGAAATGATTTATATGCCGCGCTCAATTAATCCATAATAACTTGGTCAATAAATGAAGTATTATACTACTGACTTAGTTTAAATATAAATATTTTTTTTTTTACTTATTTGAATGTTGTTATCAGAACCAGTTACAAGCGACAAGTTTTTGTTTTGTTTTTTCCACATTTTATCGAAACCACTTTTTTCCTCAAGATTTTCCCGAATGCGTTTCTTTCTAGTCACAGTTTGTGTTTTTTTTTTCAAGGTTAAAACAACAGAACAACAGAACAACAAATGATAAAAAATAGTAATTTTATTTAATAAATTTTCTCATCTTTCATACTCAATTTATTTTTTTTTTATTTAGAAAAAAATTTAAGACACAAAAAAGTAATAAGAAATTTAAGAGCAGAAAAATATGAATTTATTAAATTTCTTGCTTAATATTTAATTTATTATATTTATGTTTTAATTTGACAAAATTATATTTTGTAATTTAATTTGTTTGTTTTGTTTTTATTTTTAAATTCTTGTTATTTATAAGTTTTATTTAATTTTTTCATTTTATTTTAAATATTTTTTATTACAAAAAAAAAAATCTTGCTGTGAGGTTGCTTGAATATTTTTGGTCAAAATTGTGTTTCATTGCGCAAGTGTACGCATTTTTGTTACGCACCGATAGACTGACAAACAGAGGGACAGACGGAAAGGTGGACAGATAATCAGATGGACAGACAGTTGGACAGACGGCTGAATGGTTAGAGACGAAGCTAAACGACAAACGACACCGTTGTGTCGATTTGTCAAATTGTTGTTTGTTGGCTGATTTTGTCTTTTTTTTTATACAATTTTCCTTCAACTTTTATGTTGCTTACTTTGACAGTTGCATAGATTTAGAGGCAGTTACACCACCTTGGGTCGATCGTTAATAAAGGGGAGTAGTAGTAGTAGATAGGAGTAACACTTGTTGTGCGTTTTTAGAAAATTCCAAACTGCGGCGACATTTACAAGTTTTATTTTATTTTTGTGTTTTTTGTTTGACTTTGTACAAACAAAGTTGAGTGTAGTAAATTAATAATCAATAGCAACAGCAAGAGTAATGACAAGAACAAGATACAAATACGTATACAACAATTGGTAACAACAACAAAAACAACATGGTTACCTGTTGATTTCAATAAGAAATAACACGAGCAATAATAAAAAAAAAAACACCAACAACAAGGTAGTAACCAAGTTCGTTGCAGCTGCAGATTGAGTATTATATTTTATATTTATATCTACTTCTTCTTAGTTTAAAGTCAACAAAAACACTTGCATTTTATACTTAGATCAAATCAAGAACAACAAGTGTCGCCTGGAAAAAAAAAAATAAGAATGGAAAAAATCAAAACAATTTCTAATTAAAAAGTGTTTTATTTTATTGAAGTACTTACATTGTTGTTTATTGTTGTTAGTGTTGAACTTTAATTTTATGGGAACTACAAAGTATCAGTTTGATTAGAGTCTTTCATTCCCAACACCCAATGTGTCTATGAATAATAGATATACTTTGTCCATCTTTGGAATCTAGAGAATCATCCAAAGATTAACACTTGTGAAGGGAATACTTAATCCAGCAGTACTTTGGAGATGATGATTTTGTCCTTTTGTTAAAAATATTATTTATATATTCAAATATTTTTCTAGCTAATAAAATGATGTGTTGATTGTTGTTGTTTCTTGTTTGCAGAAAATCGTTTGGGTGGAGCCTTGCTCGTGTCGCATTTTTGGTGAGTTGTGTCGCAACAAACCTTTAAAACCGTTGATTGTAACAGCTTATGTGTAAATTGATTTCATTAAAGACTGTATGTAAGTTTAGGTCTTAATGCAGGGTAGTATTGGAAATACACAAACCCTGCTATGAGTTGTTTCAGAGTCTTCTTTTGGAAAGCCTGAACTTTCCTTATGTTGCTCACGATCAAGTTGCGGGTTAAGGTGATGATAAATTTCAATCTACCGTTTTAAGTAATTTATTTTCACTGATCCAATTAACCCTGACTCACATTCTTATAATTAGGCAAATATAGCAAACTCTTAACAATAGTAAAGAAAATCTCTTACTTTATCTTTGTTTTAGACATAATTTTGCTTGGGTTTTATATATGGCAACTCAAAAATTGATCAGAATTGGTGGTGGTAAATGCCATTGAAATCATTTAATCTCAATCATCATGTTCAATATATTTTTAAGTTATTTAAAATAAAGTGAACTAAATTTTTATGTAGATACTATTTTCTTTGCATTTATTTCTTTGTAGTTTTTGTATTCTTCATAATTTTCTGAACACTGGACGTTTTAAGCAAGTTTTACTTGGAATTGACCTAAATTCATTGTACTACAAAATTAAGTCGATCCAACAATCATTATAAGGAAGCCTGTTCAATAAAGAATGTATTTATATTTAAAAAAATTTATTTTATTTATTTTTTATTTTTTAAAAAATTTTATTTCAATCAGAAACCACGAAATTCTTACATGTGAGGATTGTAATCTTCTTTCTTCTCAAAAGAAAAGCTGTTTTATTATTCAAATCTCTTGTAAGTTAAGTAATATGAAAATATTTCAGTTTTCATATTATAGTCAAACTCATTTAATTTAACTTCTTTAACTCGAACCTAATAGAATTGAAGTAGCGTTAAGAGCAAAAATTGTCCAAAATTTTTGCATAAAAGCATGAAATATAGGCGTCTAGGGTGTTAAATACAAAATATCTGAATTTGGTCAAGATGATTCCTTAAATCTTCACTAATATTGATAAAGATCAAAACATAATGGAAACTGATATCGAAGCTTGGATACAACTTAGTCCTAAGACGAGAATAACTTCCATTTGTACTCTTGAGGATTCTACTGACAATGAAATTTGTGCAGCAGACAGTGAATCCAATTCCAAGTGAGTATGGAAGATGGTGGTGATAGTTCAGAAGAAGAATTCAATCAAAACATTTCATCTTGTATATTGATGTTTCGGATTCTGAGAGAAATTTAAATTAATATTAATTTAAAATTTCTTTTCACTGAAACTTTTAAAGTAATGTAAATGTTCAAACAAAAATTACTGAATGTTTTAAGACACCGTAACTAAAAAAGCTAATATATGTTAAGTTTCCTTTTTTTGTACATTCATTTCAAAATGATCTTAACAATTTGAGGAGACACACAAATATTATAGATAAATAGAAGAAAATGCGTGATTCTCTTTTTCATTCCTGTTTTGAAGATACCGAGCTGCAAAATATTTTTATTCTACACAAATGAATTTTTTAAATTAAATTTCTTCTTTAAATTTTTTAAGTTCAAATGAAACTATTGTAATTATATAAGAAGTTCAAGTATAGAACTCAAATCATTTAAAGAGAGACAAATATTCTAAGAAGTCCTTTAAAAACTATAGATAAATGAACAGATGAAGTGCTTAAACGAACTTCTAGGAAACATATGTTTTTTTAAAAAAAATTTTTATTCGTTAATTTTGTTCTCTTTATAAGCCAATTCTAAAAATGCTCTAGCATTTTTTATAACTTTATTGTGCTAGAAAGGATTACTCTTTGGTACTTTCTAAACATTTTATGGATAATTTTATTGAAGTTAAATATAAAAAAAATTTTATAAAAAATGTCTCCACGTTATACCAAATTTCCTTGTTTTAAGCAATATGTAGTTCTAGCTTCATAAGTCGAATAATATTTTTTCTTTATGATGGTTCGAGACTCGAACTTCGAGTGATGGAAGTTCAACTGTCTTTCTAATCTTAACATTAGAAGTTAATAATATCGAATCTCCATATAGAAACTAATTGTATCTCTCGGATGATTATCTAATTTCTGTTTTTCCCCCCCCTTAATTAATTTACAAGACTTCACTTAACTACAAATCCTCAATAACAAAATTTACCTTCAGTAGAAACAGAAACATCAAAAAATTATATTATACGAAAAATTCAACACATAAATATTTAAAATTTTTTTTCTATTTGATGATATCGCATATTTGTTTTTTTTTTTTTGTTTCTTTTGCTCTCAACTGTTTATAACAAACAGTCAGTGAGTGAGTGTCCCGGGAGGGAGTAAGCGTCGAGTCGAATCCAGTTGAGTCAAGTGGAGTCAGGTCGCAATTGAGTATAGTAATGTAGTCGACTCGAGTTGAGTCTGTTGCATGTGTAATGCTTTCTCGTTTGATACTGATGTGCGGCAACAGTCGCATGCTAATGTATGCAACAACACAGCAACAGCAATGGAAAGAAGCAAGTCGCAGACATTGGCATAAGCAGCAACTAAAGTAGCAAGTGGATACAAAAGTAGCAACAACAACAACAACAACAACAGCAACAGTTGCAGCAGCAAAAGTAGTAACAACAAACAAAAAGTAGCAAAAATGCGACCTTGAAAAATTATGCAAAATCGATGTAAAAAATGCGAAAATAAGTTCAGCACAGAAAGCCAACGACGACGACGTCAACGACGGACGTTTGTGTTTTTTTGACGTTGGTGTTTCTCTTGACAAAGGGATGAGCGACGATGGAGAATTTGTGTTTAAAAAACTTTTTGTGCTCGCATTTTTATGTAAAATTGGCGCAAATGAGGCAAACGATGGCAATGGAGACGACAAAGATGGAAGAAGTCTCAGTTGACGTTACCATTGACTTCTCTGCCAACTTTGTATCGCGTAGCTTTTTACAGTAAAACGATGGAAAGCGGGAAAATTTACATGTTGTTGCTTTAATGTTTGGTTGCCGGCTTTTGCCTAATTTGCATACAATTTTGTCTCAAAACCAACTTCATTTCTTTTTTGTGTATTTTTGGCAAAAACCAATTTAGCGACGATGTTGCTGTCTGCGTCGGTAGTCACTCGTCGGAAGTTGCGTTGACGTTGCCGTTCCGTTGCCGTTGACGTTGACGCAGCGCATTATGGTTTGTTTGCTATTTCCGGCGCGAACGCCATGTCATCCATGCCACCACATTCAGCTACTTGTTTTATTTTTTTTTACTTTCTTCTCTTAACTTTTTTTTTTTTTTAGTATATTGTTTGTATTTTTTTTTTTTTTGGTTGATTTTGAATGCCGCCATCATGAAATTTAAATAATTTTGCATAATTTTTCGTAAATTGACTTATGGATTTCTTTGCTCTCTTTACTCTTCTCCTTTACGGGTTTGCTTATGTGTGAGTTTCTGTCTGAGACACTTGTTGAGATACTTTAGCCACAACTGGTTGCTGTAGGTCATGTTCCTTTTCAACGTTCGGTCGTTGGTTATTTTTTTTTTATGTCTCATTGCCACATCAATGGCAAGTCAAGTCAAGTCAAGTCAAGTCATTCAAAATGCGAAATTATGCAAAATAATTTACACGAAAAGTGTTTACTGATTTGACTTTATCCTACTTTTCATTTCGTTTCTTTATTTTATTTGTATTACTTTGCTCCGATTTCGTAAGTTTTTCTTTGTTCTCCACTGAAAATGGCCCAAAAATGTCTGAAGTCGTGCATAAATTCCAAGTTTTTCTTTTGCTGCTCTTGAAATGATAAATGAGTCTTTAAGTTGTTCGACATTACTGTGTGGCCATGATGGCATAGCGTGGCATGGGATGGCATTTCATGGCACATGGCAAAGTTCACCAACAAGACGCCAAGTCCAAGTTGAAGTTGAAGTATGCTATGTATGTATTTGTGTGGCAGATGAGCAAAGCTGAAGAATAACAAACGGACCAAGTGAGTGTTGGCAATCGCGTTTATCATTTTTAAACTGTCAGTTTAGTACTGCTTTCTGAGATTTTTTTGAACTTTATAAGCCAGAGGCTAGTTAACTTACAGCATTTTACTACAATATACGAGTATCTGAGACATGGTTGAGTGAATTAACGTTAGTTTATTGTATGACAAAAGGCATGTTGGTGACTGAAAGAGAAAAAATAGTAGTAGTAGTAGATAATAAACAAATTTTTAGGCAAAGAAAGTTTAGATACTTTTACACTACACTAAAACTATTTCTATTCCTTCTCTTTCTTCCGATGACCTCAAAGTAGTCACCAGCAATAAACACTGAAATAAATAGAACTAATTTTATGTTGAAAGTCTTCAACTTCTTCATCAAAAAGCACATTTGGGAATAATTTCCGAATTACCCATACATTTATTTTGTTATGTAACTGAACCCTTTTTTCTACACAACGCAGACACACGTTGCAAATACATTTAAGAAAAAAAAAACAAAGAGAGTGAGAGAGAGAGAGATTCATTTGAGGCAAGTATCTGTGTTTCAAACATTTAGTTTTGCCTCATACAATAAAATGACAATTTCTGTGGCGTTTGACACATTGTAAAAATCCTTTTGGCCTACACACATAGTGGAGGCGTACGGGCAACACGTTTTCAATGTATCTAGATACATATAATACATACATTTTTATGTATGCCAATAAAAAGATGCTTAACTACTTTTGAGTTGAAACGTTTGCTTATCGCGCTCAGATTGGCTGCTTTGTGTTGTTGTTATTGTTTCTATTGCTGCTGCTTCTGTGATTACAACAATGCGCATAATTTATGACTTCCCTATACTAACTACAACAACAGTAGAACAGCCGAGAAAAGGCAAAACAAAGATATAAAAACTACAATCGTTATAAAGCGTATGAAAATTCTGTCACCAAGAAAAAGTCTCGCCTCACGTAACAAGAACTCAACGACGACGTTCATCAACTCCACGCAATACAACTTCAATTGCAGCTTGAGATACTTCGCTCGTTCGTCCGTTCGTACGTTCGTTCATTCGCATTGTGACAACTCCACCGACGCAGTCAGTTTTCAATTTTACTTTTTCCTCTTGCTGACTGCCCCCAACATATCTTTATTTTATAGAATCTTTTCTCTTTTCTTTATCATCATTTATATTTTTTTTTTCTCATTGTTGGACTCATGCGTGCTGGTAAGGCGTATTGAATCGGCTAAACTCAACTTAAGCCCAATTCACTTTTGGCTACTACTTCATTGCCGGCACACCGGCTAAAGGTAGTTTTGGATGGCTCACTATATAGTTGGATTAATGGAAGAATGGATGGATGACGGACTGACTGAATGACTATCTTAGTGAATTGTTACTATTCAGTTGAGTTCGGTTCGGTTCGGTTGCGTACACTTCGAATACATCAACCGGAAGCCTTCGCCAAACGTGATCAACGGTTTGGGTTGCGGCTAGCGTGCGATGAGCTGCGATTGCGTTTTTCTTTTTTTTTATATTATTTCTGTATCTACAACTAGTGAATGTATCTTAAAGTGTGTGTGTGTTTGTGTGTACGCGAGAATGCGCGATTAAGAATGTCATATACAAACGAATTCGTACGTTTTTGTTTGAATGGAAAAACGTGCGTGTGCTGCCACAGAAGGAGCGTTGACTTTAAGCAGTTGCACATACCCACACACATACACACACACAAGTATTCAAGCCTATATCTTTATATGTATCTATATACATTTGGCTTTGGCACTAAATACAATTCGTCTTCGTTGTCTTCTTTAGCTGCGGCTGCCATTGACGTTGCCACTGTCGATGTCATTCGTCCCTCGTTGTTGTCTGGCGACCGCTTACCACCAAACTGGAAAATATACGCATTTGCGTTTTAATTTTTCTTATTTTTCTTTTCTTTTTTTTTTTTTTTTTTTTTGATTTTGTTTTTGTTATAATAAAAAAGGTTGATCGTCCCTTCCTGTCACAAGTCTGAAACGCTCCCACACACTTCCACAGCCACAGATACAACAGAACGCAATGCTCAGACCAAAAGTTGTACGTGCGTACGCGAGATCCTTTTGTCTTCAAGTGCGTCCGCCCAGTTCGACAAAGAATTGTATGCCAAGTGCCATGTTGTCGTTGGATGTTGCCTTTGATGAAATGTCGTTTTTTCTAGTTACAGAATACAACACCATCATCGTCATCATTATCAACGTCACCATCATCATCATCATCATCATCATCATTATTATTGCTGTTATTGTTCTTGTTGTCTATTCAAATATAGTAAACTATTTTTCACAATTTTCTGCATTTAAATCCCACAACAGAACGTGCAACGTGCTTCATATGGCAGGTTGCTTTATTATTAAGAATAAACGAGTATGGAAAGATTCTGTTGTTCCATGTTAATTTTAAAGGCAGCTTAAGTCTTAAAGCTATGAAAAATGACTTTATTCTGTAAATAAAACTTCTGTTCATGGATCAGTATGATTATTTATTTTATTTGCTATTTTTATAAAGGGTATTTTGGATACCTTATGTTTAGTTAAACTTCAAAATAATAACTGAACATATCCTTTCTATACCTTTCATAATTTATAATGTCCAACAAATTCTTACTTTAAAAAAAAATATTTTTTTAAGGCCCACAAAAATGTAGCATAAAATTCAAAATACTTTCCTATTAGTTTTGTTGTCAAAAATTCTAAATTAAGTAACCAATGTTAATCTATGGGGGCTAAGGCTGATGAGTATAGAGCATGTTGAAAAAGTCAAAACACCAATTCCTGTAGTTTTGCCACTGTCATTTGTGCAGTGCGTGACCTGACGTTATCGCGGAGTAAGATAGGAGGCGATTTATTGACCAATCTAGGCTGTCCTTGGCCTAAGTTTTTCTTGGCTAATTGGCTGCTGTATATTTCAGTTATGATCGTTGAGTTAGGTTTCATGAAGTCATACCACCAAACCATCACCCTAACTTTCTATTGTTGAATGCTAAGCTTTGGGGAGTGTTTTGGTAACTCATCCTTATCCAGATTGTCTTATTGAATCTATTTTTCATCACAAGTAATAATTTGATTAAGTAATGGATCGCATTTATGACGAGAGAGCAAGTTCTAAACGCTTTTTTTCGCTTTTCCATTGA
This sequence comes from Amiota minor, assembly GCA_037043295.1. Taxonomy (NCBI): domain Eukaryota; kingdom Metazoa; phylum Arthropoda; class Insecta; order Diptera; family Drosophilidae; genus Amiota; species Amiota minor. The sequence continues at coordinate 818,003 of JBAMAW010002805.1, forward strand.
GCTCATTTGGAACCCACTTGTCCAACTTTAAATCAATACTTTATTTTTGCAAACACAAAATTTAAGTGATGAATTCTGTACACTTTCAGATGGCTTAGCCTCAACATTGACCTTCAGTTCGTCGTTATCGACTTTTTGATTGTACGGGACCACGTGGCATATTTGTTCAAAATTCCTTGAGTCACCGAAATCTGGGGAAAACATTTGTTATTGGCTGATGCCTATTAACAGTAAAACCATGTTGATGATACTTAAATTTCTAAACTATTTTTACAGGTTTTAAAAGTCGCTTTAAAAGATATAAATTATGACTTTCTTACACACAAAAAAAAAAACGTGATTTTAATATATTCAGTTGTTATATTTCCCAATATTGCCAAATACAAATTTCATATCACACGACTCAATTTATTGTAACAAATTTAGTTAACCTTAAAAAACTAAAACTAACCAAAAATAAAAATGGGCCAGGTGCGAGTGAGACTCGTACACGGAGGGTTCCTTACCAGATTGAGGTTTGTATGGGAGGTACTCCCCCTAGTGGTCCGATTTAACTGATTCCAATATATGTACCGCGCCTATATCAGAAACTTTTAGTCTCTAAATTTCAGTTCAATAGTCCAAAAAACAAAAAAGTTTTTCAAATAAGAACCTGAATTTTAATAGTGGGCTGGTATGGGAGGTACCCCTCCTAGTGGCCCGATTTGGCTGATTCTAACAGATGTGTAGCGTCTATATCCAGAACTTATTGTTTCTAAATTTCAGTTCAAAAGAACAAAAATACAAGAAAGTCTTTCTAATAAGAATCAGAATTTTAATGCGGGTTCGTATGGGAGGTATCCTCCCTAGCAATCCGATTAAACGGAAATTTCTGAAATATAAGTTTCTAAGGTAAAGCCATGAATCCCCTGAATTTCAAGATCGTGGGATTACTGGATGTATAGCTGCCATACAAACCAAAAGGTTTCTTGTATGGGGACCCCTTTAAGTTTCTGAAAATACTTTAGTTTTAGTATTTGTTGCTGATGCCCATATAGAACTACATCGTCTGTGGAAATTTCAACTCTCTAGCTATTGCGGTTTACGAGATATGACCCGACGAAAGACGGACGGACGTACGGATGGACGGACGGGCAACAAAGTCTCTGCAATAGGGTTCCTTTTGGTACCCTTTGGGTCCGGAACCCTAAAAAGTATAAATACACTCTTTACAATAGTCTTCGAACAGTCTGCCATTATATTAATTCAATTGAATTCTTCTATCTTAACCCTTCAATCTGTAGTACTTATTTGTATCTTAAATATTTTATGTTCTTCTTATTTAACTGAATATAAAAAACAATTCAAAAATCATAATCATAATGATGACGACAATGATAACAATAATAACAATAATAATGAAGATTTTTATTTCCTGTAATTAAAATTAATAATTACAACCCTTGGCAACTCCAACACCAATACCAACTTCAGTACTCCTTCCATTCCCTTATTGCCTCTATACTCCTCCTATGCCAATGCACCGTAGCAACCAACCCCTTTACATTGCGAATGCGCGCACTTCATGATTATCAGTAAATATTATCAGCATCAAACGCTTAATGAGCAAGTGTAAATCATGCCTCCGAGCATTCTGACGCACCCACAATTTGTGGGGGGAAATAACCCCAAACCTGATCCCTGCCATACCATTCATTTACACATCTATAATTTTAGCAATACTAAATTTTACAATTAGAAGAATTCACGCTTTCGTCGCTGGGCTCCGTTGTCTTGTTTCCTCATTGAGTGTAGAAGAATTTTGAATTTATAATTCTTTTCTGTTGTTGTTGTTAAAATTTTTGAAATTAATTTGGGACTCACTCATACTCTCACACGCATACAAACATATACTGATACACCCACATCATGGCGGCATTTGAACCCTTTGTTGGGCTTTAGTGTGTTTAGTCTGTACGAGAGATACAATCATCGTCTCATCTCAACCTTAGTACGAGTATCTTCTGTCTGTCTCTATGTAATGTGCGTTTTGTTCATCATTTTATTTCATTTTATTTTTACATAAATAAACTTCAACAAGACAACAGAGAACGGACTGATATAAGTACATACAGACAGACAGAAAGATTGTCTCGCTTCGCATTAAACATTGATTGTTTGGCTGGCTGTGTGTTTAACCCCTTTAATTTAGGGTGGTTCATACTTTGCGGTATCTAACTCAGATGCAATCGTTGGGTTTGAGTTCAACTGAGGCTGCCCCCTTGAGTGTTTTTAAACTTGATGCTTTACTGTTGATAACTCAGTAGACCGACCGTAAAATAGACAGACAGACAGACAGACAGATAGATAGACAGATCACCATTTCATACACTGGTAGATACATAGATACATTGTTGTTATTGCGGTTTTATGTAGCGTTTGTAAGTTGGATTGTGGGTGTTTTGGGTGTCACAGCCTTTTGTTCTGAACGAGGAGAGCCTTTTTGACTTTCTTATCATTTCTTTAGAAGTATCACATGTGGCAAAACTCTATGGTTGTGCTTAACCGACCATACTGCCATTTTGCATAAATACACACAGATACACACATACATATGTAGGCATTTAATTGACTGCGGACATGTATCTGGTGTGTGATTCTTGCGGTTTTTACGGTTTTCTTTAAATACTTTTTCATCAACAGCGCATAAAACATTTAACAGCATTATTATGGCCATCTTTCAATAAAGATACACAGATACTCATGTAGACATGCATATATACAATTGTATCCATGTGGTTTGGTTTTAACTATCTGTCTGAGTGTGTGTTTAAGAGGACATTTCTATTTATTCTTGGGTTCACTGATTTCTTACATTGAAATAAAATGCTTTTCATTGTTTAAAGATAAGATACTAAAAAAAAGGTCTTAAAGACTCATTTGTATCTTTTATATATGTAATTTAATATAATAATAAACTAAGATATTTTGCGCTTCCTTGCCTTTCTTAACAGTAAATCATGAAATAAATGAGCTTTACTCATTATTACAATAGATAAAAATCCAGTCAAGCCCAAACTGGCATTCCAGTCATGACGAACCCCTTTCCTTTCTTCCATTAATAGTAGCTTCGAAATAGTTAATTTAGTTTATAGAACCATTAAGCAATTAGTTGAATTCACAGATGTGACAAGCAGTTCATATATCTGGAATTCAAATATGTGTGGCGTCACCTTGATTTGAAGTCCAGAAATGAATTAGAAATGATATTAAAATAATAATAAAAATAATATTGTAATAATAATAAACATAAATTTCATGTCAAGTGTTCCTTAGTCAAAATTAGCGAAGCGCAACAATTTCTCCAACGGTGACGACAATAATGGATAACGACACTTTGGCATAGTAGTCAACCGAAACCCTGAGTTCGTTATAGATACTCGTATGACAGAAGCGTGTGTGCGTACATTTTTACATACCAGGAATTGGTTGGGTCTTTATGGTGGAAACCTGTCAGTAGTTTTATCTACACTTCACATTGTGGTTGGTTGCTGTGGTTCAATAAACCATAAAAAGCTCATTAATTATGCGCGTATCTCTTGTTTTTCGCTTTTCGCTTTTTGCTTTTTGTTTTTCACTTTTCGCCTTCATTGTTGACGACGCTCCTCGAAGGCTCTCTGAAGCAGCAGCAGCTCGACATACAATACTCGTATTATTCCGCTAGGCTTGAAGTGCTGGCATGTAGAACGCTTGTTATCAGCGACCAAAAAAATTGCGACTAAAATGAAAAGCAACCCTCCTCAAGCGCAACTGAATGAGTTTCGGTCTTAACCTGGTCTTGCTTGGTCTTGGGCACATTCGAGTAGTTGTCACTTGGTGTTTGTTGTGCTTAGAGTGGTAGGGGAATGGGCAAGGTGCGCTTTTAGAGCTAAAAACCCGCTGACTTTTAACTACCTAAAAATAAGGCAGTTAATACTATACTAGAGACAGACAGACAGACAGATGTACTTATAGACCGGCAGATACATATGACAACTCAGACCGCGCCTTTTGTTACAGTTATGGCCTTGTTTTTCTATTGCTCTTTGGTGATTAATTAAACATAAATTACGCGGGCATAAAATGCTTGACATACTTAACTAAGTTACCCAATTTTTATTTTCTTTTTTCTCCCCTTCTACTCTTGTTGATAAAAACAATGTTGGAGATGGGATATTAAAAGAGGAAATATAATCTTATCAAAAGTAAAAAGAATAAGTTTGAAGATTTAGAATGAGGTGCCGTTGAATATGAATTAATACTTGACCCAGTTGGTCTAAAGCTAAGCCTCCTTACAACAAAAAAAAAAAAAAATTGCAAGTTCTTATTAGATATTATTTCTCCTGGTTTTTATGTTAGTTATGTACTTAAGAAGAGATTATGAATAAAAAAACTAATCTTTATTACTCCTATGTTCTAGTTATGCAATCTCAATCTCATTCTCTCATCTTAGTACCAGAAGCTGACAGACGTTTAAACTTCTCAATTTCGCTTTATATACAAAATATCTCAGGTGCCTAAAGGGCCTCTTACATGGTCATATCAGTCGTCAGTCCAGTTTCTCATTTCATTTCAGTTCAGAAAATGGTTTATACATGTGGACTGTAGCAAATTTTCAAGGGAACTGATATCATGCATGACACGTAGGAATTTCTAAGAACTGAAATGAAACAAAAAGGTCTTTGCCTCCTGACTTTTTTCAGTCTCCGTTTCAGTTCTCGTTTCTGTTTTAACACCACAAAGGTTAGAAGTCAGCACACATCACATTCATGTTAAACCACATGACATAACCTTCAGCAATCATACACGGGAATATCTTCCCAAGCAGCGACACCGTAAAATATCTAGGACTGTCCCTTGTTAGGCGTCTCACTTGGCAAATTTACATCGTAATCAAAAGGAATCAATTGGATTTGAAGCTTAGAAAGAGTTGGCTCCTCAGCCCGACATCAAAGGTGAATCTGCATAACAAGCTTTCACTGTAAAAGTCCATACTTAAGCTTGTATGGGCCTACGGTACATAACTTTGGGATACTGTTGCCAACTCAAATTTGAAAATTCAGTCCGAACTACTGGGAAGATTGGTTGCTCCATTGTTTATAAGAAACCCGGTCATTCACCGTGACTTGAAGATTCAAATGATCTTAGAGGAAATCTACAGGATCAGAAACTAACATATCTCACGATTACAGGATCATGATAATCTATTGGCAGACACTCGAGTCGCCTGAAAAGGCAGAACCCTCTGGATGTCTTATTCCTCTTTCCGGAAAAATGATACAACGATAAATGAATTTTATAACATGTGATTTTTCCCTTATTCAACTTCGTCTACTGTCGTCTTTTTCAAATAAAAAGAAGAGAAAAACTGACAGTTCGACTGAATCTGAAACTGACTTGACGACTGGTCCAGTTTACTAAGAACATAATGAGACTGTTGAGGTCAACCCCTTTCATATTCTGTTTATTCCACTTAAATACTTTGCTTTCATCTGGGTCTTTTAGATGCATCACACCGTGCATCTTTTATATGAGATTATGATGTTTTTACAAAGCAAAAAATTGTTTGAAGAAGATATTGGAAATAAAGGACCTTTGCTGATTCTCTTTCAGATATATCTCTGTGAGTTGCATTACACATACAATAATTTAAATAAGAATAGTAAATATGTGGAAGTTATCTCTTCCATAAAAGAGTTTTTTCCACCTTCACATTTTCATGTGAACTATTTATGAAACCTATGAAGAGATGAAGCATTTAAAATGATGTTAATGATTACTTTCATTTTCTGATCCACTTTACCGAGATTTTGTATTATTTGTCTCTTAGATGCATCCCATTTTGAACTTTCATATGAATTTATGAGGAAATTTTTACTTGTACAATAGTATAATAAAATCTGAAAACAAAAAAAAAAAAAAAGTGAAGAATTTTAAACAAAGGAGAACAATTAATTTAATTGACAGCTTATGGGGTTTGCCAATTCTTTTCTCTTTTTTTTTTTGTTTTTGTTATTTTTTACTTTTTTCCATTACAATTAATTCTTTTTTTTTTTTCATCTTTTTGCCAAGTCGTCGTCAAATGTCAAACTTACAGCTAAAGCTCAACTCAGCTCAGCTAAACTCAACTCATTGACTGACTGACTGAATGACTGACTGACTTAAGGCATTCATTGCTGTGCTTTTATTATTGTGTGTATTTGTAATTGAAACGCTGAGTTTGATATGATTCTTGAAATATATAAACCTAACTTACTTGTACTTAGATACATAAAGTAACGACGTGCAGTCTCGTCTCGGCTCGTCTCAAATCAAAGCAAAGCAAAGCAAAACACTCCTCGAAAACTGTCAAAAAAAAACCAACAACTGAGTACAGAAAATAACAACAAATAATAATGACGACGTGGTTGTTGAAAAATAACAATAACATTTTGTGGCACATTAAAGCCAAGTTTGCAAACAATTTCATTGCGTGGACTGATTACACACACACACACATATTTATACATAGATACGCAGACACTGGCGCAGGCGCAGTGATCACTTGAATATATCGCGAACATGAATGAGTTGAGTTGTTCGCTATGAAATGACGATGAAGGCTCGCTCGCTCAGACTCTGTCTTAGCCAGGCCAACAACAATCTCAGGCAGGCAGACAGGCAGCTTTCATTCATTCATTCATTCATGGCTTATTGCTCATTCATAAACGTTTAAAGCAAAAGGGAAACAACAAAGAAATGAAGAGGGAAAATAGGGAAGACAAGAAAAGGAAAGGTATCAGCGCGAAAATTGTGGCAATGCGTGGCAGCCTACAGCGGTGCGTCTTTGTGTGTTGCATAAACGGCGATGAGCCAAAGTGATCACGATGCTGTTGCTGCATCTGATGTTACAATAAGAACGATGATGATGCTGTAGATGATGATGATGATGATATTGAGGACGAGGCTTATTGTAACTTAGTGGTCGCATATTAAAGTTGGCTTTGTTTAATCTGCTGCTCCTGCCTGCTGCTGATGCCGTTGAACATTGAAAGATGTAAGCGCTGTAATCGTTCGCCTGCTCGCTTCCTGTGGTGCGACGCGACAATTGCGAAAATTTCGTTCATTTTTCTTATTTTTTTTTTCTGGATATTTAACTCAACTCAAAGAACATCATCAGCCAACATTGGCAACATCATCATCACTATTAACATCATCACCAGCATCGTCGTCGTCGTCGTCGTCGTCATCGTTGTCTTTGTTTCTTAATGAATGAAAAGTGAATTTTTTTGTATCTATTGTCGTTATTCTTATTGTTGTTGGTGTGGTTGGTGTTATTGGATGAAGGTGTGCGCGCGTGCGCTACAAAAGGATGGGTTGGTTTAAGGGTTTGGGCTTCACATAGTTTGGTATCCATGCCGCGTACATTGCCTTGATTGACATGATCATGATTTACACCTTTCTGGGTGCGTAAAGACACCCACCAGGGCATCTCATCTCTGTACTCGTTCACCATGTTCTGGCTTAGATCTGTTTCTCTAGGTTTCTATGTGTATGTGAGTAACTCTGTGTATCTAAATGAATTTATATGTAATTGTGGATTTGTGCATGTTGTGTGGGCGTGGTTGTTTATTTTGATTTTATTTTTCTTATTATTTATTAATAATTTTTGCTTGTTCTGTTTGTGCGATTTATACGCGTTTTTCGGTTTCATTGCAGCAGAAAAAATAACACAAAATGTTGATGAAGTTCTAAAGTATTTTATACTGAGTAATCTTATAATTATTGTATATATATAATATATACTTTAGTTGATGTTGTTGTCGTTATTGTTGTGGCAACACCCGCACTTATCGCGTTCATCATTGAGTGTCGTTGAAACTTAATAAAAGATCGCCCGAGACACGTCGCAGTCGTTAAAATCAGTACGCGACTTTTAGGCTTTAAATGAGTTAAATTTGACTGCTGCTGATGATGCTGATTCAAGTCAGCTACTTGTACAATATAAAATAACTTGCCGCAGCAAAAGTTCATGACCTTTTCAAAAGTTAACATTTCCTCTTACTCATGCTTTTGTGTACATAGAGCCGGAATTAGGCCTACAGGGGCCCTTGGCATTGCAAGTCTCGGTGCCTTTCTTAACATTCTTTGCAAAGAATATTATTTTGTATATTATTTCTTTTTATGGGTAAACTACAATAATATTGTTTCATATTTATTTATTTTTATCTTAAATGCGCATTTATGCTTGTTTTAATTTCGATTTGATTTTTGATTAATAAATTATATAAAACAAAATAACACGAAATAAAACATAATTTTTGTGTCTATTTATCTGTCTAAAATCAACAGAAAATTAAATAAATTTATCGACTTCAAACCCAACCAAAGAAGTTCTCCATGTTCCATATTCATTTGCGATGATGAATTTTCGCTTAATTTTAATCCTTTTTCTGTATCAAATCATTATTTGCACAGTGTGGGTAAAGCGTAAAACTCACGAATGAGAATCATTCAACGCGTAAATCATAAGCGGATCCACCCTCAACAACAGCAACAAAAACAGTGAGTGACTATGGTAGAAATCCGTAATAAGCATAACAACAAATATACTGAGATACCAAAATTTTTGGTTTTGGTTGCAACAACAACAGTAACAGCAACAGCAACAATAAATAAATAAAAATAAAATAAATCAGTCCACAAAATTTTACCACAAATAATCATAATGAACCTCATTCAAACTCCGCACTCACTCACACACTGACTTACAGAGACAACAAAACAAAACAGAACACAACAGAACAGAACAGAACAGAGTAGAAGCACCAACAGCCACTTGACAGGATATGCACACAAGATATACTCGTACTACTTACTCTATGTTACATGTAGATGAAAATATTTAGTACTCTGGATTCTGATTCTGATTTTAACTTCGCCTGTATTTGTTCGTATTTTGTGTGTTTCGCGCGCGTAAAGTCAACAATTGGAAACGTCAACAAAACCTTTTAAATTATTATTTGTTTTGTTGTTCTGTTTGACTTTTGCCTCTGTGTTTACCACTCGCCCCCGCACTTGTCATGTTGTTATAATAAGGGTGCTACTACAGTCGTCGTTGTTGTTGTCAATCTACCCACTCTACTCTTTTGAGATTCGAAGGGGTTAAATATTTGAATTTAAGTTCAATTCACTTCGTTAGAGGGAAACAATCGTTTTGATTTAAATGATGATTTTCATTTTTTAGTCAGCTGCCACGGTGTTAGTTATTAAGAGATTCATTCATCATTAATTTTCAAATAATGAAAATCCTATAAAAATATTGCTGTGGGAAAGCTTGAACCTGAGAAAGATAAATATAGTAAGATATTGAACTTCAATATTCAAAGAGTAAATGGAAGGAAATTATTTGTAGGAAAATGAATTTTGAAATCAGAGAGGGTCAATGAATTAATACCTAACAGTCCATTGATGACATTACTGAGATATGACAAAGTAAAGATTGCAAAATGTTTACTATATACGAGAATTAATACGAATATGAACAAGATTCCATTTAGGCCCCTCACCATGAGCATGTTGATCTATAAGTTGAAGCATTTAAGAACTGTAAACACTTAATTTAAAATTTCAAATCTTCGATGGAGGCATTGGAATTCAGTCAAAAATACAAAGCTAATATTGAGTCACGCAAGGAAGAGGTTTGACCGAGTTACAATATATTGTATAATAAACCTATAGTTAAGATGCCTAAAAAAAAGAATTTTTCAAGAATTTTTCTTGAGATGATGATGATGATGAATTTAAGGAAGTAAAAATTTTTACATATGATAAGGTGACTTTTAAGTATATTTTATCTTTTTTTTTTTTTTGTACTAAGAATTTTTTGAAAGCTGCTTTCTTCGGGAGACTCTTTAAAAAAAGGACTCTTGGCGTGAGTAGAATATCTCTGAACTTGATCATCTAAAATGAAAAAAAAAAAAAAAATAAGCAAAAATATATCTTTAATTAATTGTATTATCTTGTAATTGAATGAAGAAATTAGAATTTAGCAAACTAAAATTTTTGACAAATTGGCGGCTTTTTGAAATAAATTTAGCCTTAAATTGTTTATAAACTGGAAAACATTTATTGTGTGAGAAAAATTGTTTGATTAATTATTAAAAAATATTTAAAATGCTTAGTCGTTTTCAAGAAAAGCCCACCGGTTTTAAAAACATTGTTTAGAGAAAAACGCCTTTAAAGATTCAAAAGCACTTTACATACAAATGGTGTTAGTGTTCAAATTTGAGGTATATGAAGTCATCACTTTTTTTTCTTTCTTAACACAATTTTTAGTTATCCAGGATTCATACTTGTAGTTTATCTTCGTCACTTTACTCTCTCAAATTCACTTTGCTTATGCATTATGCGTGCATCTGCTATCTTCTATTCTATTATTCCAAAGATCCTTCTAGAGTTTTTTGTTTTTTTTTTTTGTTATTAATTTTCCAAAATAATAATCCTTCAGAATCGAAGCGTGAGAACTTTTTTCCATTCCATTTAAATGTATGCAAGAGTATGCAAAAATACGTTACGATTGAATATTCCAAAGATTTGATTTTGCAAAGATCAATAAAAAACACTTTCATTGTTTCACTTCATTCAATAGATTGAGGATCAGTTTAGATGACACTCTCTATTCCTCATCACATATCTTTCTATCTATTCAATATATGTATGTCAGTATATATTATGTACTATGAGTACTTTAAAGGAAACGAAACGCATAATTTTGGCATAATCAATAAAGAAACTTACTCTCCTTTTCTTTCTTCCTTCGATCAACAAGGAATCGGTGAACATTAATTTAAATTTTTGCATGCAAAAGACAAATGAACGGGGTGAGATGGTGAAGGATTGAAAGAAGAAAGAAATTGTTATCTAAGTTCATTATAGTTGATTGCATCTTCAATATCATCTTCTGTGTCTATGGGTTGATTGCTTGGTTGCTCATCATCAAAATGCTGTTGTCTTTTATGCTTAGTCCAAAGAAAGGATAAAAAGCAAAGAAGAAGAAACACAATTTTCATGGGAAAGAAAATTTATGCAATCGAGTAAAGAAAGAAGAGGACCCCTTACCGATCTGAGAAAATTAAATAATATGCAAAACCCGAATCTCACAAACGCACACAAACAACAAATGTGTCATCCCATTGCGACAAAGACTCCAAAAGATTTGAATTATCTACGCAGCATAGGCAAATTAACTCAATAGGGCCGAGCAACCCTTTCTCGCTTCCTTCACCATCTTCATCAATATCTTCGACTTACTTGCACGTGAAGACGCTACTGATCCCTTATTTGAATACTCATCATCATCGCCAGCTTCATCATTATAGTCATCATCTACGCAGGATTGCGAAAAAAAAGGTTTGTTTATGCATAATTTTCACAATGTGTGGTGCCTTGCAATTGAAATGATCTTCATATGAATTCAACCCTTGCGCTTGCGCGCACCCCTTTCTCAACTGAAAAAAGAAGACGCGCTGCTAAAAGACAAAACCAAATATCAATTTTCCCTATTCTCATGCAAATCATGTTCATGCAAAGACCAATATATACATAATAAAATAAAAATTCAAAAAAATAAAATAAAAAATCAAATGTACAATAGACAAAAGTCCTTTGGGTCGTTCGGGTTCAACTAATCCCAAAGACAACAACGCAATGCAAAAGGTCTTGATCTTGAGTTATGTCTGAGTGAGTGAGTGAGTGAGTAATGTGGCAAGGGGTGCCGAGCAGCGTCTTACATGTTTTTGCTATTTGCAACTTGTGGACGTCTTTAAAATAAACGCGTCCTGTGTGCTGTCACATCGATCGTTTCCTTTCACGTGCATGCGTTATCCTTTTTTTGTTTGTTGGTTGGTTGCTGTGTTGCTTCAGCACCCCAGCCTCAGGGTTCAGCCCCTAATGTGCGCCTTATTATTAGAGCAAAGTAGTAAAGAAAGCCTTTCTATGTTTCGTTTTGCGAAACATATCAAATAATTTTTGCATAGCAAAGGATTTTAGGTGACATTCGTTGAGATGCAAATGCGCCGCGTTCGCATTCTATTGATCCTTAATTTATGCATAAATGCGTCACCTTTGACAGGAGCACCGACTGCTGCGCTTTGCAAGTAAGGGTGCAATGAATGTTCCTTAAGGGCGTCTCAATTAATTTATGCAAAAAGAGTTTGCGCGAATTCTTTGGAAAATCTTTTATTTTCTTTTACAACCTTTGGTTTTCCTTTTATTATTTCTAGTAGTAGATTTCAATGATGAAGTCTTTTGATTTGATTTAAGTAATTTGAGCTGGTGATATATTATGTACATGAATGTATTTGTGTGTGTGTCCTTATGTGTACGAATATATTTCTGAGGCTGCGTAGTCAGTGCAGCAGAGTATGCAAATCGTACCTTCATGTCGTCCTTCCTTCCTTTCTTGCTGTCTTTTCCTTTCTTTTTGTTTCCATATTTCATATTACAGAGCCTGAGGTGTTGTTGCTTGTTGGTTGGTTGCTGGTTGTTATTGTTATTGTTGTAACAACTGCACAATCGTTTAGAAAATTTAATTTATTACATTTTTTCTTTCTCATTCTTGTTGTTCGTTTGTGTTATAAATTTCCGTCTACTCCTTTTCTATTACATATTATTACTGTTGCTGCTACTACTGCTGCTGCTGCTGCTGCTGCTCCTTCTGCAACATTTTTCTGTTACTCTAACGATTATTTTCTTTTATTTTTATTTCCGTGGGCAATCAGAATTTTATGTTTTGTTACTTTTGCGATATGCAAAAAAGGGGTTTAACTCGTATGAGGAAATTTAAGCTTACTTCAAAATTTGCTAAGCGAAATTTATGCATTCACTGTACTTCTTTCAATCTTGCGAAGCAAATACTGGGAAATTGAAGTGATTTTCCTTTTAGCCTTTGTTTAATCAATTGTGAATATTAGGTATAATTATCTCGTAACAGAAAATATATTATATTATTAACGTGAAAACGTTTTTAAAAAGGGTTCCATAGTCATATCGAAATCTGACGCTGTGTAACATCCAAACACTTTTGGTGTCGCCAAAAATTTAAATATATCACGTGACTTAAAATATGTAGTGCTAAGTAATTTATATATTCTATAAGTAGAGAAGTGCACGTTGCCTGTATCGGTATTTTTGTTATTGCGTGGTTACATCATCAAGGGAGCAGGGGCGTTGAAAATGCTGAAATGCTGAATAATTTCAAAATTATGATAATGCTGTTATCTTGAGAACGGCTTGACCGATTTTTTTTTTTTTTGTTGTATTTGTTATTGGAAAAATTTAAAATAATGGAAAAATTTTAAATAACCCACCGGAAAAGTTGGAAATTTGGTTTTACTTGGATTTTTGTATTAAAATCTCATTAAATAAAAGAGTAAAGTATACTTTAGGGATAACATTTTTATAGATTTTTTCTTTATTCATTCCTTTTGTTATTGTTGCTTACTGACTTACATAATTCAGACCAAGTTGCCTACAAACTGTTTACACAGGATCCCGTCATGTTGGCTTGCTACGATTGTACATAATTTCAATAACGACTCTTTTGTCTATTTTATTTATTTTTTTTTTGCGTTCATCTTTCATTGTAGGTATATATTTGTACCTTTCTTTTGCTCATCGCGTCTATTTAAAGTCGTTTAAAAATTCTAAGTGAGTTTGAAGAAACGTTTTCCCGCAATGTGACGAAATGTTTCTCTGTATGATTGTAATAAATACATTTGATCAGCAAGATTTTGGAAGTAAATTAAGGTTCTTAATCCAAGATTCTTATAATCAGTGTTCACGCACTAAGTTTATTTTTAAATATACTTATAATTAAAGTCATTCATAATACAGTAAACCTACCATTCCAGTTAAATTGTCCTGCCAGCTTGAGACTAAGAAATTTGTCTAGCCAAGAGAGATGCCCGTCTATGGAAGATACCCGCGAATAGAGATTTTACTGTACATTTTTATGTACAGACCAATAAGACCAACAGAGACTTTTTTAATATAGTTCTACAATACCGAAGATTATTTTGATAAAATCATTTTTCCGAAGCTGTTTTCTTAACTTCGTCAGTGTCAGTAAGTTTTCCAGAATTGAGACAATTCTCCAACAGAAAACTGCAGCATACCATTAATGGCTACTCTTAATAACTTGCTAACGTTTCTACAAGATATTGCTGAACCTATCTGCTATGATTGTTTCTCTCTAAGGCAAATTCCCTTCCAAAAAAATTCGAAAAATATTTCATCATGGTTTTCTTACTTTAAAGTGCTTACTTCGTTTTCTTAGTTTTGCTTGGAGGTCCAGAGAAGCCTTGTTCAAGCACATTCATCATATAATAAATACTAACTTCTCTAAAGAGTCTCTTTTGCTTTCAAGAAGCGAAAAACTATTGTCACATTCTGTCTGCTGCTTTGATAAACTCGCAACTGATTTGAGAGGTTCTTGATGGAACAAAACTTTGTCTACAACAAACCTAAAACAATATAATAATATTTCTTATTACAGGTTAAAGGACATTTTAGCCTTCTTCTTCATCTTTTTTCTCTTACCTCTATGTTGGTCGATTTCTTCTTCCCAAAACAAAACACTTTGCCTTATTGGCAATTTGAGTTTGTTTTTATCAATTTCTGTGCTCGTTACTTATTTCTATTTATTTTCTATATAATCCTTTCTTTTTTGTCCTTTTTCCACATATCGTTTTTTTTTTTTTTTTTTGTTGATTTGATTTTTTTTTTGCATATCAGTCTTGGTTTTTTGTTTTTTATTTTTTATTTTTATTGTCATAACCAGTCAGGTGAGTCCTGTACTGTTGCGGCAGCCATAATCTTTTCCCTTTTTTTTTTTTTTTGTTTTTTTTGTTTTCTTTATTGTAGTATTTTGTTATACAAAAATTCATATATGCTGCCTGATAAGCTTTTGCTTGGTCGTCCTGCCATTAGTTGTCCTTGTTGCTGTTGTGTTCCGCTTTAACTAGTCCTGTTATGTTGTATGTTGTATGCTGTGGCTATGTATGTATTTTATTCTTGTTGCTGTTGCTGTTACTGTTGTTATTTTATTTTATTTTTAGTCCTTTATGTCGTTATTTATGACTTTACACATGCAAATGCCACAGAATATGAAGGAAAGAATAAACACAAGTCAGGAGGGGAGCAAGCGAGCAGGGAAGGACATTCGAGTAGAACAGAGCTGAGCCAAGCCGCGTTATCCTTGCGCTTTTCATACTGTTCTAGTGGTTGTTGTTGTTGTTGTTATTGCTGCTTTTTGAAGCTTTTGCCGTACATTGATGTGCGACACTTCCTGTAGATTGGTTTTTTTACTCTTCATTTTCAATTTTTATTTTTTTGGAATAATTTTTTTTTTTACACGCGAGATTCATTGTAAATTGCATTTCAATCGAGCGTCGAAGATCTTAAATTCGATTTATATTTCTCTAGAAATTGAAAAAAAAAAAACAATGATTCAAAAATTGAAAAACCTAATAAAGGAAATTGCAAATGTTTCTCTACGATTTGGTTAAGTGAATGCAAAAAACTAAAACTGGAAAATTAAAAAACAAAATCATGAATATGAAAATTGTGAAATGAAATTGAACAAAGAATGCAGTCAAATACTCAAACTCAAATATTGTGAACTAGTATCACTCACAATAAACCTTAATAGAATGCAAGACTCCATAACAACTTTAACTTTCTCCTTGAAGCCTAGAATAAATTTTGTTTAAATATTCAATGAATGCAAACTCATGAATAAAAATGTAAATTGCTTAATTTTTATGACATAATTACATGATCTCTTGCTCTCATCAAGGTCAATTATAACAATGAATGTCTACACCAACTAACAAACAATAAGGACTATGACAACAGCAATCTCATTATGCATATTTACTTGTATAACAGAAACAACAATCGTTTAACACCTCACGCGTCACACCTAAAAAATAGACATAAAAAACTGCTTATGATCCTTTCTACAAATCGACACAAAAAATACAAAAAATTTTGCATAAACAACAACAAATAACAAACAGTAAAATAGAATGACAAAAAAAAAAAAAAAAATGGAAATGAAAATGAAAATGAAAATTAAATAAACTCTACTCAACACAATTCAACTGGATTCAACTTTCAATATAAAAGTCAAAAATTATGCGCATAATCAGTGGAAAAAAAAAGAATTAAAATGAGTGAAACATTCATCGTCATCGTCATCATCAACATCAACATCAACATCAACCTTTTGTTGAATAATTCAACAGGACAATGAGGAGGTTTTGTGTTACTGGTGACTAAATGAGCTATAGATACTTGTGCCTATCTATCTAACTGGCATTGGGCTGAGGCGCATGCGCAACTTTTACGGTTTGCCGCATGAACAAATTATGCTAAATCAAACGGATGCTGCGCATAACATTGTCCTTTTTTTTTTGTTCTGGTTGTTGTTAACTCCCCCTATCTAATTTTTTTTTTTTTTTTAATACTATAGTTCTTTCTCTGCATAATCATCATTATCATGATTATCTTTCTGACCTTCCCTATTATTATTATTATTGTTGTTGATTTTGAATCTTAATTAAGCGCGCAGCAAGCAAGAAACATAAAATAAACTTGGCGCATGCTCAGCATTCTTTCAGTTGATTTGAAGTTTGTAACTTCATATTGCCACCATTGTCGTCATTCACCTCAACCTCATCATCATGTGCAACATCATCATTGGAATTATAAATTCTAATTTTATGTTAATTTATACTATGCGTTTTTGATCATTTCGCTTCTTTTTTTTTTTGGATTTTTTTCCACTGCGTTACGTTGAAAGGACTTCTATGTCTTTCTTCTATCCCTCTGAATAGTTGATGTGCCCCTTTAGTTGCCCATAGAAAGTTTAAGTTTTTATGGCATTTTGTTGGTGGCTTAGAGTCTCGTTCACTTTTGGTTTCAATCTTGGTTGAGTTACTTTGGGTTGGTCGGCAACTCACTTTGTGGATTAATTATTATGCGCCGTGCTACTTTTTGATATTGTTCTCGTTATTGTTGTTGTTGTTGTTGTTGTCGCTGTTGTTATTGTGTATTAATTTCAATTTTAATAAACTTGATTTTTTGACCCAGTAAACTACTAGAGAAGTTGACGAGGCTTTTGATATGTATGTCGCCGCTGCTGCTGCTGCTGGCCTTTTTTATGCTAAAATAATGAATAATTAGTAATGTTTTTTTTTACTTTTTCTATCTTCAAACTTCATTCATTCATTCATTCATTCATTTCAGATATTGACATATCTTGTTTTCTATATCTGTGTTTGTTATTAATAAATAAATTATGAATAATTCAATTGCTTCAACAGGTGAGTGAGTGAGTGAGTGAATTAAATAGTTGTATCTTTTTACTTGTTGTTGCTATTCTTGGTTACTTTGTTTTTCCCTATTTTTATATACAATTTGCTATTGTCTTTTTTTGTCTTCTACTTACTTTTGTCACTGTCTGTTCGTTTATAAATGTTTATTTATACAGAAATGACACCTTTAAGGTGCGAAGAAATTTGTCTCACTACAAAAAATAAAGAAACACTTTTTGCATATGAATAGATTTAATCAGTTTTATGGGTGAAAATTTAGAGTAAAATGTAACTACTATTTTTAATTGTATAAAGAAATTGCGTTTAGATAAGAAATGATTTGTATTAGATTTCTCAAAATGAAAATATTTTATTGAAAAGGATTTTTTCATTTATTCTTCACATGATTCAATATGGAAAATTCTTTAAATTCGTATAAATAAAACAATTTTTACTTCATTATTTCTGAGAAGAAAATACTTTTTGCCTTTAAAAATTTACCTTCAAAGAGTTTTTATACAAAAATTGTTTATTTACAAGATTTTAGTATTCGTCATTCAGATCAAAGTCGCTCGAAACCATAAAAAAACATGAAAATAAAAAGATATTCTTTAGTTAAAACACACATAGGATACATGTATTAACATCTCATAATAAAATTGTAAATGAACGAATCAAGATGTATGATGAAGTCCATAGCCCATAGTCCGTACGAGGCTTGTTTTGGTTGAGGAACGAGGTTAGTTAAATAAGTCCTTAGAAAAAAACTAACATAACAATTTGTTTCTTTGTAATTTTCTTTTTATTTTTTAACAAAATCTATAGTCTATAGTTCGATTCATTTAGTCCAGCATTTTTTCAATTCAATTTTTTTTCAATGACCTGGAAATAGGCGTTTGTTTCAGTGATGACTTCTTCATTTGACTCAAATCTCGAGCCAATTCTTCAGGTTTGGAAACAGGAAATATATGCGGAGGGCTAAATTTACAGAGTAGGCTAGATGTTGTAGGTATTCGTAGTCTAATTTATGTGTTCTTCTAAAGTGACTTCACACGTGTATTGTCTTTTTCTTTACCAAATGCAGTCGTTTTTGCTTTCAAAGCAATGTCAAATCTGTCCGATAGCTTCTCCAAAAAACTGTCTCCATAACCTTGTTGTTGGATAGACTCTCATTAGGCTTCTTTGGTTTACTGCTTCGACTGTTCATTGGTCTCAGATGTATTCCGAAAAATTCAAGTTTCGTCATCATAAGACCACGAAGATTGATCTTTTCCATAACCATTGAAATTTATGGCACAGAGTCCCCATAGTATTTATCAAGCCTTTCTTATCGACAACTTATTGTTCAACGAGAACACGAAGTAAACCTTTTTACATTTTCTAAAAATATACCTTACTCTGCTGCTTCAATTGAAAATAAAATTGGTTTATATTTTTGAGACTATTCAGGGATAGATGATGCTTACTAAAAGAAAATAGTTTCCGATGTTACGAGCGCTCTCTCTTGGATTTTTTAATGACTTTTTGAACTACCCTCGTAACTATTTTTATTGCGATTTCTATTTTCTTATACTTAAAGCTCAATTACTAGGCCCCAGAAATTTTTGTTTTGTACGATTTTTATTAGAAAATATACTTTTCTTTTAAGAGCAGCGGGGCTCATTGAAATGTGCTGTTCAATGCCTTTTTAGATGAACTGGCGCTTAGAATTAATAATTAAATGATAGTCAAATCTTAAGATTTTAGAAAGTGTTTACATTTTTCAGTTGTGCATTTGGAACATAATCAATTTCATGATATTTTCTACTCTCAAAAGGATTCAACGCAAGTCAAGCACTCACTACTGAAAACCATAAAATCTCTTAACTGCAATATATTTTCAAAAATATTTATATATATTCCTACTTCATTTCCTGTTACAATATTTATTGTTGCTTCTTATTATAGATTTTCTCAGTACAGATGTTAACACAATGCCAAGACACATGAGACTCATAAAAATCACACCTTTTTATGCTTGTTGTTTTCATTGCAATAAAAAGTTTATCGAAAGTTCAAGTATATTTTGCATATCAGCAAATTTCAGATCATCCAAATGGGTTGGAGTCAAGGCACTCAAGAAGAAGAAGAAGAAGAAGATGTTGAAGAAGCGAAAGAGGTTAACCCTTTAAAGTGTAAAGCAAAGTGTATTGATGATAGCTAACATAATGAACAATCAATACCGTGGTGGTGGTGGTGGTGGTGGTGGTGTTGATGTTAATGGTGATACCAAGTTCGGGAGGCAAAGTCACACACTTGGCAATTTCGTGGTTGACAGAAGGATTTTGACTTTGTCAGCAAAAATTTCGCACAGCCACGTCAATAAAAAAAATAAAAAATAGCAAACCAAAGCGCAGCAACAAAGTTAAAAATCAACAGCAAATAAACAACAACAACAACAACAAGAACAACATCAACAGATAAAGGATAATAAAAATCATAAAAAAGTAAAACAAACCAAAAGAAAAACGAAACGAAAATTTACTCAAAACAGACAAAATAAAAAAGGATTTCACAACGCAACAAGACACGCGGGTATTGTATAAAACAAAAAAGTCTAAAGGATAACAAGAAGCAAGGAGCATCCAAAATGCAGTTAAAGGAGATAGCAAGGCTGTTGATGAAGAAGCCAAAGAAGCAACAAGAGAAGGTGGAAGAAAATCGCTGACGAAATATTTAGTAAAAAAAAAAATAAAATAAGAAAAAGGCAAAAAGGATGAAGAGAATTGAGCATATTTTTTATTGGTTCAGCAAACTGTGATGACAACGACAACAACAACAACAACAACAATAAATCCTTTAAGGGGTTGTACTACTTAAAGAGCATAAGAACATGAAAGGTGGTAAACTGCTTAAGTGGCAGCCGGAGCAATTGAAGTTGAAGCTGACAAAGACATGCAAAAATGAAATAACAAGGAAAAAAACAACTTCCTTCCTTACAAGTATTTGTAAATCTTTTGAATTCCAACAAAATCAACACGCATACAATACAAACATACCCACATGCATAGTGTAGTATGTATGGAATATGTACATTGAAACACAGGCATACACACTTAGATGCATACATGCAAACACACATTGTCATAATTGCGACAACGACAACCCTTAGATTGAGTCAAACAAAATCCTGTCTGTCTCCAAGTTCTTGGCAACGGGGTGCGTGATTTGTATATCCGCGTCTTGCTGAAGTTGCATGAATTCATTCATTCACATTGATGTTTCTTTCATTCTTATGCTTCTACTGCTCCTGTATTCTTCCTCTTTCTCCAAAGCGACATCTAGTGCTTGTTGGCTGCACTCATTTTATTGTATATTGTATCTTAGAAGAATAGGAAACGGAACCTATGTGTATGTATGTATGTATATGTGTACTATATTGTATGAGAATGCGTGTATATGAGTTTCTAATTTGAATTTTTGCATAAAAGTGCACTCACTACTAAGATGTGGTGAATAGTATGATATGGCAAGGGATGATGATGATGCAGGGGCTTCCTATTCTTGGCGGCGACGGTCATGTGAAGCGGAAGTGAAGGTTTGCAGTTGAGGAAGGAAGGAAATGCAACGGAAATAGTTTTGCATGCAATTCTTTGTTATGCGACAATTGGATTTTAAATGTTTTCCTTAAAAGATTTACATGCATTTTCCAAGCTGAGATTGAGGAGAATCTGAAGAAGCTGAAGAAGGTTAAAGAAACGAAGTAAAGATAAAGAGTATGAAAAACAAATGATTTGAAAGAGTTTACTGCATTGAAGTCTGGATTATATAAATGAACACATGGAAACAAGTTAGCAAGGGTAAGGAAGACAAGAAGAACATAAAACGAATCGCAACAAAAGAATTCACTTAACAAATTGCACAAATTTATGCAACTTGCAACATTGCAATGAGTTGAGTTAAAAGAAATAACGTAATCCACACTTTAAGTTGCTTGCTTTCATCTGCCACCATATTCCTGATCAATGTGCCAACAATAATAAGAACAACAACAACGACAACAACAACAACAACAACAATAACAGAAAAAACTAATGCTGCCAAATGCCACGCCACGAAAGCTTATCAAAGGTGCATATCAGCACCGGGGTACTTACTTGCCACAGAAAACTCACTTGCAAAAGATGCAAGTATAAGACGCAAGCATTTGGAGACGCCTTCGTCGCATGACTTCATCACCTTTATTCTTGCTGACCAAGTTGTTGCTGGAACAGATACTCAACCATCCAACCGACCGAGTGAACAAATTAAAATCTCAGCACAAAAGAGTACAATGAGTAAGTGTGGCTTGGCTTTTTCAATGTCGCCGCCGCCGCCGTCGCTCGTCGTTGTTACAATATTGCAAGTTGCTGCTGTTGTTGTTGATCTCTCGGAGACAAACAGAAGTTGCTGCAGATTTGTTACTAGCGATAGCTAGGGACCAACATGACTTACCGAATTAAAGGGTAAAGGGAGCACTCTGTGGTATGTGGCTTGTGATGGTTGCCCATTCATATGTGGCAGGCAAAAGAGTGCGGTCGTCGATTTGTGCCCAGTAGCAGTTGCTGTTGTCGATATGCAGAAGAATCGACAATAAATTTTGTGAAAATGCGCAAAGGTAGCCTCAGTAAGCAAGCGACCGAGCAATGGAACTGAATGGAGCTGCAAGGTGGGGTGTATCTGTCTGTATGGAGCAAAACAAACCCATGTGCCTCTGTCTTTGTTGTGACTAAGACTGTGACTGGGACTGTGTCGTCGTGTCTTGTGCTGCCCCAAAATATCTCATCGTGCTTATCACATTTGCAACAGTTGCTGGCCTCAAGCATCATGAGTAGCAGCCGCCGCGGCAGCAGCAGCAGTTGCCACCGACCAAAGCCAATCTCTGGCAAGCCATCATTGCCTGCGCCTTAACTTTGCTTTGCCTTCTTTTCCTTTCCATTTGCTTTGGTAATTTTTTTCGTTTTTTTTTTTTTTGCTGTTGATCATCGTTTGGATTTGCTACATTTTTATCTCCTACCGTGAATTTTGTTGGATTTTGTTTTCTTCCATTTTTCGATTTTATTTTTTGCGCTTTTTCTCCTTGTATTTTTTTTGTTTTTTTGTTTTTTTTATTTAGTCGTCCAGACCTTTTTGCAAAACTTTTGTGTTGCCTTTGGCCAAGAACAATCAGACGACAAGAATAGCGATTCACTCGGCAAGGAAGCATAATCCCGCGGGACCCAAAGCGGAGTAGGCGGCAGTTACTACATTCATACTCTTATAAGAATTGCTATTGTTCTGCATTGTGCATTTTTTATTATTGATTTATTTTTTTATATATCAAAAACTAAAAGGATAAGGAAAAAATCCAAAAAGAATTCATGAAAAATAAAACAAAAGATAAGTCCCGATATCTGCGTACAAAATTAGTTATCTATTTATGTGTTCAGATGCGATATGATCTCGGCAAGGCAAGCAACCGAAACAAACCGAAAGTAAGGAAACGAAGCATGGAAAAAGCCAAAGCAAACATAGTGCAAATGAATTCCTAGGGTGCTAGAATAGTATAAAGGATGCTATGATTGTTATGATGTGTTGGTGTGAGATATAAATAAAAGCAATTCCTATATAGTCAGATTCATTTGGTCCAACTAATAGATAGATACTCTGCAATCTTAATAGCAATTTAAAGTAACAAAAAAATATTTTCAAATAAAATTTAATCTTTAATGTCATTAAATTTTTATTGATTTCATAAAATATTTTATTTAATAAACTTACAAAAGAAGAAAATGAATAATTTCTAATGATTAAAATATTCAGTACGAGTGACTTTGTGGCAACGTTTTTCTAAGGGTAAATATCGAAAACAAAATGCTGGCAAACATTTGACAATCATGTGATGCTCAAATATACTTAAATCAAATTGAATGAGGCTGTGAGCTCAGTTTATATAAGAATTTATCTGGAAAAAAGAGAAAATACAACTAAGTCCGAGTATATTTATGAATTGTGAAATAAAGTATTAACAAAAAAATGCTTGCAAACATTTCAAATCAGGTGCCATACAATTGAGCACAATATACTGAAAAAAATGCTATGATATCCTCTATATCACGCCATATGCGGAAGGTGATTAAATAGTAGACAAAGGAAGCGACAATTTCATCATATAATCTTTGTTATTGTAATATTCAGAGATGCAGATGGATAAGAGGATGTAAGTAGATGACCAACATACAAACGTAAATTTTATAGGATCTTCAATATATGGTGATTATAAACACCAGATATATCAAGAAATTTCTACACTATAAAATATATAAAAAATAAGGATAAATATTAATAAAAAAAAATTATAATTTTACAAACGCTTTCATGACTCTAATATACCTTTACTATACACAATTCATACCCATATGCTGATCTGGAAGGGCATAAAAATTCGGTAGGCATGTTGACTTTCAACACGATTTAAATATATCCTAAGATGCATATGCAAAGTTTGTCCTGCGGCATGTTTGACTGTCGATTGGTTATGCCGTGACAAAGCAATTGGTGTTTTGTACATACAAACTTTGCCTTCATCTACATCTTCACTTCTTTCATTCACTTAGTTCACTATAAAACTTAATGCTCGATTGCTAAAAATAAAAATCATACAATAGAAAAATGTCAACAAAACAATAAGGAAAAAATAATGCAAAACTCTTCAGAAAAATAATTTAAATTAATTCTCAGGTTCTTAAGTGTCAATCAAATAGAATCACTTTGACCATATGGTTTTATTTGTTTTTTTTTTCTGTTCCTTCATATCATATAATTTTTTATTATTTCTACACATAAAAACAATGTTATTTTTTTTTTTTTTTCTTTTTTGCTACTATTACCAGAGATTGAGCCACATCCACCAAATCACCCACAGGTTAGAGGACACGCGCTGGATGAAGCTTCATTCAAGTGAATCGGCGCTTAATTTAACAGGCGACGCCACCGCCAACATCACGAATGGTGATGATGCTGGAGATGATGATGATGATGATGGCAAAAGTGGGGAGAAGTGTGTTTGTTTAAGCGACAAATTCAGGTCTCGTGTTGCCGTCAATGGATCGCGGTCGTTTACAAGGACTAAGTCCGCATCATTAAATTAAAATCGTAGTCACTCTGGCACAATTCTAAATTGTTTTACATTATTTTGTTCATTGTCATTCTCATTTTTTTCTTTTTTTCATTTCATTCACTGTAGCATTTTTTTTTTTTTCCTTATATTTCTCCTCTCTGAATTGTGTCCCTCGCTTGGTTTGGTCTTTGTGCAACATTTATTTTTGATAGATTTTTTTTTTATTATATTTTATCTATATTTTTTCTTCTGTTCTGTTGTCTGTTGTTGTTGTATTCAATTTCCTGCTTTTTTTTATTTTACGGTTTATTAAAATTGTGTTACGAGTTTAATGGTCTCGAATTGCTACAATCGCCTTATGTAAAATTCTCTGATTCCCATTCCCATGTTCCTTCATTTTTATTACAGGATAATTCCTTTAATTGTATTTTTTCCCCATCTTTTTTTTTGTTCTTGTTTGTAATGCGCTTTTATTATAAATTTTTATTTCTGTTTAAATATATCTTTTTCTATTATTTCCAAAAGAATCTTAAGCTTTTTGTTTTTGTTTTTTTATTCCAACCCAACACCACCTTCTTTTATTCCATTTAAATTGAAAACTTAACCATTGGTGGGGCCTCGTTTCTATTGTAAATGGATTCCTAAGAAGTTGATATGTTTCCATCCATTCATTCGTTCATTCAACAAAATCAATCTGATTATAGACAAACTCTCGTGGCATGGACACAAGGAAACTGAACCTATACCAAAAGCAACGCAGAAGCCGAAACCAACTTGGGTGTTCCGTGGGCAACTGCATGTGGTCAGATTTACTGATTTACTTTTTGAGTAATTAAACTTGTTGTTTTTGCTGTTCTTCTTGTCGATGTTGATTGTATTTTTAGTTGCTGTCACGCCATTAAAAAAAACATCTTCCAGAAGATCTCAATACCAATAGTACAATATCTTTAAACTCTGAATGACAAACTCACTAACTGTCTGACGAAATGACTGACTGATTCATACATGTATGATTTGTGACTTGTGTCTTGTGCCACACTCCAATAGGCCACATTCACCATATGACAAAATCAACAGCAACTAGAGGCAAAAGTAGCATGAACAACATCAACTTCAACTTGAACTTTTGATGCAGCTTGTTTGTGTCTCTTGTGGCAAAGTTCTTCATACCACAAACATCATGTGGCATATGGACATCGCACACATCATCACTTGAGTCCTTGTGAGTTGAATTCATCACTTATCAGATTTATAATGTTCATTGTTGTTGTTGTTATTGTTTTAACGCCCAAACACAAAAATTTATTCTAAGAATTTTGTCATTGCTGCCACTTTTGGTAAACTGTGCAACATCAGCAGCAACAGCAACAACAGAAAAATGTTGCATAGGCAGATATTTTATATGCGATTAGTAATCGAAGCCGCCTCTTTTTATATAATTTTCACCGGAAAAAATAGAAACAGAAATAGGAAAAAGGGAAAATGTTCAATCGATTTCATATCAACAACTAGAAACATGTCTCTAGTGTGTAATAATGTGAGATTCTTATTTGACTCAAATTTGTGCCTAAGTAGTGTTCATTCTATGCTGCCACTACCCACTACTTCATTTTGACTAACAATAATCATGAAGATGGTGATGATGATTGCGATTGTGATTGTGATGTTGGTGGTGGTTACTATTAGGTACATGAGGGCAACATTGGCAGTCAGTACAAATGTAAAGCAAAATTATCGATTAAATTTATTTTGAATTTATTTTTATTTTTTTCTTTCCTTTCAAAAAAAAAAACTTCTGTGTTTTTTTTCGATTTCATTCGGATATTCATTCATATATTTCTACTTTTTTGTGCATTTGGCTTTGGCTTTTGCCTAGCTAAAGTAAAAGTCCTTCAGACTTTCAGTAGTAGAATTCTCCTGCACCCTTAGTGCGGTTGGTCACGTACAAGATTTTCTCGTTTATTACATTTCCCTTTAGGTTTATTGCTTGAGAGCGAGTCCTTCTGAGACGCCTTCACCAAACCCAAAGTCTTGACTGCCTGCCATTGACGTTTCATGCGCGAAGCCACTGCTGCTGCTGCTGCTTTTAACTCAATGACTAACTGACTGAGTGAGTGAGTGACTGACTGACGGACCGAGTGACTGAATCTCACTCTTAGTGTTCTGTGCGTTGTTTTCATTTCGTCATGCTTTTTCTGCTTTTTTTTTCTCTCTAATTTTGATCATACATTGCTTAGTAGAATTCCCATGCCACCACCCGGTGCCCCCTCCATAATTTCAGTCATGTGGTAGAGTAGTTTATTTTTCATTTTTCCATATATTTTTGATTTCATTCTCTTCGGAGTTTGGCAAATTTTTCACGCTCTTCGTAAAACTGTCAGAAATTCGTCCAATTGGAAATTTCATTTTTCTTTTTTTTTTTTCTATGTTCTTGCGGTTCAATGAATTCAACGTACACCAAAGGACTTAAAGCTAAGCACATTTTACTACAATATAAACTACTTCTACTTTAAAGTTGAAATCAGTTGCTATTGTCACTCATTAAGCGCATATCCTGGCAAATTGACGCGGCAGGCAATTCATTGACTTAAGCTGAGTCAATAAACTTAGACAAGTCCAACATTTTCTTACTTTCTTTTTGTTATATCTCAAGGAACTCAAAAATATTAACAAGAAACATTCCAATGTATTAAACACAGCATGAATTTATTATTAAAATAATATACAACGAGATATGGGAGAGAAAATGGGAAAGGAAAATTCCTTTGTGTGCATATTTTGACCACAAAATTTTGAGTGATGCATAGTTAACGACTAACAAACATTTGATATGAAAATATTCATGGTTTACAGGATAACGACAACAACAACTACATGATTTTGGAGGCTCTCGGCTCACACACACACACACACTCTCTCTCTCTCTCTCTCTCTCTCTCTCTCTCTCTCTCTCTCTCTCTCTCTCTCTCTCTCTCTCTCTCTCTCTCTCTCTCTCTCTCTCTCTCTCTCTCTCTACTACTACTCATGATACATGAATATAAACAAAGTAACTGAATGAACAACAATGGCATAAGTATGCGAAGTTTTGACCACAGGACAATAAGAACTGAATGAATGAATGAATGAGGATATAACAAAAGCAACAACAAAATGAGGGACATAACAAACGAACGAACGAACGAACGAACACGTGAAGCCAAGCGGAAAAGCACAAAATTAAACTTAAACGTTACAGGATATGGTAGCAATCATAAACAATAACAGCAACAACAACAAATCTTACAAGAACAAAGACATCTTTGTCTACTATGACAACTAGATGATGATGATACTGAGGATGATTAAGAAGACAAACCATGACCAAAGGCCATGAGCATCACATAAGGTTGGCATGCAGGAATAGAGACAGGACACCCAACTCTACATGAATAGAAAACACAATAACAATGCAATATGAAATAGAATAATATTTTGTCGCAGTGGAGCTAAGAATGTTCAAAGTTTAGGTTACATTGAAGTTGTATAGATATAAAGAGAGGGCAAGCAAGTGATAGATAGAGAAGACAAGGCGACTTCATGTGTATGAAGATATAATAACTTCCGGTAATTTCAACTTTATGAAGGACAATGGACAAGCAAGCATTTTTCATTGCAAATTCAGTTTAGTTAGGAGTTTAAGTTGCTTTCAGTTCTATTTTGTTAGTTGTCAATGAATTTAATGAAGAATTTCATGTTCATCATAAATCACATGCGAAGATTTAAATATACAAACAGAATAAAGGAAAAATCCCCTTAACACACAAATTGTTTACCAAATTATTATTCCCTTCAATCCACTTTCTGTTGAGTTGTATTCTTTTACTTTAAAAGATGATAACATTGAGTAATTTTTTTGTTTTTCTCTTACAAGTAACTTTTATCTGCAATCAAAAAGTAACTTTTTCACGGCCATTGCCAAACGTCAACACACACACCTCCATTTATACGTAAATAAATACATAGATATGTACAAACATACATACATATGAATGTTAAAAAGGATAATAAAAAAAAAAAAAAATAACAGCAAAAGTTTGCAAGCAGTCAGCGACCTCAAACACACATGCAGAATATTAAAATCCATCTTGGAATGCAAGTGGCGTCGCCTGATGTATCTCATCCTCTGCATCTCCCGTTGTCTAAATGTCTGAGTGTCACAAAATGAATGAATTTCGGTCAGGTTGGCATCTCCTGAAAGTCACTATGAGAGTGGAAAAGAGTGAGTCGAGTATGCAGAGAGAGAGAGAGAGAGAGAGAGAGAGTGAAATGAAAGCATTCGCGTTCATGGTGAATAAGGACAATGTGTCCTGTTTCCGTATGCAAAGGATGTTGCGGTGCATACAACAAAGTTTTACAACTGACAACATACCAACCAAGTGAAAGTGAAACTTTCGACTCTGATTCAAGTGCTGCTCATCATGAAGAATATCTATCTATGAGATATGGGTGAGAGTGTGCTTATATATCCATACATTCATACTATGTTTTTGTAAGTCTGCCAACTGGTATTTGTACATCATTATGAAGATGACAAAGATGATGAGAGATGATACTCCTGTGTAAGCAGGTGCTATGGAATCCAGAAACAACAGCAACGACAATTATTGTATAAATGTCCAACGAACGACCATGGAACTTGAACTCATTTTACTGATATGCCTTCAAATGAGAAGCAAAGTCAAGTCATTCCCGTTTCCCTATTGACTCTTCTAGTACATAATGTCTAGTGAAATTTGTTATGCAAATCACTGCGATTTAATTATCGCTCGCGACAACTGAAATATCGCCGCTTGAACATAAACTGAAGCGCATTTAATTAGCGTTAATTGCAATCGCTCGCCAACTTTGTTAAACGATAAGAATACACCAAATGCCGCTCGCTGCATGGATGCATGCTTCATGTTCAAGGAAAAGATAGCACAAGGTAACAACGACAAAATGTTGCCTTGCGGCCAAAAACTTGTTTGCCATAATTTACTTTAAATCAAGTCTAGGAGAAAAAGAACCTTACCTATAAGCTTCAATTTCTTGGTTTTTAGATCCAAGGTTTGCCTGGCTGTCAAGTTACCCAGTTACTATACATTTCTTGGTGGGCATGAATTTCGTTCAATTTCATTTGCTTTCGCCATTTGTTAATCGAATGAGCGACATCGATTTGCCAATTCATAGAAGGTGGTCTCGAGCCAGAAGCGTAACATGTTGCACTGATGACTGTTGTGTGGCATGAAGCATGCTGCAACTACATTTATATTGAACATTTGTTACTCAACTGGCAGCAATAGAAAGAGAAATGGAAAACCGAAACCAGAAATAAAACTTAAATTAGCAAATTTTTTTTTTTTTGATTCAAATTGAATATTCATTTAAAGAAAGATCAAAAGACTACTGACCTGACTTCACTCAAACATGGGAATGTATGTAAATACATAAGTATGTGTGCTCTCTGAAACTGATTGAAGTCAATAAAACGTTGGAAACCAACAATGGTCACTGACCTCCATCATCATCATCATCATCATCATCATCAACCATTTAAGGAAAGATGAAAATAAAAACAAACGAAAATTGGAACAAACAAATTAAGCATATTTGGCGCCAACTAATTTTCCCACACACCCAAATTGAATCTGAAAACAAACAAACACATAAATAATAAAAGTATCTCTTACTAAAGTAAACAAAAAAATTTAATAAATGAATTAAAAAAATTTTTTTTTTTTTTGTAACAAAAATCTTTGCATATTTTGAATACAGTTAAACAGCAGAGCCAGCCGGCTTTATAATGACGTCACAAAGGCACACTAAGATACACACACACATGCACACACAAACACATATTAATATTAATTAGCAAACAATTAAAAACACAATAACGATAAGAACAACAGAACAACAGAACAGCAAATGGTAATCATGATAATAATATAATAATAATAATAATAATAAAATGCCCCCTTTGAGCTCGACATTCTGCATTTATTCATCTCACAATTATTTGAATAAAATGTCTGCGCCTTGTCTGGTCGCATTCAAAGTCATCATCGTCGTAGTCATCATCATTATTATTATTATTATATTATTGTATCAACCTCATCATCATCATCATCATCATCATCATCAGACAAAGTCTTTGGCTGGCGTTTTGCATAATTAAATTTAAAATAAGTTGGCAGCGCTGTCCGACTAAACGCTCCTACAATAGTGACGTAGTAAAATGAATTGAAATTCAAATTTTTAGTTTTTATTTTTGTATGCAAGAAGTAAATAAAAAAAAAAAACTATTTAAATGCGGACCACATTTCTTTCTACTCACTCACTCACTACTTGCCTACTTATTTTATAATCTTTTTGACTTACTTACTTAGTTATTTATTTACTTGATGTTCTCTTCATGTTTGTAGACACAAACATATGCACACAAACAAATGCAGTTGTATCTGTGCTTGTATGAGTTTGGTCGCGGCCACTTAAACTATTCATTTATACAAATTAATTCAATTATGCGCAATATTACGTATACGACGATATACAGAAGAGACGCGACGTTGGCTGCCGCCTGCCGTTTGTGTCACATTACGCACATCAACAGCGACAATCGAAACTATAATATTGTATCTAAATCTACATGGCCTCCTAGCCTCACTAGAAGCAAAAGTATCCATAACTCAGTAGTGACAGTAGTATGAAAGTAAGTAGTGTGGTTGCTTTTGCTTTTCGTTTGCTGCTCGCGTACAAAATTTCACTTAAACTTAATTATTCAAGTTCAAGTTCATCATAATAATAATAATAATGCTATATACTACAATAACATAAATATATCTACAGCAACAATAATAATAACAACAACAACAACAACAACAGCAAGAGAATGTGATGTGCTGAGTGTTTGCTGTTGTTGGTGATATTTTATCGCTGTTGCTGGTTCATTGTTCATTGAGTGAATGTGGAAAGCAAAAACACAACAAAAAAAAAAAAAAAAAATTCATATAAATATAAAATAAAATTATAATAAATTATTCTTTTTTACTTGAAATTCTTTTGTTTTACTTTTATGTGCCAAACACAATTTACATACTTCGTTACTCATCATACTTGTGTTAGATACTTTTTGGGTGACTTCAATCTGATCTACGTACAATCATATATGAAGCAAATCATTAACTTTGATTCACCGAAGCCTAAAAAAATATTGACCCCCAATTTTATAATATTTTGTGCTTGTATTTTAAATCAATTTGTGTGTAGTTTCATTTGAATATTTTAAGACATGCAAAAGTTTGTCATACAAAAAGTAATTGAATATTTTCTTTAAATCATCAAATTTTCTAATGGTTTTGAAAATAAGTTGAATTCAGTTCTTAAATAAAAAGGAACAATAAATATAAAATAAAAGTTCTTAATTTAAATTGAATTTTCTATTGCGAGTACCTTGTTCATTCTTGAGAAAACTTTAGTTTAGATATTCTTTTTAGAGGCAAAAGACACTGGTTTCTGTCTCTACTTGATGTTGCTTTTCCGCTGCGGTTGTTGTATCTTACTGCTTTACGCTTGGTTTTTGTTTTCTGTTGATATTGTTACTTTATAAGTCAAGCTAAGCCAATTAACCAATAATTAAAATATGTGTATATGGTTAATAATCGATATGGTTAGAAAAAAAGATCAAACTTATCTTTAATATATTGATCTACAATATTTAACAAACTGATATTCAAAGCCAATTGATATTTCGAGAAAAGAACCAAACACTTTTACAGCCAGTGCCAAACTCAAGTGCTAAAGGCCTATCTTTATATATATAATTCTTCTGTGAGTGTGTATGTCACTGAACTTCTCTTAAATGACTGGACCCATTTTGATGAAATTTTTTGTGTGTGTTCAAGGGGATCTGAGAATGCTTTAGATTCACAATATATGTATATAAAAGATAGTCGTGTTAGTTACACTATTTATAACTCAAGAACGGTTGAACCGATTTGGCTGAAAATTGGTGGGGAGGTAGCTTAGAACTAGGAGACGGACATAGGTTATCCCGTTTCAGTGGGACGTGACATAAAACGTGAAGGAATGGATTTGCAAACCGTAATAGCTACAGAGTTGAAATTTTTACAGAATATGTAGTAGTTCTATCCGGGAATTAGCAACAAATACTAAAACTAAAATATTTTTAAAAACTGAAAAGGGTCCCCATACAAGAAATATTTTGGTTTGTATGGCAGCTAAACGACCCAGTAATCTCCCACGATCTTGAAATTTCGATGGTTGGTAGCTATGCATCAGAGACTTATATTGTGAAATTTCAGTTTGATCAGTCCACTAGGGAGGGTACTTCCCATACAAACCCACCATTAAAACTCAGTTTCTTATTCGAAAAACTTTTTTTGTTCTATCGAACTGATATTTAGACACTATAAGTTCTTGACATAGGCGCTACACATCTATCAATCAAATCGGCCAACTAGGAGGAGTATCTCCCATACAAACCCACCATTAAAATTCAGGTTCCTATTCGGTAAACTTTTTTGTTTTTTGAACTATTGAACTGAAATTAGTGTCTAACTATAAGTTTCTGATATAGGCGCGGTACATTTGTTGGAAGCAGTCAAATCAGACTAATAGAGGTACCTCCCATAAAACCACAATCTGGTACTGAACCCTCCGTGTACGAGTCTGACTCGCACTTGGCCCATTTTTTATTTTTATTGGCGGTCATCGTCTACAGCGCTCCATTCCTTTCTCTGTTTTATAGCTCCCATCCCCACATATCTCCTTGATTTTCATCAAAGGAAGAAATGTTTCCATACGTATATGCTCTCTTATCTTTTTTGTGCGAGGGCGTAGCAACGCACGCCGGGATAACTAGTTATCATATAAAACATAAACTTATCCAGAAACGTAAACAACATATCTTGTCGATATCTGTTTTTGTTCTGTTTCTATTTATTGGAGTATTTTTATTTTTTTTATTTTTTTTTTGGTAAATTATCCTTTACTAATATTATACCAATTAAAAATTGCATGAAACATATATAAGATTATTCAGAATAATGACATGTTTCAATTTAGAAGGTTCTTAGGATGGGGCCTCTTTAAACTGCGTCGGCTCACACCATGAGTTAGAATTGCCGGTTCCAAAAATTTTATTATTTGTTAGGGATATAGAAATAGAAAAACACATTCTGTGAAAATTTCTCTACCTAGTGCGGCTCATGAGATACCAAAAAAAAAAAAAAAAAAACGTGACGATTTGTTATTTTTTCACTCAAATTTTTAGTAAAAAAGAAGTTTCACTTCAAAAAGTGGTGATAGAAATCTTTGTGTAGAATTGTATAAAACAAGTGCACTATATGGGTTCACCGGTATCTCCTTCTACGTAAAAATTATAACAACACATAAATCTAAACAGATAAATAATCGTGAATTACAAATTTTTGACATTCACACATTCAGAAAGGAGTGAAAAGTACTTGTTTCTGGTTCTGTAGCAAATAGCAGTTCTGTTTCTGTTCTAGTTTCAGCCGCAAATGTTCTGAAATTTGGATCTGATTCTGCTTATATTTTAGGTTGCAACAGACCTTCAGTGAAGAGAACCAAACCGCCAAAAATCACACTCATATGCATCTTGCTTGTGTATTACGGTCTTGATCCCGACAGATAGATTATCAGTATATGTTTTATATTAAGTTGTGCATGTACTAAATTTTAACTTATTGGCTGAGAATCTAAAAGACAAATATACATAGTAGCAGACAGATTTATTCCTTTCATTTCGTTAACTATTTTCAGAAAAACTGTATAATTCTAAGTTGTTTGTAAAACATCATGGCAAAGATATATTAACCATTTATATTGTACTACTGTGAAAGGTATACAAACCTCTTGGCCTTGAGAATATTGAAAGTGTTTTGCTTCTCAAGTCTTAAGTGTTTATTATTGTTTAAAGACACAACTTTTTTGGTATTAAGAGATACATTCATTAATACGAGTATTAACGATATGATTCTTAAAAATATTATAAAAAAATAAATAAATAGTAGATTTAAAAGTTTATAGTGTATAGAGTCAATACATTTTATTAAATGTTGTAAGGTACATAAGCAAGTTTAGATGAGTTAATAATTGAACCGTCATGTAGAATAAGAGATCTAGGGGATGTTGCCTTTTCAGGCATCACATTTGCTTGTTGTTGTCCTACAAATTGATCATCAGGTGGCATGGTCCAGCAATATGATGAGGTCTCTGTAACTGTGCTTAACATTGATAAACTTCCGCAGTAGTTTGGAGAATTTTGATGCTTTAGTTGGATGCAAGGCCCCACAGTTCTATGCCATAAGTCTATACCGGTCTCAGTATAGTCTTGAATAATAACCACCTGTCATTTCTTGGAAAAACGACAGACCATGTCAGTGTGGTTCAGGGTGATTCCAACTTTTCAACCTATTCCTCTTGAGAAGATTGAAAGTATCTTATTTTTCTAGATTAAATAATTGTTTATAGACGATTATAGTAAATGTTTTAAAAATAATATAAAAAATCAAGAAATAAAATTGCGAAAAATCTTTTTATTTACCATTCATTACTTTTTATTTTTAATTATTTTTTTTTTTTTTTCTTTCACAGTGCATTTTCTAAATTGCCTACTATTAAATAAGCAAAGAATTTTGACTCTCATAGAATACAAGAGTAAATTACAATATAAAAACCCTGTGGACTTCAATGATTTTATTATTGAAAATATTTTGACAGAATTAAGCTTTGAAAACAAAACTCAAACGACGTTCACGCATTAAGTTTTTTATTATTCAAAGACCCTGCCCCATTTTCTCTCTCTCTCTCTCTCTCTCTGTCTGTCTACTATACTATTTTGATATTCATTAAATAAATGAAAATGGCAAAATAAAAGTAAAAGGAACATGCCTATAACCATACAAGGATAATAGATTAGTGTAGTAAGTCTGACCGCCTGCAGACTTAAGCTAATCAAATAAAAAATGCCCATGCTCGCGGGAAATGCACATCGTCGTCGTCATCCAAGTCATCGTCATCATAGTACAATGCGGCAATTTAATGCTGCATCATGTGCCCGCAGGCGGCCAGCAATAGAACAAAAAATGAATGAAGGATCCAAGGAAGAGAGTAAAAAAGAAAATAATGAGTCAAGGAGAGAGAGGATATCCCTTGTTGAGTCCTTGGTAGAAATCCTGAGTATGCTGAGAAATGACGAACGTTTGCTGCAAATCAAAACACACGTGGCCGCAATTGTGGCGCGTAACACGTGCAACACAGCATAGAGAACATTGTAGCAAACAAACGAACTGATGCGACTAACTCACTCATGATATTGAGGCTCCTTGAATTGAAAGTAACAACAAAATTGTTGCAAGCCAAACTTGGATGGGGATGCGGAGTCAACACTTTAAAATGACATGAAGAGGGTAAATAAAAAAAAGAAAATATAAAAATAAAAAATTTGAAACATAAAAAATAGTATGCTAGTGAGGGGTGCGTGGTTTGTGAGTTGGGGTGCAGTTTAAATTGAATGAATGAGTGAATGAATTGTTGCCGCTTTTTAGTGGCAAAGAAGGCCGCGGTGAGGGTTGCAATATCGACGGCGGCTGTGGCGGCGGTTATTTACACAAAAGCTTTAGCTTAACCTTAAAAAAATAACTGCGTTTGCCTAAAATGAAGGCGGACCATCAGGCAGTCAGTCTTTCAGTCGAGCGGTTAGACGGGGAAGTAAACTAAGACTAAAGAATTGCGTGGCAAGAAGGCGCAACTTGCCACACACAAAAACTCTGGGGTAACAATTTAACTTAAGCAATTGTTGAAGTTTAAGTCATAGAATGATGAGGACTAATACTCCTTGCCAGAAAATTGCCTCACGTACTGCCACAGAGAGAAGGGGGAAATTGTATAACGGCCTATATGTACTTACTACGTGTATGTCTTATATGCATTGCGTACGTGTGGGTTCGAGGCGCATTGATTTATCATGATCTCAAAGCCTCGCAAGCTATCTACCCACACCCATGCAACCCACACACACATAGAAGACCAACGACATACATATCAAGCTGCGCAATAAAACTTCATAAAAAAGCGCAGTTTAAACTTCCTTTAGTTTCAAATTTTCATTTGGATTTCTCGATTTGATAAGCTCCAGATGAGAAGGAGACACAGGAAGAAAGACAGAAAGGGATTTCAATGATTAAATTCATAGGAAAACCATTTGCTCTGCAATCGATGTGAACAAAAGGCAACAGCATGAAATAAAAAATGGACATGTCATCAACGCATCAGTAAACAAAATATCCTGAAGGCAGCCCACAATTTACTGTGTAAGGACAACAGCAAGGATTCAATGCTTGCTGCATGCAGTTGTTCGCTCATTTACTTCACTGACTTTGCCAATTCGTTTGCAATTGAATTCTGTTTTCTTATATCTATCTCTTAGTGACTTTGTGTGTGTGTGTGTGTGTGTGTGTGTGTGTGCGGTATGTAAGCAAAAGCAAATGTAGAATCAATAGCTACATCAGCCTTGACAGGACGAGCAGCAGCAGTAGCATGAAACAACATCAAGGAGAGCAGTAAAAGGCACAGAGCCTCTAGGCATAAAGCATGCTTCAATTGCTCCATTCTCTGCTCAATTCAACTTTACTCTCCTACTAACTCGACTCCCCTTCACATGTGCACATTCATTTAATACTACAACATACTCCTTTCTTCCTGTGATGCCCCTTTAATTTTGCACACTACGTGATCTTATTTGTGAGCTGCCTCAGTTTTTCATCTTCAACCACATTGATTTCTTTACTTGTTTGGCTCTCTTTGTACTCATACAAGTATGTTGGTTGTTGTTTTTTTTTTTCTTCTTCCTTTCATATCCTTGTGCCTTTCGTGAAATTAAAAGGATTTAAAATCCTTTTTTGTCTGTTTCATTCGTTTCGTTTCGTTTGTTAAAAGGTAGCAAAATTTTTACGATTTTCTTTTTCAAGACTTCTTCTATTTTGGCTTTGTTCTGTGGTTATGTGAATCATTATATGTATGTGGGTGTGAGTGTGTGTGTGTGTGTGTGTTTTTTTGATTATGTGAATGTATGTTATTTTTTGGGTTATTACTTTTCAATATTGTCCTTGAGGATTAAAGCGACACAAGCGCCTGCAGCCAGCCAGTGAGGCAGTTTTATTCATGGTACACGAAACGTCGGTCGTGGTGAGCCTTTCCATTATTTCATTGAGTTTAAAATGGCAGCTGAATAGGTGGTTAAGGATTGGATCAGGCAATGAATAAGGATATTTTGTCTGTGTGCACATGTGGGTGAGTATGCGTTTAAGTAGCTGCTAGAACTATTAACTTTGTGAAAAATTGCCGCAGGTTTAACGATTTTCCTTACAATCGTCGTCATCGTCTTCTATTCCTTGATGAGATGAACGGCATTGCGTACCAAACCATGCCAAGTGATTCTATAAAGAAGTGTGAATATGAGCAAAATTCGTAAATAAATTGCAGCTTTACTCGTACCATATATATACATCTCTGCCTCCCCCTTCACACCCATCTAGGATTGAATTGAAACACACAGCATCAGTGGCAAATATTATCCTTTCAAGTTGATTTGATCACGTACGCAAAAAGGGAATTCCGGGATGTAACTAAACCAAACCAAATGAAACGACACCAACAAAAACGAAAGAAGTCACAAAAAAAAATATGAAGAAATGAAGAGAAACCCGACGCATGAAAGCGTGTGCCAACAAATCAAGAGCATCAACTACAACTACAAAAGGTCTTAAAAAGACGTATAACAAGAGGCAGGAAGGAGCAAGTAATAAAGATAGGAAGAAAGAAGGAAAGGAAGTAGGCGTAGGCTTGTACATGCTACTGAGATGCCTGAGGGACATACTGCCACTTAAACTTTAATAGAGCAGCATCAATGATGATGACGATTGTTCTTGGGCAAAAGCGTCTAAAGGATATGCAAGGATATTCGTAATAAATGTCTACAACAGTAACACAACACAACACAACACAACACAAAGTCAGATATAAGAAACAAACAGACAAACAAATGTATTTGGTGACTGCGTGAGTCTTAGATGCTCAAGTAATTTGTGTCTTTTGCTTACGCAATATCCTTGAGTGCTACAAGTACTGGGGGGTGCAAAGATATCAACAAAATAGCAGCAACAAAAAAAAAAACAAAGTCACAAATATAAACAAATCCTGTAAAATATTAAAAACACCAAACGCAAGGGAAGAAGAAAACCAACCAAAAAAAAAGAAAAACAAAGAATGAAAGAGAAATAAAGTAAATTAAAACAATTTCGCGACAAAGCCAAAGAAAGGACATTCATATATTCACAGAGGAAGTGACTCCAATTCAATGAATGAGGATCAAAAGAAATATGGCTCTTTACTAACTTCTCATACTAATTTCGCTTAAGATATTTTATTTGTTACGATACTCAGCCTAAATCCTTGGCAATGCCGCCAATTCATTTTATTGGTCTGCACATAGTTCGTGTCCTGTTTTTATCCTTGGCTTTTGTCAAATTGCCGCGTTCAACTTCATTTAACCCTTTATGGCTTCATTACGCGCGCAATGAGTAGCATTTTGGATATACATTTTTATATTGTTGTACTGTCAATTGAGTCAACACTTTACCATGCCAAATTTTATAGAGAACTCAAAGGAGCAGCACCTTCTTGTCCAGAATTGTAGACTACTATATTACTTAGACACAATATTTGAACTCCTTCAATCTCATTTCAAATAATTTGGCTTTTCAACTCATTTCATTATGTTTTGCTCTTTCCATGCTTTTCTTCTTTAATGTATTTCCTTTCCTTGGCTCGTTTGGCGCGCATTCTTGTATAACGTCGGAGATGCTTCCTGGTGATTGACTTTATTTCTTGTGCTTTGTTTTGTTTCTTACCCTTTGCTTTAAATTCGCTACGCATTCTTATTCTCATTTGACTTTGGTTGGCCTCAAGTGGCCGCATCAGTTGGCGCGCGAAATTAACGCGCGCACCCCTCAATGTCATAAAAATGCGTTTATTGATGTCCTTTTGTTTCCTTTTGTTATTGCCTTACTGTGCATAGCTTATTCTTTGCAATGTGTAAAGCCCAAGCAGAGGCCCCTGTATAAAAATTGTCTAGATTTTTAATGATTCTCTGGATTTCTTCCGTATTTTTATGAATGGCAAATAAAGACTCAACTCCTTTGTTTATAAGCCATAAGCTTTTACCATTCATTTGAAACTTAAATTCATTCAATAGGAAATAAATCCTTAAATATTGTAGATTTTAATTAAAAACACCTTAACACTTGTCCACATTTCAATTCTCTCGTATATAGAATTGACAATTGATGATGCCGACATTTCTCATATGAGATTCCATGACAAAAGCTCATTGAATCAATCAAATCAATAAGATTTCTTGCAATTATTGTATATGTAGTTCTCACTGACTGACTGACAGACTGTCAAAATATTGCTATTGTTTCTTTTTTTTTTTTTTCATAAATAGTTGTTTGGTTGCATTAATGACTTTTGAAATGTCACCCCACCAATAAAGAGTGAAAGAGGGAGACAGGGGATCTTTAACATTCTAAGACTCCACTAACAAGTCAATAGATGTTGCTTGGCTGATCTCCATCATCATCATCATCATCATCATCATCATCATCATCATTATCATCATCATCAGTTGGCATTATTAACTTGAATAATTTTTGCTACTAAATTGGACTTTAGAGAAATCAATGAAAATTGCTTTTGACAGCCTAATGACGATGGCGACAACAATTGGATTGGCATGGCGCATTAATTGCATAAAACGTTTGCTGTAGCAGTAGCAATTATTGTACAATATACTTTTGAACTGATGTTGCAAACATCTAATATTCAATAAATAAGAAAAACAAAAAAAAAAAATCTTATTCAGTTGCTTAACTTAAACTACAAATTTACCTAACATCATCATGCCTAACCTTACTTTATCCATGTAGTTATGGTTTTAGGTTTCTTCTTAGTTTTTTCTTTCTTTTTTTTTCTTTTCGTATTTGTGGTGTTTTCTAGTTTTGTGGCCTAAATGTATTTACCCACGCCATCATCCAATATAAAGTTCACTTCTCTTCTATTGGACATGTTCTGCATACCAAAATAAACTGAAGGACTTTGCTATGGCCTTTGTTATCCTTGTTGTTGTTGATGATTGTTAGTTGTCTTGGTTTGGTATTGTTGTGCCTGCACTCGTGCCTCATATTTGGTTATTTCCGGTAATAATGATTTTTTTTTTACTGTTTTTCTTTACATATTTTTTCCCTAAGAAATTTCTTAACTTTTTGTTAACCAAAGACGGACAATACGCATGTGTAAGTGTACATGTGTGCGTGTGTGTGTGGAGAGAGTAGTTTATGTCAAGGTATTCAGTCCGAGTGTGTGAAAGAGAATTCCTTACATGTATGCGGCAAATTTCCGTTTGCCATTATGCGTTAAAATGGCAAGGATTAAAAAATGGCAACGCATAAGTGAAATAATCAAAAGAAAATTACAAAACATTTCTGTATATAGTATAGACATACCTATGCCTATATACGAGTACATATGTGGTGTGTGTGCGGAAGGCATGAGCAGGGCCGGAATAAGCCATATTACATTATATACATTCCTAGGGAACTGAAGTCCATCGGCTCTTTGCAACGAAATTTGTTAACAGAAAAGATAACAAACAATATTTTTCTTTGAGATGATATTCTTTTACAATCACTTAGTTCTTCCAGAATTTTCATGATACTGAGCAATTATGTCTATTGTCCTTTCTTAACCATGCGCCGTGGATGATGTGTGGGCTATTGAAATTTGCCTTCATTGCTTCTATGCATATTTTGACCCTGAGCATAAGAAAAAGAATAAATGGAAAATCCTAAGATTTAGTTAAAGAAAATAAAAACAGATTGAAAAGATTGGGCGCTTTCTGACTTATCAGAACATAAGAAGAACATCATGGATTGTGTGGCACGTAGAAAGGAGTAACAAAAATTTAAACTTCTTTCAAATCTAGGGAAATCACTGCGTGCTTAGTGAAGTCTATAATGGGCATTGAATATTTTTTCTACATTTGAAAAATTGTAATAATTTTGTATGTTAGTTGCCTTGATTTCATCGTCTCATTCAACAGCCCAGCCTCCCTTTTCATTTATCTTCTTTTATTGTTGTTCCCATTTTGTTTCGTTACCCTTTTGTGAATTTTTATAAATTCTTTAAATTGAGAAAGGAGGACAAATCTCACAAGGAACACTGCGTGCCATGTTATGCATTTATGGTCTGAGATGTTGATTCGATGTCGATGGCGGCGACGATGATGGTGGCGCCACCTTGGTTTTATTGATTCCGCAACATGTGAAGTTTGTTTTTATGAGCTTTTCTTCATCGCTTATACGTGTGCATATGCCTATTGCACTCCTTTCGCTACCTTATTCTCATTCACATTCTCATTTCCTTCATTCTTATCCATCTCTTGTTCTCTTAAGCTCCACAGCAATTGTGGTTAGATTTCGTGGCTAAACTGGGCTCAAACTCCTAAGCAATGCGCAATTAAGCGCATATGTTTGTGGCGAAAGGATATTCATCTGAGGTTTAGCACGTAGCCTCCCATACACATACACCTGTGCATATATATATAATAG
Source organism: Amiota minor (assembly GCA_037043295.1). Taxonomy (NCBI): domain Eukaryota; kingdom Metazoa; phylum Arthropoda; class Insecta; order Diptera; family Drosophilidae; genus Amiota; species Amiota minor. The sequence continues at coordinate 860,227 of JBAMAW010002805.1, forward strand.
AAGTGTGCCATATGTGTGTGTGTATGCCGCGTAACTTTATGGCTTTGGCTTTGCTGAAAATTACCACGCCAAGCGACTTTGACGCCTCATTGACTCAAGTGGTTTGTTGTGTTATTTTGAGCCACCATTTTGTTGTTATTGTTGTTGTCAGAATGTCATATGCTCTTGGCAACCTCAAAGAGTGGGTATTCATTCGGTCGTCGGTATTCTTCGTCATCCACATCACTTTAAGTCATACAAGTATGGTATGGTATGTCGGTGCTGCCACTTGATGTTGCCGTTGCGTTCTTGCTTTTGGCCACAAATTGACGCCTTTAAAAAATGGATTTCATATACTGGTACATACAATTATACATATATTTTGACATTAGCGTTTGCCGTTTGCCGTCATGCCTGCAACATGGATACTTATTGCTTGCCACAGCCAAAGGGCCACATGAAATTTCTTTTTTCGTTGTTGTTGTTCTTGATTGTACTCGTTTTGATCGCGTTTCAGTTTTTGTTCTTTTATTTTGGCAATTAAACACATGCGGCGACGATGAAGCCAACAACGGCATTGGCAACAACCACGATGATGCTGAGGATGTCGGAGGGGAACACAAACACAACAACACCAACAAGAGTGCTAAGAATAACAACAAAAGCATTGCATGGCATACTAAGTGTCATTATGATGGTTTTTACCACGAGATTTTCGTGTTTTTCTAACGCAATCCTGTCATTATCCTGTGCCAGTTTCTTCTTGTATGTGGCAAGCAGCACAATGTTGCAATTATGATGTTGGTAGCAGCGGTTGGTGGCAGAGTCACCTCGGGGTGACACCTTTATGAATGGAGCACTACTATGCATAGTGTTATGAAATCATGAAGGACACAACAACATTCAACATTATGTGACTCAGGTGATGGTGCCACTCAAAATATGAGTAAAATATAAAGCAAAAATCGTTTTTTAATAAAAGATTTTAGTTAGTTTAAAATTTTAGCAGTAACTTCACTAAATTATAGGAAATGCAAATATTTGATATAGAAAACAAAAAAAAAATTTAACAGATTGTGTCGTCCAGAACACGCCCAAGCAACAAATACGAAATAGGAAATACAAATTCAATCCAATTTCAAGACAACAAACATTGCAACTTAGTGATGACGCCCACAAATCCACAGCAACTAATCTAAAGTCACCACCACCACCACCATCACATCCTATCTGTTTACCTTGTCAAAAGGACCGAGGACTACTGTAGATACGCCGATACGCAACAACACCAACTACAAATTTTACAAAAATTAAAGTTGACATGTGTATCCTTTTCATTAACTCGCGCCACTCACTCGGGTTCAGTCAGATACTGTATTTCATCACATCCCAGGAGTGGTCCTGTGGCCTGTCCGCAACTTTACAAAAATCATTCTCGCCTTCATCATCCTTTCTCCAGCACTGAATTTGTTGAATTTCCTGTCCTATTCTTTAACAAAAACCGGAAAAAACTTAAAATTGAGTTGTTCATTTCTCGCGTTTGCATCATTTCGGCTTTTGAAATCGAAAACGTAAACGAGCTGTCAACTCGTACCAACATCTAATTCCGTCTGACAGTAATTTTAAAGCCTCAGATCGAGGAATGGATCGAGGTGGGGGATAAACACGCACAATCTGTGGGCTATATATATGTATATATATAGGGTGTATATACGTGAATTTTTGTGTTGTATTTGACGACCGCAAATTTGATTGCATTTCATGGTTTTAACTCAAACTCAAAATCAAATAGACACGAATTCAAGGTACAACACACAAGCGACAAGCAACAATTGCAACCACCACAAATTTTGTGGCAAGTAAACATTGTATTGACTAGAGAGCGAAGAGTGGGTAGAGAATGTTAGGCAAGTGAAAGTCTGCCAATCTGACGCATTTATTAAAACATAATTCAAAAATTGTTCAACGACAGCAGAAGGCTTTGGCAGTCCCTTGATGCTGCGGCAATCAAGTGTCGAATTCAAATTTAACAAAGCGTGCGTGCTTTAACATTGTAGATACAAAAGTATCTACTACTACTACTACTACTACTACTATGAGTAGCTATGAAACTCTACCAATATACATATATGCATGAGTGTGTGTGTGTGTGGAGTTGCCTTAGCATCAAGTTGATGGCTGACAATGTACAAAGTATTCTTCATTGTCACAGTTGTCGTTGCTTTGTTGCAACTTCTTTTTGTTAAAATTTGATTTAAACACTTTAAATTGGATTATCCTGTAAGCAAATTTTTCTTTTCCTCAATAATGTTACCCGCCTTTCATCAACATCAACATCATCAACATCAACAACAGTTCTTTTTTCTTTTTTCTAGTAATGCGTGGTTGTTCGTTGTTTGGGTGTGATGATTGCTCTGCATTGTTCTTGTCTCCTGATTGTTACGAGATGCAGATCTTTGTTTTTCCCTGCATTCAGATACTTTGGCTCAGCTGCTATGATCTGTGATTAGCATCCTACTTATTATCATTACTATTCGTATTCTGTAATCACATATGACTTGCAATACTTCCTCACTCTAATTTATTGATTTATTTTATATACTAGGTGAAGAACATTCAGATCCTTTCTATAATATCTACCACATATAAATTCTATAAAGTTCATCATGGTTTCATGATTGATAAAATCGATTGATGATTGTATCTTGATTGGATATATTAATGAATTGAAAAAAAAGTTAATAACTGTTTTTCACAAGAATGCTTAATAAACAAAACAAATAGTACAATAAATAATAATAAAAATACCTTGGCATGTTTTTTTGTTTAAACGATTTGAACGTTGAAAATATGCGGAAAGTTGCAAAGATGATTTATTAAGTAATCTCTCATCTACATCTACTATTATTATTAGCACTAACTACAGGAAGATATTTGCTCGTGACTTCGACTGAACAACAACAACAAAAACATGTTGCGCGCTCCATTGTAATTGCACCTGATTGTTTTTCTATAATATAAAATAATAAAATTAAATAGCAACAGAAACAGAAAAAAAAAAAAAATAGAAAATATTATAAATTATAAAATTGCATTTTAAAACAATATTAATTAGCTATAAATAACATGAAAAGATTAGCAATAACAACAACAATAAGAACAACCAATATATGTGTATCCGAGTATTTCAAAAAACCTGTATAAGTTATTTAAAACAAACCAAGTGAATCAGGGGAAAATAGTTTGGGCGGTATGAGGCGAATTACTCAATTAAAGCGATTTATGATAAAAAAAAAAAAAAAACAAATCAGCAGGGCGCTTAAGTAAGGTGGGTCCGACGACTATCAGGCGCCCTTTGCTCTCAATCAAAAATGCGTTACTCATGTGACTAGTATATGTTTTGGGAAGTTTTTGAAATTATAACCAATTCATGATTAAAAAAAAATGATGTTCAAACATACAATCTTAAGCGGGTTTCCAGAATAGTGGAAATAAAATGTTGATCCAAATTCGAACCAACTTTTTATGAAGAAAACATTGATACATACTGATGAGCATATCAAATTCATTTATTGCAAACTTTGTACTTTACGAGAAATAAGCAAGTTTTAACCTCTTTAGTTTTGGGAGTTCTACCATTTGGCTAATTCTAGGGAATGGGAAAAGCTTCAATCAATATCGGAATATGTACTCTAAATAGAGTCCTTATATGGTAGTTGAATAAGTATAAACAACATTAGTTTCTTATCTTATCTTATCACATATAGTTTCTGAATGTAAAATAATGTGAATGTAGATGCGATAAGTGTCCTGGTAGCACTTGACTTGTATCAGAACTTTACGCTGACTTGATTATTCTTTACCGAAATCGTATAATCCATCGAAATTGTTCACAATTAATAGAAACACTTTTTAACAAAGATCGGAACACTAGGTTCCTTTGACTTGAATGACGTTGAATAACGTTGTTGTTATTTAACAAAAGAAGGCTTTGGAAAGTACCAATTGGGCAATTGGCTTATGAAGACGGACAAACAGGCTCTTAAGGCACAGAGTAAGTTTTAGTTGCTGCTCATCGTAAGTAATACGTCCGCTTTAAGAAAAATCTGAGATTGAGCACTATACTACTATTGTATTTTGGCTAAAACAGAACTGTTAAACAACAGAGTAACTAACATTGAATTAGGTACCGTCTGCGGCAAATAGTTCCGACTCTGTACTATGTCTATCTCCGATCTGATTACCAGATAACAAGGTCGCATACTCCTATCAGGCAACCTAGTGCGCTTTCTTTTTCTATACATACAATTTGTAAAACATAACTGCCGCCTTTACACTAAATTACATGTCATTATGATATTATGTACAATATTTGTGCATACAAGTTTGTGTTGTGTATTTGGCCAACAACTCAGCAATATGCTCCTTATAAAACATTCTTGCTAAGCAACCTCAAAGTACAAGTTTTTGGAAATCTAATTAGGCGGTGAGTTCCTGAGGATTCCTCATTATTTAAACTTGTATCACATAGAGATCGCGTAGTTATGAAAGCTGATAGGATACTTTAGAGAAACACCTCTTACATCGAATTGTCGCATGATATTGGTGGCCGGCAATGAGCTTGAAGTATCCAAAACTCTGCAAAATCAAAATATCTTGAAGACCAATTAAATTGTTAAAAATAATCAGTTTAAAACAATAAATTATTGTACACATTTTTGATGAAACCTTTAAGTCTGATATGTATGTAAAGATAAATTATAGTTTTACTTGAGGCTTCTTTACAAATTAGGTGCCAGTCAGAAATGTGGCACACCTAGGCCAACAAAAATAATTGCTGTACAACAAAATTAAAGTGATCCATCCCTACGATTGTAAATAAAATCTAAATAAATAATACAAAAAAAAAAATGAGCTGCACTATAAATCAATGCTATTGTACTTAGTCAAACTATTTAATTTATAAAGAAAAGGGTGTGGGACACTGGATAGTTGAGACATTCTCTTTTAGAGACGCTTATCGCTTGGGTTGAGCAATAATTAAGGAAGGAGGGCAGGCAATTGCTAAGTAAAGAAGGTCGTATTAATCTTAAACTAAACTCATATACAAGTATGAAAGTAAATATCCAAATCTTGCTGTCAACATATGCACACGCCAAAAACTTCACTCCTTCATATACTCACACATATCCGAATATGTCTAAGGATATAATATAATTAGAAATTTATCAGCAGCTCATTAGGCACAGCCTGTTACAACTTGACCGAGTCGTCGGGGTTGGGGAAAACATTTGACTGCTAGAACAAAGTTCAAAATAATTAATGACCTTTGGTCCCCCCCAACAAAATGAAATTGATAATAAAAAAGAATAACGAACGGAAAGAAAAACAAAAAGTTAATGAAATCTGTAATTTTGGTTTGTGTTTGCGCAATTTTTACGTGCAAACATTCTGTTACTGATTAGAGCCTACACAAATCATCCAGCCATTCGTCCTTCGTCCTTCTGTCCAATTCTCCATAAGGCAACGACGTGTCGAGCAATCGGCATTGATTTATTTATGGCGTAACGCAATGTCCAGAGACTTCAAGTCACACGCATCCTGCATATATTTTGCACTTGTATCAGTAGTATCCTTTTGGGGATTTGATTAGTGCCAAACTATTGGACTCTTCCTTGGTTACTTGTTCCTTCTGCCTTCTGTGTGGCTAATGTTGCTTTGCATTTTATCAGCCATTTATTTAATCATTAATTTTTATGTTTTTCTCCCTGGGCTTGAGGTTTGTGTTATCCTTTGCCCAACTAACTACTATCTTTGTACACTTAACCATTATTGCCTCTTGGTGTTGGATGTGGGGTTAATAAATTTTACGCAACATTTCACATAAAATAATTATGAGTTTTATGGAGAAACCCAACCAAGCGCTTTTGGTTTAATTAAGGCTTTAATTTGAGGTCTCAATAATACAAGTTCAAGGAAGCTTTTGTCAGTAAAATAAAAACACAATATAAACTCAATGAAATTCTATAGAGATTCACGAATACGCGCACTTTTATTGGAGATCCATAGATAAATTTGCATAATTATGCAAAAATAAGTTTATAAAAACGATAAACGGGTTAGACCTGTGAATATAATAGAAGAAGAAGAAGATTCACACAGACACACGAGTTTAGTGGGTTGGTCGATCGATCGTTCGGTTACACATGCGCTAGAGATCGCTGAATAGATACGCTAAAGAATAGTATTTATGAAGTGATAGATGCAAATAAACGATTGAGTGCTCAATGGCGCTCGCTGATGATTCTGATGATGATGACATTGCAATAGACAACAATTTGTCCATTTGCATTGCCTTTGATGACGTTGTTTCGTTATCTTTACCATGGTTGATGGTGAAGAAGTAACATCTTAGTACGAGTATCTGAAACATTTGCATTTGCAGACATTGTCACTGAGTGTCAAAATTTATGGCGATAACTGTCGATATTTTGCACATGTTTCTTTAAATGCAACCGGAGCGAACAACAACAACAACTACAGACTCAATGGACAATGAACAAGTTCGATGCTGGCGGCGCCCTCCTGCTGTTGCTTGGAATCAACGCCGCTGTTTGCTTATGTAAGCTTCATCAGCACTGCTGTTGTTGCTGTTTCTGTTGTTGTTGTTTTAGTTGCCGCCACCCGTTACCAGTTTACTGACAAATGTTGCCGACAAGTTCTCAGAGCTCCCTCCAGCTCTAGCAGCTCTGACTTAAGCTTAGTAACATTGGCGCATGCGCTCAGAGATACAAATACTAGACAAATGCAGCAAACGGCGGCGTCGTCATCATTGTTGCAGTTACAAGCAACAACTGCGCATATTTTCTATATGGGGAGCCATACAAACATATGTAGACGGACGGATAAGTCTGTTAGATAGACAGAAAGACTGAGGGACAGACGAAAAGACTAGACCCAGTCAGTCAGTCAGTCAGTCAGTTAGCCAACAAACAAACGAACGACGACTTACAACAAATATTCCGTGGGTTGTTTGAATTTTTTATTACATTTTTATTTTATTTTTTTTTTGCTGTTTTGCTGTCGCGGTTTTCTGTGTGTGAAATGAAGGTCAAAGTAAACCAGCAGCAGCAGCAACAGCATCTACAAATATCAGCAACAACAACAACAAAATATTTTTATTTCTGCTATCGAATTCTCTCATAGAAAAATGTTTCAAAGCGCACCATTTGACATTTGTTTGCATTACAAAAGAAAAAATTAACAATATTTATGAACAAAAGGGCACGGCATGGAGTGAGGTGATCGTGATGAGTGAGTACTAACTTAGCTCTAATGAAATACTAAAAATATTTTAAACGTTTATAATACTACAAGCTTCCTTCCTTCATTTATTAATATGTAGTGTTATTTCTCTCATATTACAATAGTAACAACAGCAAAAGTAACTAAAATCTTGTTTGTACTCGTATATACTACATACAACGTGGTCCACTTGACTTTGAACGTGACATTGTAGCTTGTCAGTCCGATTGTCAATCCATCTTACGAACTATCCAATCCGTCTGTCTATTAGTCTTTGAGATGATTATAAAATGTAACTTTAAAATATTGTATTACAATATCAACTGTGTAATGAAATTGGTATTTCTTCATCACAGAATAACCGACTATTATAACATATACTTCTTATCAATTCAAGTCAATTTATTGCATGATATATAATTTGCTTTATCCTTATGATATCTTAAGTTGAAGAGTTTAGGCTTTCGATTCCTTCACAACTTAGATATTCGATATTCTAATGCTAAATATGTGGAGAAAAATGTATAAAACCCAACAGGGATAGTTTTGAAAGCTTAAAACTAAACTTCAAACTAAAACTTAAAATCTATATATATAAAAGAAAGTCGTGTTAGTTACACTATTTATAACTCAAGAATGGCTGAACCGATTTGGCTGAAAATTGGTGGGGAGGTAGCTTAGAACCAGGAGACGGACATAGGATCGGATAGGTTTTTTTTCGTCCATCCGTCTGTCCATCCCCATACAAGAAACATTTTGATTTGTATGGCAGCTATACGATCCAGTAATCCCACAATCTTGAAATTTGGATGGTTCGTCGCTTTACATCAGAAACTTATATTGTGGAAATTTCAGTTTGATCGGACCACTAGGGAGGGTACGTCCCATACAAACCCAATTTTAAAATTCAGGTTCTTATTCGAAAAACTTTTCTGTTTTTTGTTCTATCGAAATGGAATTTAGATACTATAAGGTTTTGATGTGGGCGCGGGACATTTGTTGGAATTCGGTCAAATCGAACCACTAGGGCCAGTACCTCCCATACAAAACTCAATCCGCTACGGAATCCTCCGTGAACGAGTCTGACTCGGACTTGGCCCAATTTTTGTTTTCAGAACTGACCCCGCACAGGGGACGTAGCAACGCAGGCCGGGTAACGCTACTTCATAACTAAATCATATTTGTTGTGCTTGGAATTGGAACTAATTTTATTAAATTTTGAATATACTATTACAGTTTCTAAGAACTAAAGTAATGTAATATACCAATTTAATTCTAACTAACTTAGACCTTGATTATTCGATAGCCTAAATCTTTCATTGGTAAGGTTACACAGATCAAGAACACCAAAAAAAAAAAGAAAAACTGATTGATAGTCAGATAAACAGACGAACGGACATCAGATAGTCTAGAGGGTTGAAATTTTCAGAGAATGTGTAGTTCAATCCGGGCATCAGCAACAAATACTAAAATTAAAATATTTTCGAAAACTTAAAGGGTTCCCAATACAAGAAACATTTTGGTTTGTATGGCAGCTATACGATCCACGATCTTGAAATTTGGATGGTTGGTGGCTATACATCAGAAACTTATATTGTCGAAATTTCAGTTTGATCGGACCATACAAACCCCCATTAATATTCAGGTTCTTATTAGAAAAACTTCTCTGTTTTTTGTTCTATCGAACTGAAATTTAGACACTATAAGTTTTTAACATAGATGCGGTAAATTTTAAAGTTGGAATCAGTCAAATCGGACCACTAGGAAGAGTACCTCCCATACAAACCCCTCCGTGTACGAGTCTCACTTGCACTTGGCCCATTTATTTTTTTTTTTTAATAACTGGGCACGCACAGGGGACGTATAATATAATTTAATTTATATGTATGTAGATAGGTAGAGTGAGTATCTACATCTATCGTTGAAGTTTTCATTTAACCGGACTAGCCTGTCAATGTCCAATTTAATTAGAGTGGTGCCATGTTAGGCCAAAACTGATTTAAAGCAATTAGTTTTGCAAAACCTGTTTTTTGTCCAAATGGTTTCGAGCAATATCCGCCCAAACTGGGCCCTATAAAGGATATACTCTATTTGCCTACATTTGTTTGAAAGACTGAACTGTTACGAAAGTTTTTGTTTACTTAAAATGTGTACAATAATTTAATAAAGTATTTTTATTTATTAATAATATAAATAATATTTTTTGGGTCCAAGCCAACTAACAGGTATCTGACGCTTTGTTTCCTGTGGATTTCAGCTTTGTAGAGTATTATATGGATAGAATTTATTTTTAGATAGAAATTACAGATCGTAATAGCCCAGAGCAGAGCATCACTGTATCATCAACGGAAATGGAGATATGGGAAGTAAGAAGTGTACATGTTATAAACTAAAGGAGACAGGCACGACGATTGTTTGTTGTTGCAGAATGTGCAATGTCAATGTAAACTACAAGCGACTGGTAGTTGAAAATTTAATAGTGTCAACTTGGATAATGCCTATCTAAGCTTTTTTTTTCTTTTATGTGCTTTATAGCATGAGTAAATTTCATAAAATTATGCCAAAAATAGAATCGTCAGATTTTTTTTTTACTGTTTGGAGAGTAGGATGGGCAAACCGACGGCGTGTAGTTCGACTCCTGCACTGGGAATATTTTTTTTTTATATTTACTTAATTTTGTCTTAATAGAACACTCTTTCTCTAATTAATGCAGTGATGAGCGAAATCATCGATCATTCATTAAAGAAAGATTCGATTTTGACAATAAATAAATAAAATTAATAATAAAAATATAAACACTGAATCCTTTAAGAAAAAAAACAAAAACTGATCTGTTAAGGTTTAGGACTGGTAAATATATTTCTCACTGATCCAAATTCTAAACTATTTCTAGGTCACAACTTGAATTTTTGGAATCAAATTTGAAAAACCTACAAATGAAAAAAATAACAAATTTACTACTACTCATGATGCTTCTTAAACTGCATTGACAGACTCTCAAACTGTCGTTTGTTTTATTTAATGAAATTGTTTTAGATACTTTTAAAATACAACTTGATATTATTCTATTACACGATTTACAGAGCTATTATTTTATATGAGTTACAATAGTTTCGGTTATATAGTTTTTAAGTACTTTACTAAACTCTCTTAATTATTGAGACCGGTTATTGGTTGAGTAATTTCCTCATCATTTCATCATCACTCCGCAGAACAGTCAATAATCTCAACTATCATACACCTGTTATCGCTTGTTGATCACATTTCACAAAAGTGCTGGAGGACATCATGAAATATAACCGAAAATTTTGGTAAGCAATACAATAAATGTATCTCTCTAACCCAGTCAAAGGAGAATGAGAAGTAGTAGTAGAAATAAGTTTAAGTTTGGGGTAAAAATAAATAAAAAATATGGAAAACTTTACCCAAGACAACAAAATGAATACTTTGGCTACAAATTGATAAATGCCATTGGCAAAAACACGGTAACCTAACCGAAGAGCATCAAGGATAAGATTCCTCTAGATTTCATAGACCGAGGGGGTAACTTCTTATTGTAACAAAAAGTACTCAGTTACAAGAATGTACTGAACTGATGTTGTTAAAGGTAACAATGAACATTTATTTGCGCATATGAAAGCAAACATGAAGAAGCAACCAAACCTAAAGAGACTCACTGACAGTCACGGGTATCTGGGGAAAGAGGAGACAATCACTTGCTTCTGCCTGCTGCCATTTGGATGATGATGGTGACGGTGATTCTGTTCTGTTGTTGTCTGGCAAATGTATTTTGCGTAGCTGCCTTCAATGTAAATTGGTGTGCGTATCTGTGTGTGTATGTGTGTGCGTTGAAACATGTCGCAAAAGATTCCTGCAGTCGAACAGGTAATTGGATTGACACTTTCGGGTTTGATGTCCTTGTCGTTGTCAGTGTTGTTGGTTAGGGCGGTCTGTCGGGCGGGTTGGCAGACAAACCTAGCGCACTGATGAAGTCGATGATTGCGTTAGTTGTTTGCCTGCCTGCCTGCCTGTTTTGCTTTAGCTTTTTGTCTCTTCATATGCAAGGAGGGCGCCCGGCGCCGCCAGGGGTTAGTTGCTTCAATGGATATACTCATATGAAACAATGGCGGTGGCAGCAGTTATGAGGATTGGAACAAGAGACTCAAATAGTAGATTGGAGTGACGTTGGGTGTTGGTATGCTATGGTATGAAGTAAATTGGAGGCGTCGCTGTAGTAAAATTGCAGCCAGAGGGCAGACAGCAAGCAAGCGATAACTTTATCTGATTGGAAAGGCTGTCAAGTGTACGAGAATGTGTATCATAAGGAGAGAGAGAGAGAAAGTCATGAGAGTATGAAAAATAGGGAAAATGAAACCAAATTAAGTCAAAGAAGGAAAATATTGAAGAAGTGTAAAGTGGGAGATGCGATTCGAAATAATTGTTACGGCGTTTTATTTCGCTTTTTTTGTTTCTAATTTGAACGCGTCCGGATTTGATTTGCTTTTGTTTGTCTTTCACACAAGAACACACAAAGAGAGAGAGAGAGAGAGAGAGCATGAGTCCAGTTGGCAGTGATGAGTGAACACTGATTGACATTTGACAAACATTGACAAGCATGACCCACTCTCCCCTAACTATACCATAATATACAATAGAATATTAGCAACCCTCACTAAAGCTGAAATTATATTGACACCCACCCCACTCACTCACTTCTGTGCCTCGATCCCTGTTTGTTGGTTAAGCAAATATTGACGTAAATATTTTTGATCATTTTTTAATTTGCCTCAAAATATTTACTTAATTTAAGTGCGTGTGCAATACACTCACTCACTCACACACATGCCAGTATATCCTTTCTTTCTTCGTTTTATTGTATATATGTATATTTCCTGCAACATGAACAAGGCTTATTTGCTTGAAGTGGACAATCAACCATTTATAAAGTAAAAGCCTTTTCATCGATTCAACAAATGGCGTCGTCGTTTGATGTTGTTTCTCCACTCGATTTTTCCTTTTGTTTTGCCATCGCTTAAAGCCACTTTCATTATTTGCTGCGCATAACAGTATACTCAACTCAAAAAGGACATTTGTCGCCATTGGCCAACACAGAATTCCACATAAAAAGTGGCGCCCGCATTCGCCATTTAAATGAATTATACATTTTCGTGCCAACGAAATCATTTGAAGGATTTGCGAAAAAATCACATATATAATGTAAGATGGAATGGAAGAGCAGCAGGGGGAATAGGCTTTTGAAAGTAAATGAAAAAGCTTCAAAAATAAAAATATTACAAATGATGAGAAATATCAGAATATCATAAATACATATAATGATGAGCCTCATCATTATATAGACGGGAGTTCAGTATTTGTATTGTAAAATAAACACCAGAAGGGCATAAAGAGAGTAAGGGAGAGAAGAACTAAATATCATTCTGATATGTTAACAACTGAAAAATTGAAGGTGTTAATTAATAAAATAAGTTTGAAGCATACAAGAGCAAATGTACTGACAGTGAGTATGAGTATGTTTATATGATTTTTATGATACAAAAAAAAAAAAAAAAAAAACATAAACTGGCAATTCAATATAAATGTAATAAAATCTTTTTAAACACTAAGAACTCTAAATTTCAGCAATAAACTTATTTTATTTCTTGAGTTATTAGCGTCTGATAAGTATATTTTTTTTATCATTCAAACGCTCATTAAAAAACTTGTCCATTTCTAGTTGACTTCGAGTCCTGAAATATGGCATCAATGTGGAAAATTACGTAAGGGAAAAGTTCTAAGTCCAACTAAATATCATTTTCTGTTGGTATTTTGATTTTCCTCTAGAGATTGCAGTCTTGACGTGATGATGGAGATTAGCAGATATGGTGATCCAAAGAGCTACTAGTAGTGCTTCACATGCCGGTAAAATTAATGGTGAATATTAAGGATAAAGCAACTTATCGGATTCTGTTATCATAGATTCGGCTGAAAGTGGATTTCTGTTCCATAGTTCTGTCAAGTAAAGTATTGTATAAACGTTTAAATACCTTCTGACAATAAAGTACCAGAAATTTGTCATATAAATTTCCCGCCTTAAGTTATTTTTTAGGTTTTTCTGTATGTTGGTAGGCCTGTCTTTAATTACTATGCCAAAAATGAGCGCGATCTATCAACCAGTTTGTTTACAGCAGCTGGTTTAATCAGTCCACCTCAGTAGTTCTCGGCGAATTTTATAATGGAAAAAAATATTGAACAAAGAGTTTGTTCAATATTTGTATTTTGAACGAAGTTTCGTGTGCCGAATCGATTCGAATGCTGCCTTACGGTGAGTCTGTTTTATCGAAAACTCAGGCTTACGACTGGTACAAAGCCTTTAAAGAGGATCGGAGGATCGTCGAAGACTTACCTCGTTCCAGACGGCCATCGACCTCTGGCACTGATGATAACGTCAAAAAGTTAAAGAAATCATGCTCGAAAATTGTCATGTTGTTGTTAGAGAGATAGCACGTGAACTCAACATCAATCGTGAAACAGCTCAGTTAATTTTGGTCAACCATTTCGGCATACAGCGCGTCACCGCTCGGCTCGTTCCGATTGACCTGAATTTTCTCCAAAAAGAGTATCGGCAGAAGGTCACGGAAGACAAGCTGGATCGGGCTAATTCTGATCCCATGTTCATGGGACGCATCATAACTAGTGATGAGACATGGATCTACGAGTACGACACGTTAACGAGCCAACTATCAATGAATGGTTGGAAAAAAAAATGAGCCGAAACCGAAAATCCTCAAAAAAAAGTCGTTAAGAAATCAAGGTGATGCTCGTTGTTTTCTTCAATATCCATGAAGTGGTTCACCATGAGTTCGTTCTGGAAGGACAGACGGTCAATAAGAACTTCTATATAACCGTTTTGAGGCTTTTGCGTGACAAAAGCCGTCGTAAACGGCCAGAATTGTGGGCCAATAATTCGTGGATTTTTTTTTTTATTAACAAATTCCGGGTACTTTATTGCCAGAAGGTATGAAAACATTAAATTTTCAGAAAGGAAGCGAATACCAAAGAAACACATTCCCAGAATATCATACAGCAATGAAAGTAAAACCACAACAAAGGCAAATCGATGCTAAGAATCAATTACAGTTTTATGTTATATTATCTCTAATATTTGCAATCAATTTGGTAAATAAAGAAGAAGGTTGAAACTGTTCTTTGATTTTGATGCTATGGAATTTAATATTGTATAATTTTATATTTTTATAAAAGGTTAGACAATTTACTACAAATGTTTAAGGATCAATGTCCTGTATTTCCTATTGATGTTGAATCATCATAAAATCGAAGAGATTTCTTTACAAAGTATTGTCGAGAGACTTGAGACATTTCTTCTTCACTGTGAATAGTAGGTGGACCACACAAGTCCCATGTTTTATTGTATGTCTTTAAATTTTATAGCTCTTGTTATTGTTATTATTATTATTATTATTATTGGTTTATTTGCGCCTACAACAAAAATTGTTTACATAGTCGACGCCAAAGAGAAGCTGCTCATCATTACAAGGAGCCATGCACATTCATCATCAAAAGCAACATCATCAACCATCATGTTTAAGTACTTTTTTGTTCTTTGAGTACTTTGCAACTTCATTCACCAAATATTTATTTTCATTATTAATATTTGTTACGCCTTTTTCATCATCGTCACTATCATCACCATCTTCATGTTGATCAATGAACCTCATGATATTTTTTATATCATTGCTACAACCAAAGACCAGGTAAGATAAACCAATCTATAATTCTCATTCTCATTCGTCGCCACCAGAGACACTCATAGCGCGCCACTCGCCACTTGAACGCATTCTGAGTGCATTTGATTGCAGCGCACCAAATGTTCAACAAAAAAAAAAAAGAAGAGGCTTCCTTCTTTTACTACCGTTTTGATGACTCAATGTTGTTGGTTGCAAGTTATTCGAGTGCTTATTTAATGACTTGTGGTAGTTGTGGCACACAGGCCCCAATATATTGTTGTTGTAAATGGTTTTTTTATAGTACGAGTATTTTGTATTCTTCTGTTTCATTTCATCATTTCAAAGTCAATCATTTGTGTTTGCTCAAGTTGAAGTCTTAAGAAACTTGAAGACAACTCGAGTACACAAGATGACCAAGTTAATTTTAAGAAAGCCAAAGCCATAAAGGCTTATCCTATCCAATAAAAGAAAATGCCAAACGCCAACACAATCCAGTCAGAAAGCATGGTAACCATTGGTAACTGAGTATGATGTGAAGTGATACTAATTGATATGGCAAACTGTTGGACAAATCATTGTACACAGTGTACAGCAGATGACGACGACGACGACGATGACGACATGGTATCATAATAATTGTGATCATCATTATTGTCATTATCAGCGGCATGTGGCAATGGTGATGCTGTTACTGTTGCTGTTGCTGCTGCTGGTATTGCTACCAATTTTAACCTTACCTAGATAAAGACAAACACCACCTGCCAAGTTTGGTCTGTGTTCGTGCACGTTCTCATCAACAACACGCAGAGTTTTAGTCTACCAATGTTGCTTCGTTGTCATCACCAGATCGCGAGCATCATCATTATCAGCATTATCTTCAATACCAGCAGCAGCAGCAGCAGCAGCATCAACATCATGGTCAAGGATGCCATGTTTCATGTCGCCAACGTGTACGTGGCTATGCGCACTATTCCATATAAAATAATTAATGAATGTCACAGCAAATTTCTGGCGTGGCTGCATTGGATTGCTGCTACCTCAGCACGAGAACTTAAGAGCTTCAATATATTAAATGCGAAAAATCTTCAACATCATGAGGAGACTGTAGACTAGAGACTGGAGATGGGAGACTGGAGGAGACTCCACTTGCGTATCGTATCACATGCAGTAATAATAAAGTGATGCAGGGACAAAACTAAGCCTGCCAAGCAAGCTTCATTGCCTCACGCTTGGTCCAGCATGCCACGCCATTTGCCAATACATATCGTTTTGTCAGGCATTTCTCGCATATTTGGCGTCAATATTAAGTGAAACTGATGGATGTTCGCTTCGCGGGCGTACCGCATCCAATATGTTGCAAGAAAGCAAGCAGTAAAAAAATGTATCTTTTCCTTTCTTTTTATTTTGGTTCAAGTTGATGTTGATGTTGGCAAGGAAAAAATAATTTTTTTGAAACTTATTTTGGTATGCAACAAATGACAGAGAATGAAATCGTGCAACTATTTGCTTGCCACATTCAGTATCGCTGTGTCTTACTGGCTATTGTGACACTCAATGAGCAACCGTACAGCCCAGACAGACAAACGGACAGATAGACAGACACAGACTAATAGTCAGACAAAAGACCAACCTATCGAGATAGGGCCAAGAGAGTAAAATAAGTTTGTGTTGGCGTTGGCTACGCATGCGAATGAATACATTGCGATGAGTGCGTTTTGCCCTTAAATGGTTATTCAGCGAAAAACTGATACAACATTCTGACTCAATGACTGACTGACTGCCTGACTGGCTGATGGACTACTTGACTGAAGGAACAAATGAATGAATGAATGATGGAGAATACTAAGGAGAATGAGTGACTGACTGACACCAACGAAACAAAAATACTATGCTAAACGTCCAATCTCTGTTCCAACAAAATTTTGTCGACGTCAACATGATGATGATGATGATAACGATGGCAATGATGATGATGATGTTGATGATGATGGTGAAGGAGAAGACGTCGCCATTGAGGCTTTGAGTTTCATTTCAGTTGAGTTTGAATATACAAAAGCAGCAAAAGCAATTTCTTCAATTAAGCTAACTTCATTAAATTTCAGGCAATACCAATACCAACATCAGCATCAACAAAGGGCACTATTAGCGTAGCACAGCAACACTTTCAGATACATTTTCATCTTCATGTACATATCTTCTCACCCAGTACAAAACATGTGTCCATAGACCATGCCGTTATTGTCTGCAAATTAACTCAGTTCACTTCAGTTCAGTTCAGCTCAACGCAACTCAATAGAGTGAGTTCAGTTTGGTACAAAGATAGAATATGATTGCAAGGTGGCTTACTGGCAATGGCAATGGCAATGTTGCATGTGTGTATCTCATGATTTCCATGGTGTCAGCATAAAATGTACTTTATTTACAGTAATCAAGACAATGGACACCTTTGTTCTTGATCCCCGTCCCATCGTTAAAGGAGCCATTAACAAAGCCTCATACTTTGCTTGTGTGATAAAAGAAACTTTGTTGCAATACAAAATTAGATATCCTGAGCTATCATAATATGCTCAAACAACAAACTAACAATGACATGTATCAAAGTTCATTAGAGTTCTCTCCCCCTCATGATACATGCGAAACCGAGATGGCCAACAAGTTGTTGCTGCCTGCCACAATTGTCTTTAGTAACTTGTTATCGCCAACATTTAACACTTAACAGCTTGCTGCAATCATCAATGAGTCAACTTGACTCTAACTTGGTCTATCATCTTGCCCTGCCTGCCACATCTACTGCTTATATATGATGTTACTACAACAAAAGCAGCAAATCGAAGGCAATAAAATTCTTGCCATTTGTCCCCAAACAACTCACATGTATAGTCAGTCTAAACAAACACAGCCCGCAATCAATTTGCAATAGCTGAACTATGACCTTTGATTTCAATGCTTAGACTTATAGACGCGATGTCTTTCTTCGTTCGCACTCTCACACGCGACTGGAGACTACATGAAAATGCCTTCGTTATCTTCATTATATCTGCCATATGAGCAGACTAATGTCCACCCAAAGGAATTGACAAAAGGATATCATCATCATCATCATCGCACTAACTTTATGTTGATAGGAAAAAAAATAGAATTCTATGTTGCGCAAGACTTAACTCAAACCCAAGAACATGACGAAGTCCACAGCAAACAGAATAGAGCAGAACAAACAACAGCAACAGCAACAATATCGGGACTAAAAATAATAGACCTTCATCGTCATTGAAATTGAGTACAAGGGTGGACAGGACTGGACAATACACAGGATATTCATTCACTCACACACACTCACATATGCTTGGGGTCAGTTTTTTGATTTTTTTTTTCCCTTTGGAAAAGTGGAAAAAAATTAACGCCTAAAATATCAGTAGAAATGTCATCAAAAAATCCGCCTTCGATATCACAAACAAAAAAAAAATCAAGTGTGAAAAAAACAGAATCTGCTAAGTCAGCTGCTTTGCTACAAGGACCTTCTTCTTTCAATTCGACATTTTCACTATGTTCACTCTCAAGTGTCTTTTGTTGTAGTTGTTCTCCCATTCGATTGTTTACTTATTTGTTGGTTTATTGGTTTATTTTCTTGCCTTAAATGTTTTATTAGTTTCTGTTATTTGAGGTCTTTAGTTAAATAGTGTGATTGACAAATAAACATTGAGGCTACCAGATCAAGATTACCAACTAAAATCGAGCAACGGCATCGGACATCGGCATCGGATTAGGCCAGTTAAGTTAAGTTGTTTGTTACTTGCGTAAACAAGTATACGTAGTACGTTATCCTTAAGCTTTTGAAATATCCTTAGCTTGTCTGGCATTAAATGACCATCGCTATTTCTGGTACTTACATGGACTTACATGGAAGATGAAGGGGGGGCGTGCACGCCAATCAAGGAACATGCAAACACATGTCTCCGGAGCAACAACAACAACAACAGCAACTACAATACAATATAAATACTAAACACTGGCTTGCATGCCACCATTGCCACATCTTGTTGGGATGTAGGATGGTGGATGGAGGAGATAAAAAATCTTTGGCATTTTAAATTTACAAATTCCTGCAACGCACATAAAGTCAACAAACATGTCCTTAAATGGACAAAAGGCAAACTTGATGATAAAAAAAAGGAAAAAGAAATGAAAATACAATCATAAAAAAAAAAGAAAATACGAAAATACGAAAATAAAGTAAAATGGTATAAAGATAAAAACATATAAAGAACAACGTCAGGCTACTTTACGCGCGACAATGTCAGGAACAGACTGAGACTGAACCGAGTCAAGCGTGTGCTTTGCATTGTCATATATCCTGACTCGACTCACTTTATGTACATTCACATAAATACATACAGACATGTAAGTATGTGTGAGTGTGTATGCAAATAGTTGCATGCAGGATATGCCAGAGAGCATTTAACAGAGACAGAAATAAAAGAAAACTAAGTAAGAAGGAAAATGGTAAAAGCAAAAAAATAATATCGATTTCTGCTTTGGTGGCTGCTTTTGCTACTTCGTCAGACGATTTATACTATTGAATACAAGTCGAACTAAACTGAACTAAATTGAAGTCAAGTCAAGTTGTTTCGACATTCGTTCGTTCGATTCAAGTCGATTCGAATCGACCCCCAAAAAAAAATGTCCAAGTTCCAAAGGCCAACAGAGAGACTGTTTAATATGCAAGACGCATATTTCGCAGCGTATTGATTGACACAACTTCCACATTGGGCCTCAGCAGTATCTAGAATAAATACCTACATATAGATACTGTATATATATACATATATAGACGTTTATACGTATGTATACGTGTAGACGTCATTTTATGCTGCGCCGGAAGCAAAATTTAACTTTGGCTAAAAATAAAAAAAACATAAACGAAAATTTTCAACTTAAAAAGAAATGAAAGAAAAAAAAGTAACAACAACAACAGCAACTCAAATTAGAGAAGCAGAAATAAATAAGGAACAACAGAACAACAGAAAAACAATAAAAGCAAGTAAAGGAAATAAATGAAAAATACCGAAAATGAACAGGAAAAAAAAAACAATCGAAAATAAAGTAAGAAAAAGGAATCATACGCCTTTTTCTGGATAAAAACAGACACACAATGGATTGATTTACCAAAAAAGAAAATTTAATGAGCATAACAGTAAAAGATTGCTAAAAACACACAAAAAACAGAGAAACGTAACAAAAATAAAAACCGAAAAATAAACAAAAATACGAAGAAATACACAGAAATAATAAAAATGGTGCAAAAATAAAAAATAAAAAAAAATATGCAAGTAAATTTGACCAAAAATCAGTTCATTGAGTTCTGGCGTTGTTTCTGATTTCAAAACAACATAACAGACAGAAACAACAGAAATTTCAGGCCCAGTTGATCTTATCGTTCTGTCATATTCAGAACAACATCAGCAACAACAATAACAACAACAAATGCATGTATCTGTGTGTGCGTGTGTCTGGCTGGGTGTGTTTCCATGTGTGTGTGTGTGTGTGTGTGTAGCAAGCAAAACAAGGAGCCATCAAGAATCAATGCATCAAACTGCGAACACAACTCGTCAAACTGAGCACAAATGTCAGACAGTCAGAATCAAAAAGACAAGGGAAATAAGAACATAAGATAGAGGGTAAGAGAGGAACAGACCACAGATTCGAAAAGTTTAGTAAGAGGCGGACAGGAGCTGAGACAGATCGCAACGTAGGATGTCGTCGAAATGTTGAAGACATACAGCTATGCATTGAACATAAATCGTCAACTGTCATTTATACAAACATAAAAAAAAGAAAAAACTAAACATATAAGAAAATATAAATAAAATAAAATAAAATAAGATACAAAAAATCCACGCTAGCATGTTTTCAAGAACACTTAAGCGATTTACTTAGAACTTTTACATGGTTTAGAGCAATTGAGAGAAATGGTTAAACATTTTAAAGAAGATTAAGTTCAATAAAGAAAATAGCAGTCCATTAGTCAAAATCTCTTGATATTTAATTTTGCTAACCATGGTAATAGATCTCATCTATTGTATTTAATCTATTTGATTTAGTAGATCAGCACATAATTGCAGACAAAAATTATGGTAAGGAAAGGTATTTTGATTCACCAAAACTATGTAAGCTTCATCGTAATATTTCTATATAATGTGGGCAAACTTGTTATTTTATGTTTAATTAATTTATTATACATAATAGAGCAACAATAATTTGAACTTTACAATGAATTTTTAATAGGAACTTCTTCTTTCAGTAATCGGAAAATTGATTTTGATAGATAGCAACTTGTGCTTAACGAATTGGCAGTTCGAAAATTTAAAACATAAACATAGATGGAACTAAATATGTATATATTATTTGTTACAAACACCATGTCAAATTGATATAGCTTATACACTATAGGGTAAAATGTATGAAAGAAGTAAAAAAAAAACAAAAATCTTCATTACCCCAAAATGCAGTCTAAAACATTTACTGTGTCGAACATGTTGAGAATCTACTAAGAACTACTTAAGGCTTAAACAGTAGTTGACTTAAGCCATGTTCTTAGTGTTACTGTTACCGTTGTTGTTGTTACTGTTGTTGTTGTTATTGTTGTTGGTGTTGGTGTTGCTGTTGCTGTTTGGTGTCAAGACATGCGCCAAGAGAGCGCGCGTGATTTAGTCGAATTCACGAACTTAATGAAGCCCTTTAAATCACGCAATGTGCGCCCGATGGCACTTCAAGAAGGCCCACTTTATAATAAACTCAAATCAAGACAAACCAAACCAAACGAAGTCAAGCTTTAACTGAAAGATAGAAGCCGCAAGTATTGAGCTACCATTTCATGCGCTTAATGTACTGCAAAGATCTCATTAACACCACGCGGGAATAATTAAAGTCGATTTTTTCCTTTTTTAAGTCCAAATCGCGATTGCGGCAAATGTTGTGGCTAAAAGAGCCTCAAAAACAAGCCTTGAGCACGATGGCAATGAACAACAATAAAGACAATTCTAGCAGTCGAAGACTCTGGCTCTGGCTCTGAAGGATATCATCAGGCAATGATCGCATACAACCAACAGTCCAAGGAACATTAAGTAAGTAAGCCAAACAAGTACAACTCGTAGCAGTTGGTTAAGATATTTAGTTGATAAACTGTATTAGACAAGAAAGAAGATGGGAAGAAAGACAGTAGTTACTAGATGGCGCTAGAATGTCTGTTAAAGATGAGCTTTGATATGATGATTTTCATTCAATCTAATACGAAAAAACCAATTAAAAAATTATTGCGTTCATTTGATTTAAAGGAAATTACAAAACAAAGTGTTGATTGCTTGAAACAAAAGGAGGTCCAGATAAAGACAAAAAACTCGTTCAGTGAATCCAAGTATAGAATGAACAATGAAAAAGTTGCCTTGGTCTTTTCATTGAAACCATCAAAACCACACAAAAATCTACACAAAACATACAAAAGCATGTTGTGTAGCATTTGTCGTTGACGTTTTTTGTTCCTTGACGACGCATTGATTGATGGATGGATGGATGGATGGCTGAATGAATGGTTGGATGGTTCTTTGGTTACTTGGTGGTTTGGTAAGTTGGTTTGTTGGTTGGTTGGTCGACATTTTTTGGATAGAAGTAGTGAGAGACGCGCTCAGTGTTCATTCTTACGCTTGGCGTTGTTCTATAAAGAAAAAGTTTCTTTCAGAAATTGATTCAAAAACTGATAGACACTGAAGAGCAGCTGAAAGTGAAGTATCTTGCCTTGGCATAATCAGAGAAAACAATCAATCGTTATGTTCTTAAGAAGTTAGTTCTTCGTATCTTAAAGTTAAAGAGGCCAACAAGTTTATCTTAAGATTTACTTTGTCTCAAAATCTTGCCAAAAATCTCAACAATTTTAGTTTAGTGGCAATGGTAGCTACCCCATTGTCAATATTGATTCAATCCTTGGGACATTCATAGTATTACCAATTAGCAGCACAAAAAGTAAATCCACAAATATTGAAGTCATGTGTAGTGTGTGTGTGTGTGTGTGTGTGTGTGTGTGTGTGTGTGTGTGTGTGTGTGTGTGTGTGTGTGTGTGTGTGTGTGTGTGTGTGTGTGTGTGTGTGTTGAAGGTTATTTATTACAATTCAGGCCAGAGGCTATCAAATGTGTAAGAATATGGTAAAATCCCTCAAAAAGGGGGAACCAGACATATTTATGACACCAGAAACAATGCCTGGTATTCATTTATTCATTCATTCATATATGTATGTATCTAAAACATATGAGTATATTAAAGAAAGAAAGTTCCTCCCTTTATTCACATGAATCCAATCAAACCTAAACCAAACCAAACCAACTTTAGTCATAAGAAAATTTGAATGCTACTTCGGGAGAAAGTCACCAGTTTTTATTGTCATTAATTTCTATTACCACGCGGATGGAGACATAAAGTACGGAAACGGAAACTGTTTTTGTTACTAAATGTCCTGTAATTCCCACCATCCCTCATTTGTTTTTTGTTCCTATATTCTATGACAATCATAAGAAACTCGTAGTTATTTGTAGTCATCATCATCATTTTCCTCAACCGTATGGCAAGTAATCACTATAAGTTACAACAATTGTTTCAAATTGCATGTTGTTTTTAGTTGTTTGAAGGCATAACCTACCTAAGCCAGTGCGGGGATGTTGTTCTTGTCCCATCCCGGTTATATTATGCCAAAGTATTCCCACATGAATATGCAAAAGCGCATCTCCTTCTCGTGCATTGCTTATTATTTGATGTCGAAGATGATTTACTAGAGATTGACGAAATGACCGTGAACGACCGCCAGCCCGCCCGCCTGTCGATTGCCATCCCTGGCACGCCCACTACACATTGATGTATCTACGCCTAAAATAGCAATAAAAATATATTATTGCAATTATACTTATTACTGCAATAGTCATAGCAGCAATTTCATCAACGTTAGCAGCCTTAAAACAAAGGCTCTTTGGCTTTGGCTTTTATGGGGATGATACTTATAAAGTATCTAGTCTTTTCTATACTATTTTATTTTCTTCTACTTAGGCCTAGTTCAATCGAAATATAAATGAAGATTGAGATACCAGTAGTAAGTAGCAGCAAGTTGCGGCTTGGATTTTATGCTAAGCAAAGTCAATTGCGCGTATTCACGGAAATCCTCACGGGATTTTTTTTTTTATTAACGTGAAGCAGACAAAAATTTTTGAAACTGAAACGGAAATCAAATCCAAAGTGTTTGTTGTTTCATTTCGTTTTTCCTTTTGGTTTGTTTTATTTGTTTTATTTGTTTCTTGGCTTTTGTACGAATGTTTGCCACTATCAATATTATATAGGTAATACGCTGAGAGAAAGTTGAGCCTTGCCTTGATATTTCGTCAAATTGCATACAATGCATTTATTATCATTTTATTTCAATTTACAAGGTTTCATCAAGAACATTTATACCTATATGAACAAGTAGCTTTTCCGTACCAGATTGAGGTTTGATTTGACTGATTCCAAAAAATATACCGCGCCTTTATCAGAAACTTATAGTGTCTAAATTTCAGTTCAATAGTCCAAAAAACAAAAAAGTTTTTCGAATAAGAACCTGAATTTCAATGGTGTGTTTGTGTGGGAGGTACCCCTCCTAGTTGGCCGATTTGGCTGATTCCAACAAATGAACCGCGTCTATATCAGAAACCTAAAGTATATAAATTTCGATTCGATGGAACAAAAAACAAAAAAAAGTTTTTCTAATAAGAACCTGAATTTTAATGGGGGTTTGTATGGGAAACAACCTTCCTAGTAATCCGATCAAACTGAAATTTCGACAATATACGTTTTTGATATATAGCCGAATTTCCAGATTGTGGGATTACTGGATTGTATAGCTGCCATACAAACCAAAAGGTTTCTTGTATGGAGACCCCTTTATGTTTCTGAAAATATTTTGGTTTCAGTATTCTTTGCTGATGCCCAGATAGAACTACACATTCTGTGAAAATTGCAAATCTCTAGCTATTGCGGTTTATGAGATATGACCCGAGAACGGACAACAAAGTCTCTGCAATAGAGTTCCTTTTGGTACCCTTTGGGTCCGGAACCCCAAAAAAAATATAAGACTTATCGATATAGAAGTTATTTTTTGGTGGTGATTTTGTCTGTTTGCAATATGAATTAATTTACAGATCTCATAAACAAAAACGAGAAAAAATAACTACTCATTTCAATTGAAATATTTTATATTACTAAACTAGATGAGCCTTCTAATTTATTGTTATATCATTTGCTGATCTATAGAATCTTTTAATCTAATTTCTTCTTCATAATAAATACACTTTAGTTAAACATTTCTTGCTGTGTATCTTTCAACTACTTTTACTTAAAATAACTAGCTCAACTCAGTTTTCTCACTAGCACAGAACATAACAAGCTTAGTTACTATTGTAGAACATTCACGCACACACACACAGACACAGAGATACACTCCAATATATACATATATATATATATATATATATATACTTACAATTGCGTACATTGAAACGAAAGTGGAAGTAAGTAAAATGGCAAATTTAGCTGTTTCGCTTATTCTAGTTTATCCGACGCTGTTCAATTTACTCAAATTGGCCAATGTTAATCAGACGAAGATGAAGACAAACACAACAAGGATGATGAAGAAGAAGAATCCAAAGATAAAAGAGATGAGAAACAAGAAGAAAGCATAACGCGACTAAACAAAGCAAAGTAACCAAATAAAATAGTAAAACAATTTGATTGGAATATTTAAAATAAGGAAAGCAAGTTATTTTCAGTCTTATTATTTTATTGTTATTATTGTATTTAAAGTTAAAGTCTGTTACTAAATTTAAAATGAAAGAAATCTTATAGAAAAAAGAGTTTGTAAATAATCTGCTTACTTTCGTGAGCCTTTGAAATTAAGTCGAAGACCATCAGGCGTCAGGCGTCAGGCGCGCTGCCTTAAGGCAATAACCTTTTTCGAACTGTTGACAATCAATCTTACTTTGCGCTTTAATTCAATTTCAATTGTGACATCTGCCTTTCGTTATGCCAAAACGCATCCTTAAACCAGGATACACATTCAGTTAGTCAGTACCCAAGGCAATCGTGCAGTTCTATGCGTTTGGTCGTTCATGCGTGCATAGACACTTGCTTGGATTAATGTTGGTTAAGATTTCCTTTCTTTTTTTTACCATTTTTCTTATTCCTTGCGGGAGCGCAGTTTGTCGCTGGATATCAAACTTTGTGGTTTTTTTTATTTATTGTATTTTCTTTTTGCAATGCTTTCTTTTACGCAAAAAAAAAAAAAGACAACAAAAAACTACCCCAAAGGATATTTTTACAGTGGCATGAGAGAAAACGGTGTGTGTCCTGCGACATTGACATGGAGACATTCCTTAAAATAAACGAACATAGATACATGTATGTATGTATGCGTACTAAATGTCTGTCATTGCCTTCTAAATGTCGCATTGAAAAAACAGAAACACAACAGCAAAACAATGCCACAAAGGGTTATATTCCGTTTAAATTTAAGGACATAAGTACATATTCCTGGTTACTATTGAACGTCGATACTTCGTCGACAGTTATTAGAAAAGCCACTAAATGATTTTCAAGCAATTTTCACAAGCCATCAAGCCACGATGATGAAGGGTACAAGCTGACAAGCAAAATACATACGGAAGGACATTGATTCGATTTGGCATCGTTTTGACAGACCTTTGACCAAACGAAAATTGAACGGGGTTACCAGCCGCGTTTGGCATTAGAGTAGTTTGACTGACAGTCAGCAAAGGACATTAGAGGACGGGACATAATCCACCACAGTTGTAGCGGCCTTGTCAGCTAGCAACAGCAGCAGCAACGGCAACGTCAGTGTTTGTGTGTAGGGACGAAACAAAGTTAATCGGAAGTTAATACGGATATGTTGAGCTGAGTCAGCAGAATTGAGAGAAAACTATTCCAGCTGGAATTTTCATTAAAATGAGATCATGATGACACGCGCGCACACTCGCTTTCTGTTTGCCAAGGCTATCATCGATGGCTGACTAAACTGGGTGGCTACTAAGTACAAAACTCGTATGTCATCTAATGAGAAATTCATAAGCTAAATTTCTGTGTGCAGGAGAGCCCAGCGAATATGACAAACAAACAGGCAAACAAACATATGTGCAAAACTACTGAGGTTTCCATATTATTGTGTGGGGGTAGTTGTCAACATTGGCCTGGCTGCTGACCAATGATCGATCACATTTCTATATATATTTAATAAATAATTGAAAAATAATTATAGCTCACAACGATACACAGCCAAATTAAGTATAGTGCTAAAGGATCAATGAGATGTAGAAAAAATGAAACCAAAATTTCTTGATATTAAACACATCTGTCACAAAAAATTAACCAGAAATCAAGGAAAATATAATTCTCTATTTCTGCGGGAAGTTTTCATATTCGCCTCAAGCAAAGCGTCTTGAGCCACTCCAAAATTCATCTCTCGATAGCTCTCCTTTTCCTTATTATATTGCACATGGTTCATCAAGAGTTTGACTATAATTGACGCTTTAGTGTTTCAATTTGCGTGGAAATTAATGTCACCTGGAGCACTACACATGCACAGTTGCTTAAATTTATTGTTGAAGGATGCCAGCCAGCAAGCATCATCATCATCGACTTTAACTATTCAAAATTATCACATACGTTGCTTCGTTATTCATCATCGTTGTCCCACATTTTGTCATAGCTTGTCATTCATTGTTCGTTGTAATCATGCCTCCTAAGTTGGTTGGTTGATTGGTTGCTGGTTGGTTGAATGATTCAGTTCTCTTCACTTCAGTTCGGTACGGTTTAGTTCTGTTCGGTTCGATTTGGTTGAGCCTGAGGCTATTTGGCTCACAATGATACTCTACATTGCAATTTTATTGAATAAATGAATACGTTTGTGTATTTTTTGCTTTTGGCCCTAATTTTTGGGAGAACGAACAGCAGTTCGAGTGATTCCAGTTGATTGCTTACCACTTGTCAAATTAGGCTAAAGAGAAATACAATAATTCTTAGTATTTCTTCCTTCAAACAATAAACAATTTAGTGTCATAAAAAGGTTTTATTCACTTGATGACAGAAGAGTATGAGAACATTTTACTCAACCCTATTGTGGTAGCTTATAAACCAACATCTTACAGGATTTTCATAAGAACTCTTGTAATTTTCTTGAGATGTTCAATAAAAGATTTGAAGATATTGAGAATGAACAACAAAACCATGAAAACCATGATATTTTTATAAGAAAACTTAGATATATTGCCTAAGATTAGACTAAAACTTAATTTAATGATCACACTATCAATAGAAACTCTACTTCCTTATCCATCCATGATACTTTCTAACTCTCTCATTTACTCAAATTCCCACCAAATAATCCGCCTGTTCCCATACATCTAGATTAAAGAGTATTTTAGGAAGTATTTGCATCATCATCGTCATTGTTGTCGCTGATGCTGATGCTGATGCTGATGCTGATGATTCATTCAAATATTCATCGTCATCCATACATTCATGTATTCATGGCAGACGCCGCCCGCCCTTTTGCTGCCGCCCACAATAAAAGTAGAAATAGAGAAAAGAATGAAAGTGAACGACGTTCATCATCAAAATATTTGCATGCAATGAGATTGTTCACTCCTAATGCGTTATGAACCCTTTTTGGCCAAGGCAGGCAGCATCATCCTTTTTCTCAACATCTTTGCCATCCAAGTCTTGACACTTTAGTCATTTAGCCACAAATGATTCACCCGCCATTGAGCGTTTGTGTGACACTTTTGTTTGATTCGCTTTCACAAGGACGCTTAATCACGTGGAAAGGCGCGAAAAGTCCTGCTTAGCGCATAACTAAAAGGGTTGCTTACGGTTACGGTTACTCAAAGATCTACAGAGTTGCTTGCGTTTCTTATCATTAATCATTAATAATGAAAAAGCGTGTGTTCAACTAAAGCTCTGTGCGAATAAATGAAGGAAGAACAGGAGGATGAGGGACATCATCTACACGCCACTAAAATGCTGGTATTATTTGTAAAGCACTAAATCGGTTGGTTGAAACCAGAACCGAAAGTATCTAAAAGGGGTTGCTAGTGCTGCTGATGATGCTGCTGCTGGGTGAAGTACCTGTTAATGGGCACTCATATGGCGGCAAGTGTGTGTAATTTGACCCGAGGCTATAAGTTACCAAACAGCGAGAGCATCACTTGAAACTATTGCTCGTTTTCCTTAAAAATTGGCATTATAAAAAGCGAAACACAATAACAATGTGAAGGACACTTTTGCTTTTTCACATTTATTTTTATTTTTTTTTGTTTTAAATTGAAACTCCTGCGGGACTTTAGCCAGTCAGATTGTCAGTCATTCAGTTGATGGAATTTTCAACATACGCAGCACATTTGCCGCGTAAATGAGTCTTAATGTATAACTTTGTGTGTGTGTGTGTGTGTGTGTGTGTGTGGACAGAATTCTATATGATAGGCACATGACATGACAACCATTCTGTGCGTTAAGCACTTAAAATGAAACGAACATTGATGAGTCCTGCTAGCGTCATCCACATCAACCTTGTTGTTGTTGACATTGCTGACGAGGTGCTGGACCAGAAAATTCAATTTAGCATTTTTAAGTGCGTTTCCTTTGATCCAACTACATTCGAATTTACGCCAATAAAAATTTTCGCACTTCTCCACCATTATCCACACCATCCATTCGGCACTTTCCGCTTACACTTTCATTCTCAATAAAGTTTTCGGCCTATGTTTTTGTTCATTCAGCATTGTGGGTTTGTTTTTGGTTGCTTTTGGGGCTCCACATTAACAGGTTCTGACAGGACTTTACTTTCATGTTCTACAATATTACTCCGCATTTGTCACTTTCATTTTATCAAAAAAAAAACAATTTTCTTTCTTGTTTTTTACTTTCCTATTGCGTGAGTTATTTCATTTTCTGTTTGATCAAAATCAACACCAAACCATCATCATCGCCAACATCACCATCACCATCAAAAGAGTGTTGCTGGAACTCGCACAGATGTTGTTATTATTTTTAGGTGTTATAGTATCTGATGTTGTGATATTTTAGGTTTGTGTGATATATAAAATATTTTGGAATTTGAGTACGAGTTCGCACTAATTGAGTTTTACCAATTTTTAATGCTTTGAACTGTAAGAGATTTGTTTAACTTGTTTTTTTTTTTTGTTTGCTTTCACTGATGGTTTTTAAATGAGAAATGTGCTAATGACAATTTGTATGGGTAATTGGAATAACTGGAAAACAAGTAATGTTAAAATACAATATGATGGGTTGTTGTTTGTTTCAAAAATGATAAATCTTTATGGGAATGATTGCATCGGTTATTGCAATCATTACTTTACATAATATTCCATATGAAGCCCACCGCACGAAGGACTCAAGGGTAATTAAATAAAAAGCTGCCACTTTGGTTAAGAATGGAGCTAATCCGCTCTCCATTCGCCCCAAGTCCTAAGGTAAGAGACTAGCAAATTAACAGCGAAAGCCAAAGGCAAGCAAAATGTTTCATAGATCTAAACAGGGTATTTTCTGGAAGCTATTCTTTTATCAAATTTCTTTTCTAAAACCCCTTTATACAATTTTACACATGCCCTGCAATTGCCAGAAAAATACTTTCTTTTCTAGGAACATTGCTTAATATCCTCATCATTTAGATTATAGTCTAGCGTATTAGATCGTTACAACTCCAAATGCAATCATAGCCAACATTAACATACATAAATAATAAATGTAGTGACTAAAGAAATTTGATATTATACCAAGTTGATGTTTGGATGCTTTGCATATTTGTTTACAGCTCAAGGATATTTTTCTAAATTAACATATTAAATTAACCTTGACAGAGGAGCTCAGACTTGTATTAATTAAAAGTTTCTTGGGTTGTTTTTTTTTTTTTTTTGTACTTTGAAAAATGCATTAATGAAGTTGCACACAAAGCAACAACTACAACAAACAATTACAACACACAGTTGTGTACAAATTAATAAATACACTTTCCATTTCTTTCGTTTCTCACCTTTACTTTCTTATTTTTTATTGTTCTTCTTTTTAGTATTTTACATATTTTATTTTTCCATGTTCTATGTCCTTGTCGTTTTATCGCAACAACAACAATTAAGCCTTTTATATTCAAGGCAAAAACCAAAACACATGTTCTGAACACACGCACGTATGCACGCACTAGGCGCCTAAAAGCGACAACAAAAAACCAACACACTTTTTATGCCTTCCGCCGCCTCCGCTATCATACTCTCTGAACATATTCTGCATGCTCTTCCTTAACTCTTGGTTTCCTAACTGAATGGAAATTGACGAAAAAGTAGCAAGCAGCAAATGATAAAAATTGATGCAAAATACGAAAAGTCGAAAATCCTCGTGGAAAAATTTCAAAATTTTCACAGCTGATTGCGTTGAAGCCATTTTCAACACGCATCAATAGGATAAAAATGACAACAAGAAGGAGGTAAACATAGTGGAAGGAAGAGCATCTGAAATGGGAGGAAGAATACAAAGAAGGACTCACTCGATCATATGCTTCCTTCTTGTTTGCTGTTTGCTGTTTGCTTCTTGTCTGTTTTGTTTGCTTTGTGTATCATCAACAACAATAACAAGCACCAAGTGTTGGTATGACTATCCTTGTATCCTGTTTGCATATGACAACAATAACAACAATAACAGCAACATTCTCAACTGTGCGATAGCGTTCACTTCGCGTTATGTGAACTAAAAATGTCTTTAATCTGTCCAACTTGGCAAGTGTCACGAAGCAAACTGAAATGGAAATCGCGTATTAATGGCTTCTCTGTTAATGTTCTTCTTCTCTTCTTGTTGGTGCTTCTGTTTTTCTTGTCGCCTTTTTTTTTTTATTTTTGTATAAAATACCATATATATATTTTTTTTATTATTGTATATTCAAAGTGCTGATACCATAATTTTAAACATTCTCTTCCTATACACTACTCTAAGGCAACCAAAAGTCCTTGCTTGTGTCATCTTATCTCTTAAAATATCTTTCTCTTGTGCTTAACCCCCTTCTGTTTCATAGTGGCCTTTGGTTCATAGTTTATCTGCGAAATGCTGGTGCTGGTGCTGGTGCTGGTGCCGCTGCTCTTTTTTTATCTTTTACACGCGCCTCATCGTGTCATATCCTTGTGAAACAGGACACAAAAGCATGTTATCGCCAGCAATCAATCTGCATTTCAAGCTTATCTCACTTTGACTGAATGTTCCATCGCTTTAGTAGTTCCAAAACCAAACCAAAATACAATAACTTTTCACTCACCTCGACAAAGTTCACTTTCAATTTTATTCTCTTTTTCAATACTATTTTATTTTTTGTTTTTTTTCTGTACTTTTTGCTTTGTGTTGGATTGTGCTACATGCAACAGTCTGTGATTGCATGCTACTACAATATTTGTGGGGGTGTCTTCGTATAGTTCTATCATATAAACTAGAACCAGCACCAGAGCACCAGCATTTATTAAGCGCCCACGCCAAGTTGATGTAGGCCGCGTTTTTATTCAGTTAGAAAAGGCGTTTTAATGTCATAAAAGGATTCACTTGATATTCATCAACATCAGTGTCACTCACATTCGCATAGTCGCAGTGAGTAAGTGAGTCAGTCAGTCAGTCAGTCAGCTAGCAAACAAGCGAGTGAATGGGTGAGTGACAGATACACAATATAACGACAGTCAATGTTGTCGTGCAAGCAGACAAAGCACTCAATATACTCACTCGTATGTGGTGTGTGCATGCGAATGCGAATGTAAATGTATCTAGATAGTACATGCTTTTGTCGTTGTCGTTGTCGTTTGGTGTAAATCTGCTTGTAGGTGGCTGTTGTTGTTACACTACTTTACTATTCAATGCAATTTGATGCGTTTCTATTCAAACACTCACTAACTCACTCACTCACTTACTCACATATTACTGTAGTGCATAGATATGTATCTGTTTCTCTACACATTTTATATACATACCTATATGTGTATGAGTTTGTATGCGATACTAATCTGATTAGTGTCAAAAAATAGTTGAATCGTAGACAGAGTTAAAATTGACAGCAGCCATCAGCATTGAATTTCGTTCGCTTTGCCATACAAAATTGCATGCAACATTTGATAAAGGAATGAGAGATTGCATTTAGTGAAACTCGTATGGTGTAAGAACTTAAATGTATTTGGTAATAAATTTTAAATAAAATCTTTTTATAAAATTGCAATAAAAATCACATTCACCATTACCAACTGTGGCCCAATTCACTTTGAAAGCGCATTCAAAGATACTTTGACTTGCCATCAAGCAAGCAACTTCTCAATGAGCTTAAAACACCTTCCCACCCACATACATACACACACACACACACTCACTCACATACAAGGGCAACTCATTCCTTTAATCTGCTGTACTGGGCCAGAGAAGTTCCGTCCTGACTGGCAGGAAAAACTCATTTCGTTGATCCGTTTTAATTTAAAGGTATTTAAGGCGATCCATCATCACACAAATCAGACAAGCGACACTTCGCCTTCAAATATTGTATTGCAACTCGATATGAGCGTAACAATCTGTTTTGCAATCGTTTCATACCATTTCGCTTTTCTGGCTTTCCTTGCTGTCCTGCCTGCCGCCCGTTGTGCATAAGATTGGCCTGCCACAAGGGACCAATTCTGAGTAATGCAATGCTCAATAAGCAAACCCGCTTCCTTCACTTGAATGAATCGACTTATAACTTGCCCTCAACTCACCTCACCTCATCTCATCATATCTCATCTCACTCATCTCACCCCCTTTCAATTGCTGTTACTACTCGTACCACTCATTTCTGGTGGCATTAGTGGCGTTGGTGTCGTTGATTGTGACTTTGGCGGTTGGCTTGAAGGGTGTTGAAGCGTGTGCCTCGAAATCGACTCTATTCGAATCGACTGCTAGTTGACTTCCAACACTCTCGAGCAATTGTTTTTCACTCGTTATTCTTTTATAAGCGAACAGAAGGCGGAACAAAAACTCCGAAAAATAAAAAACTCTAAATGAATGAATGAAAGAATGAGGGGTGCAAAAGGCCACAACGTTAGTGGCAAATAAGTAAAGGGAAGCGATGAGTCGGTGAGGGTGGTGGTGTTGGGTTAGTGACTGTTGGCGTTGACAAAATGTCTTGCGTTTCATTTAGCAGAAATGTCGCTTAACGCTTTCCGCTTTCTCTTTAAGCTGTGAATTCTTTTTCATCGTCATCGTCATCGTCCTTATTGTATCCGTTAGGATGAGGATGCTGTCGACATGAACAGCGAAAGCGACAGCAGCAACGACAACGACAACGAACTCGCGGTCTTAAAACGATGATTAGGTTGTTATTTTAATTTGCCCATTGATATAGGCAAAGACTCTTTGTTGTATGCCTCTTCATTGTTGTTGTTGCTATCATTTGAGGGTGTCTTTTGTTTATGGTTCGTTTCGGTTTCGCTTTGGTGTCGCTTTTGTATCTTGTTCTTTCGCTAGTTGACTGCATGTCAGGAACAATAATAATACATATAACAAGAACAACGGAACACTAAAATCTAAAAAGGGATGAAGTGTATTTAGCAGGATTCATATCCTGAAGACTTGTTCTAACGCTCAACTACGCGTAACGTGTTTGCAATTTGTCATCGATTTTGTATTGCAGCATTTTAGGCTAAGGCAGCTCGCTCTTAGGGTTGGTTGCTTTTGCATCATGGTCCGTGTAGTCAGTCAGTTCCATTGCTGGTAGCGTATGTCATCAGGGCGCAATGAAATGTAAATGTTTAAATTATACTAATTAATAAATTGACTTTTAACAATGAACATTTTGCACAAATGTTTGAATAATTTGACCGACATTTGTTCTTATTTTTCATCATCAACTGAATCTTTATTACTTTATCATTTTTAACAACTTGTTTGACCTGATTTCCATTGGAGTTTTTTATTTTTTGTTTTTTGTTTTACTAAAAAAATAGAATACTTAATCATGATTGAATAGGAAACAAGGACGCTTATCCCATTCACAATTGATTCCACACAATTCACATTCAAACATTTCAAAGATTCCAATGCTCTTTAATCACATTTAAATTAAGACATTTCACCTGGCATAGCCTACATTTTCTGTACTCAAGAAATATTTCAGCAAGCAAGCACAAGGCATAAGGAAAGGATCCTTTTTGTTTGTTACCTTGCGCCAGGATGCTGTACTTCACTTTGCTATGTAAAATATTTAAATTTATTTTAATGAACAAAGGCGAAATTCGCGAGAATTTCATGCTTGAACGCAAGAGCGAAGCTCATGAAAGGGTTGTTTGCTTCACATAGATATACAGAAGAAGGTGAAATTACTGCGACTATGACGACGGCAAGGACGTTCAGGATGACGACGACAATGGTGTTAATACTCGCGCAGACAAGTGCCTCGAGCATTGAAAGCTCACTAGCGTGCTTTACCTTCCACCATGAAGGAGTAAATTAAATGATTAATACGATTCAAGACTGACTATATTGTATTTCCTTTCTCACTCTTATTTGGTGTGCCTGTATGTGTGTGTTTCTTTCGTCCTGTCGACCTTTTCTGTTACCATTGTATGCGCTTAATTATTGTTAACTCTTTTGCTCTGCCATTCTGCCATTCTGTTTTTCTGTTTGTTTGTGTGTCTGCCAGTTACTTATCGTTCCGTTTGTGTTCAATCCTTTAACTTGTTATCCTTTCGTTACGGTTTTATGCTAATAATGTGACGACAACAAAGTACTTTCTCTTCCCTTGTCTGTTGATTTGTTTCACTCATTTAAATGTGTGGTTTTTCATTTAAATTACAGTCATATTAAAGATTTTGTTTTAACGCCTGGAAATATGCAAGGATTTTTTTCTTAATCATTTTTAAAGACAAATTCATTCATTAAGTAAAATAAGTTTAAATTTGTAAAAATTATC
This sequence comes from Amiota minor, assembly GCA_037043295.1. Classification (NCBI taxonomy): domain Eukaryota; kingdom Metazoa; phylum Arthropoda; class Insecta; order Diptera; family Drosophilidae; genus Amiota; species Amiota minor. The sequence goes on from JBAMAW010002805.1 coordinate 896,306, forward strand.
AAAACCAAAAAAAAAAAAAATGAACATTTCAAGGAAGTTTAAGTGACAGAAAGTGTGACGGAAATAAACCATCCAGAGGCCATGGCATTGGCATTATTCCTTGCCATATACACACACACACACACACACACACATTTATGTACAATAGATTGTGAGCCCAAAGCTAGTCTCTGTCCTGGAATCAGTTGATTTTGTCATCGTCGTCGTCATCATTAACATCATCATCGCCATCATCGCCATCATCATCGTCATATTTGCCGCATACGTAGAAAACGATCCTCATTTGTATTCCAGACGCGTGTTGCAATACAAACGCAGCCACGAATGCTAACGAAGTACGCCGCAGCTTTTCCTTTTATTCATTTTCCTCCTTTTTTCACATTTCCTATATATTTTTGTCGAACAAACAAGAAAAACATAAAACAGCAGAAGAACAACAACTTCAATGTGTTCTTGGGTGTCTTATGTGGGCAACAAACTTAAAGGCACTCAATCTTAAAGCTGAAATTCTTTGAAATTTTACCATAAAAGAGAAATTCAAACTCTAAGGCGGATCATAGACGATTTTAGATGATAATATTGTATTGCTGAGTATTCAATAAATTTTTTAATTACTAAAATTAAAAGTTAATACAAAATTGCGTAATAATTGAGTTTGAGCTGGAACATTGATTGATTGATTGATTGATTTTTGATACATTACGACAATTCAAATATTTGAGATATATACTATACAATACGAATTAGTAAGAATGTTAAGGGTTTTTTTCACGGTCAGTTCATTGTCAGTCTCATTCCAACAGCCAATAATAACTGATCTGTTGGCCAGACCTAATTGCTTTATTTCAGTTTAGTAAAATTCTCGAAAACTCGATAATTCCTAAATGTGTAAATGTTGATAAAATGGAGGAATGCACTTATTAAATTGACGCCAACCACGATTTTATTACCATTTTCATGCAGATTTCATTAAAATTAAAATAATAAGAAACAAAAAAGGACCGAATTGAAAACTTAAGCGGTTTATTACTTATATTATATATATATATATTGTATATATATATATTATTATATTACATATATTATTATACTGTAAAATTTTAGATAATGAAAAAAGTGAACTTAGATATTCATTGCACAATACGAAAATATTTGACAGAGTGTACCAATTAACCCATTTTAAAAAGTCAAATCTTAGGAAACACATGACCCACTATCTGAAGTCATGAATTGGCCTAATCATCATCAGCATAATCTTTGACGCTATATCCCTTTGTGAGTTTTGGCTTGGTGCACATGGGACCTCCATATGTTCCGGTTTGTTGTTGTCCCTCTATATTTTTATACTCTTCACGCAGTATTAGAAATTTATCATAAAATTAGTAACTCCCTTTTTTTAAGGTTCCGGACGCAAAGGGTACGAAAAGGAACCCTATTGCAGAGATTTGAACTAAAATTGAGGCACTATAAGTTTTTGATAAAGGCGCTGCATATCTGTTACAATCAGCTTAATCTTCCAACTAGGAGGAGTACCTCCCATACAAACCCATCATTAAAATTCAGGTTCTTATTCGAAAAACTTTTTTGTTTTTCGGACTATTGAACTGAAATTTTTTACACTATAAGTTCCTGATATAGGCGCGATACATTTATTGGAATCAGTGAAATCGGACCACTAGGGAGAGTACTGCCCATACAAACCCCAATCTGGTACAGAACCCTCCGTGTACGAGTCTGACTCACACTTGGCCCATTTTTATACTCTTCACGCAGTGATTACTATGAGAAATTTGTCATAAAGTTAGTAACTCCCTTTTTCTTATCGATTCTTCCGTTCATCAACGTTGAGGTTTCTCTCCCAAAATTCTATGCTGCTTTCATGACAATTAATATTGCGGTTGTCGGTCCAACTCGCATATTCTGTTTTTCAACCACGAAAGGTTATACCTGGTCACCAAATCTTCTTTTGTTATGGAATAGATACACTAATGTCTAGGTGGGGTGGCCAGTTGAATAGGACGGGCTTTATACACGCTGCATAATCCCATTAAAAATCCCAATATCGAATTAGCATGGCCTATATGCGAACAATAAAATTTCCCACTAGTTGAGCTTGTGTAATAAAATTAATAGACTGCGTAGTAAATTGCACAATGCGAAAAACTGGGCCAAGCTAAGCTAAAGTGACCCATTTAAATATAATATCATTGCACAATATTTGGGTTTGTTCGACTTAAACTAAATTGAAAGATGCAATGTATTAAGAACAAACAAAAAATTTGATATTTAACATATTGCACAATGCGAAAAATTCTTTACTATTCTATATCCAATGAATTACTATTCATGATTTAAAAGGATTCCATTGAATTGACCCAATAATATTGCACGTCTATTGGCCGCTTAAGGTAACTCAACTCAAAATGGCGTCTGCTTTTGTTTTAATAAAAATTCTTAGGTCCACCATATTTCTCATATTTCTTAGTAAGTACTTGGAATATTTTTTTGCCAGTATATTTTCGCCGCTTCTGTTGTTGACAGTTTTCCTTGTCTTCAATGGTTCGGTGGCCAATAGAACTTCTATCGCTACCACTATCGCCATCTTGTAAAGCATCCTACCGACCGCCATTAATTGATTCAAAAGGGCGGCTTCGTTTGTTTTAGTTGGACTTTTGTTTTTCTATCTTTTAGTCTTCCTTTTCGATAAAATTCAGTAGCAGCAATAATTTGGATTTGGAGTCTGCGCAGTTTTCAAACGTAAGATATCAATTACAAATTTCAATATCAAAAACAAAACAAAAAAAAAAAAGACACATAAAGTTCAATAACTCACTCACACTGACCTCACTATTTAGTCTAATGTTAGTTTTTTGCATATGTCAAACACAGACAAACACTCACAATTTCACCCACTCTATCCTTTCTCTCTTCATCTACCATATGAGTATGAACCTCATTCAGTAGCATCAAGTTGTAGTTGTAGTGCTGAACTTCATCATCATGTTGCTGCTTTCAACATAAAAACAGCTGATTTCTTCAGTCGCTCGCTTGCTCGCTCACTTTAGAATCGCATTCAAATGCAAAACTCGTGCAAAGTCAACAGCGTCCTTGCTGCATTCTAATGTTTAGCCATGACGTCATCATAGCTTTGCTGCTTCCAACTGAAACAGAGACGCTGCCGCTGCCGCCGCCGCCACCACAACATCTATCGTTTGTAATTCAAAATTTCTTGTTGTTGCTGTTGGTTTTGTTAGTGTATCTATTGTTGTTGTTATTATTGTTTTTGGATACAAAATTTTTGCCACCCACTTGAACTCATTTGATGCGCTGACAGAATTTCAAATACGATGACGATGATGACGCGTTATCATCCTCTGATGCTTCACAGTAAATAGCAACAAATCAGTTCAAAAGTTGCTTCTTTCAGTTCACTTTCTTTCTTTCTGTTCACTCCTTTTTTTTTTATACAATATATACATAAGTATATTTTTTTTTTATTTGTTTTTTTTTTTTCTTCGATTTTATGCATGCAGCAGCCGTAAAAATTTAACAAGCAACAGAAACAGAACAACATCAGCAACAACAGAGCATTCAACAACAAAAAGGAGTAGAGCAGAGACACACAGATACAATTGTATATTGTATATAAAGATACTAAAAAAGAAGGGCAAGGTTACAACAGACGAGAACGCACGCGACTCTCATAAACTAATTTATGATTATTACGCGACGCTGAATTGTATTTCAAGAGAAAGTGAACGAGCGAACGAGAAGGGACAGTAAAAATAAGTTACGACGAGGGAACGTAGGGAATTGTATGCCCTCTTTTGGTGGGGTGCAATAACCCCAAAGAGACACGAAACGAAAGGAGACAAGTGAAGTATAGAGACGTTGCCAGCATCTGAATTGGTTGAATTGAGTTTTATATTGAAAAGACTTGCATGAATGAATGAATAAATGAACGAGTGTCACTCTGAATGAGATACAAATTATTGAGGTAGATCGCGAGAGAAGCATATAAAAAAATTATTGTATATAAAAAGAAAATTTATGAAGCGCGAATTTATATCTTAGCTCACTTATATTTATTTTATGTGTGGCCATAATTTGTTATTATTATTATTGTTATTATTTCTGTTGCTGTCGTCACTTGCCACACTCAATAAGGAGGCTCGTCCTTGCCTTGTTGTGACTCGCTCATCAGTAATGCATGTCAGCAGTTGACCTACTCCCAACAATAATAACAGAAATATACTATACTGTGGTATGAAAAACTTTTACCAAAAGAAAAAGACAGAAAAGTATCTCTAATCAGCTCAAATGTGTATCTGCACTTCCCGTTGGCCTGATTCAATCTAAGGTTACTTCATACATCGATCATAATTTTAGACATAAAATTGTTGTGCCACACTCACATAGACAATTGTTTCTATATCCTTGAAGGCCACCAAATGGTTTGAAGAACAATGATGAGAAGTGTAAGAGATTGGAGAGGAGTACCAAAGAAAAGAAAAATTTAAACAAAAAAAAAAGACAGCTAACTTGGTTACCAAATTTGCGTATTTTTCACTTCTGGCAGTTTTTTCTTACTTCATTTTCATTGAAGAAGAAAAAGTTCTGTTTTTTTGTGTTTGTTTTGTTCTCTTTTATGTGTTTTTGTTGTTTTGTTTTTGCTTCGCAAAGCGTTTATGCAAATGAACAACAAAAGCAAACATAGACAGTGACTACAAAACACACACACACACACTGGATATAACAAAAAAAAAAAAAAATACCAATGCCAACAAGCCAAGCTAGACAGATAAAAAGCACAGCAGAATACGATAGAGTAGAGTGAGTGTGAAGCCAAAGGCATTGGCAAGGATTGCAAAAGTAAACGAAAGCGAGTGTTAGTCAACACACGTAGATCCTGGCATGTGTAGCCAGCCAGTAGTAGTACACAGTCTACAATTGAGTTGAACAGGATTCAAAAAAGGAAGTAGGATTAGTTGCGCTTGCAATCACTTGCATTCTTCTCATATTCACACAAACTAACAATCTCCTCCCCCATTTGAAGCAAAAGAGTCTACAATCTTTTTTCTTTCAGTTTTTGGTCTCACCACTGAGGAGAAGTCAGTCGTCATCGCCTATAAATATGCAAGGCTTTGCAACGATTTGTGCATCATTTTCATAGTTAGAAGTTTTCGATGCTACTTCTATGTATTTTCAACTCAACTTCATATTCTTCTCATTGTTTTGTCTTTTGTCTGCCGACTGAGGCAATCTTTCAAAAAGTTTTGGCTTTTAGTCTTTTACGCCATTTTATTATTTGCTGCTGCTGCTGCTGCTCCACCGAATGATTTATATTTATATAGTAAATGTGGGTGTATTTGTATGATTTTCCTGCATTTCCTTTTATATTTTCTGTTTTTTTTTTTTTCTTTTAGGTAAAATGTAAACTCCAACAGGTGAAAGTAAAAATTATGCAAAACTTTTTGTGTTCGAAAGATCCTTGTCCCTCGCCTCGTGGCTCATTTGTCATTCATCCTTCTCACCACACTACTTCTTCTTCTTTTTTGTGTTATTATGTCTAGTTTAGTATATGTTAAAAACCTTTAACAAGGATTTATGGAATCAGAAAATAGACAAAAACAAAAATTACAAACTAAATATGTGTGTTTAAGCTCCTTAAAGTAAAATTCACTCACACTCACTTGTGTGTGGATCCAAGGATATCAATTCATCATACAATATAACAAAAGTAAAGGCATACAAATTTATGATGAAAATTGTATACCTGTGTGTTTGTGTTTGTATTTGTTTTGGCAACCACTTTGCTAAACAAAGGACCCGCAGTCTGGATAACAGGTAACTTGTTTGATTATAAAATTTGAACACAAAAAATTACGCATACATCACGTATGACGTGTTATAATTATGTGAAATATTTAAAAAATAAAACAAAAATGCATTGCCTCCATACAATTTGAATACAATTTGTTGTATCGCTTCCCCTATCTGTATGATATTTTTGGTTTTTGGATAATTGCAGGCCAACATTACAACAAACTTAAAGCAAAGCAATACGCATGCGTTCAATAAACGAACGTATCCTGTTGCTGTGGCAACCCTCATACAGAAAACAATAACAGCACATAAACATAGTCACGCATATATATACAATACATGTATTTGTGTATTGTACTTGTATGCGTAGATGCTCCATTGTCAACATTAATTTGAGCCTGGGCCTTACTAGGCGTTTGATATCCTGTAGACTACTTGCTGCTCATCCATTCATCCATCCATCCATCCATTCTTCGTACAACATTCTCTCGTTTGTTCATTCGTTTGGTCGTTTATTCGTTGGTCCTTTCTTTTTGTATGTAAATACTCTCGCACTTGCCTTTTCTATCAATTCATTTCATTTCCTTTCCTTTCAGTTCTTTTGCTTTGCTTTGCATTTCGATTTGGTTTTGGTTTGGTTTGTTTTGTTTGTTTGCTTGTCGTCTCTATGCTCCCCAAAACCATCGCCAATACAAGTATTTATTCCCATGTGTATATGTGTGATTGTGATTGTATTTGTAGCATAACCAGGACTTTATGCCTTCATGTTCAGGGTGGCTAGCATACGCAGACATGCGTTCCTTGCCTACCATTCTGTTGTTGCCATTTTTCTTTACATACTCATACTTTGTTTTGCTTTGCTTTGTTGTAATGTCACCAAACCAATCTTCCTTTCAAAGTCGCATGTCCATTTTTGTTTTTTTTTGTTTTTTTGTGTTGGTCATATTTCTGTATAATTTTGTAATCTAAAAGGTGTTTTCCGTGTTTCCTTTAGTTATTTTCAAAAAAAAACTATACACTTTCCAGAGGTTTATAAACATTTTAGGAAATGATTATGAAACTTAAAGTTAAGACAAGATCGAATTGATAAGTTATATAAGGCACAATGCCGGATCCTTATAATAAATAGTAATTAAATCATTTTTGAAGATATCTGAAAGATAATCAGATATTAAATTCATTTAAAAATCGAAATGGAGAAATATATTTCTGAAAGGATTTTTTGAATTTATTCTACTGAACAATTTGTTTTAAAGACGCCTTTTAAATTTAAAAGAACTTGAAATAAAATCTATTCAATGATGAATACTTATATTGCGTGACACGAACCTTTAATAATTCCCATCTAAATTTAGTTTAGAGAAAGTCACATTGATGATATTAAAATAGTATTAAGATTCCTTGTCAATATTATTATTATTATTATTGTATTGTAAATAAGTCTGTCAAACCTTTTTGTCTGCCAACATCTTAAGGGATTATTTTCATGTTTTACTTATGTTGAACTCAAATTCTAATACATAATACAATCGCATTTTTATACACTACACATTGAAGTGGTATTTCCGAATTGATCGAATCTTTATCACTATTTCTTTGTGGCTTGTCTCTAAGTCCGACGATCAAAAGATACACTGCCACACACCCTACATATTATTTTTTAAAGAACAACCACCAAAGAAAAAGTTTTTTACCTAACTTTTCATTTGGAAAATCACTTGTTATTAGTAAATATGGAAGTAAAATCGTTCGGAGAAAACCTTAAATAGAAGCAAAAAAAAAAAGCCAAGAGACTGATCTTCATAATGGAAAAATATAAAAATATATATAATAATAGAAAGAATTTCACTTCCATCGAGTAGTCTTTTCAGATCAGAACCTGTTTTGTAGAATGTCCAACAGATGGCTAACCCTCCATAAATGCTACAAATAATAGCTGAATCCATCGCGATCCTCCAAATTAAACTTCTGCACGTCTGAGAAGATAAAGTGATGCTTCTGTAGATCTTGTAAAATGAATGTGGCAAAAACTATGGGTTTGTGCTATGGAATTGGTAACATCTCTCTATGGTAAATATGAGGATTGAAAAAATATGTATATATATATAGAGGGTGCTATTCAAGTGAATAGTAGTGTATGTATTTATAGTCGATTAGTTGAATTTACTTATTCAAAAAAACATTTCATTTAATATTTGGAATTTTTTTTTCTTCATATTTTGAGTTAAAATACCAAATAACATCACTTCTAAGATCATCACTTTCAAAAAAATGGATCTGTCTTAATTTTATATACCTAATAACCAGAAGGGTTTCAAGTATATAGGAGCTCATGATTGTCGAAGTGCAGTGTACAATATTAAGGTTATGGTGAAACTAAAATTAGTGTTTGTTTATTCTTCTGTTTATTTTGATTAAAAATTCTTCAAGGTTTTCTCCAAACTGGCTCCCCTTTCGGCCTATTATACTTACTTAAACCACCATTTTTGTCCAATATTCTCGTACATACTCGTACATACAATATTTACACACATTCATATATTGAATTTGAATGAAATCTCAGATTATCGATTACAAAACCAAATGCAATTTCACAGCAGCACGCCACCACACGGCATCACATTATGTTATATTGTGCCTTCCATGCCGCCTTTTTTATCAAACCCTGCATAATCATCATCATCATCATCATTATCATCATCATCATCATCATTATCATCATCAGCATAATCAAAAGCAATCCAAATGTTGAAGGGTTAAGGAAGTACGAGTATGCGTGCGTGCGTGCGTGTGTGAGAGTTGAATGATTTCCATTCCTCCTGTCTTACTTGTGGTACTTCCCTCTTTGATTTGTCTGGCATAACTTGTTTAGTTCTATGCTGTCTTATCATGTCCTGTATCGTATGTCCTATCCTATTCTGTCCAATCCTGTACTATTCTGGCTACAATATCATTCCGTTTGTTCTGTTGCTGTGTTATCAATAAAGTGAAATTTAGTTTTGATTTCGTGTTTGTTATTGAAATTCATTGAACCAATTTCAATATTTTATGTATTTTCAAACCAATACATAAATACGCATATGTATGTATGAATGTATGTATGTACGTAGGAAGTGTGTGTGTATGTGTGTGTGTGTGTGCTGTTGGTGTCTGTTTCCGGTGTCCGTTGTTACTTTTCCATTGCTGATGCCGCGCCATTGTTGCTCACTCGCTCGTTTTCTGTCGACATTAAAGCAAAAGGAAATTTTTTATTTGTCATTTTTCCTTTCTACTTGTTTTACTTTCTTTTTCTCTGTTTGACTGAGTATGCTTGTGCGTGTGTGTGTGTGTGTGGTTGTTTGTGTTTGTATATTTTGAATATATGAAAATAGTAGCCTTTTGTTAGTGTTGTTGTTTTGCTGTGTTTCTCGTGCAAATGGATTTTTCTTTTTTTCTTTTTTTTTTTTTGTCTTTTTCCTTTTGCTCATTCCGTGAGTATTTTGCAATTTCCCGCATTCCTTCCCTTTTGCTTTATCATGATTTTTTTTCCCTTTTTCTGTTCTTGTCTATTTGTTTGTTTTTTTATGCGTTTCTTTGCTTTGTTTTCGTTATGATACCGTTATGATGTATTTTATTGCTGCACACATTACAACAACAGCAACAATAACAATAAGGATAACAACAACAACAACAACAAAAAATAATATAAAGCAAACGAAAACGGAAACTGGCGACATTGTAAATTTTCCTCTTTTCGTTTTTGTTTTTTGTTCGTTTTTTCTTTTTTTCTTTTTCTGTTGTTGTCTTTTTCCCTGTGTACTGCGTTGTGTCGTTTGTCTTTCTCTTATCCTTTAGTGACGCGCTATTAGCGTGCGCGGGGGTTTCCTTTTTTGTCATTTGACTTTGATTTAATGTACAGAACAACAATAACAACAAGAAGAGAGGTTTGTGTTTTCATAGTTCAAGAACAAAAAAAAAGAAAATATTGTATTAAAGAAAAAAATTACGTAAACCAAAAAAATTATTTCCATTTCATTGATTCACATAAAGGAGGAGAAGGAGGAGGAGAGGGATATGGCCTTAAAGTGCGGGTAGATGAATGAGTAGTTAAAGGGTTGTCTTTTTGTTTAATAGTTTTAGTTATTTATTTATTTATTTTTTTTTTCATGTTCTTGCTTTTGTTTTTGGCCTGATTTCATTTAATGACCCTAATAACTGCTGCTTAATAAGCGTCATAAGCTTAGTTTGGTTCCATGGTTATTTGGTTGATGGTTTCCACTTGAATCCTTTGCGTACCATAAACAAATGGTTACCAAAAACAGACTTAGAGAACCTCACATATATAGTATGAATATTGTAGGAACCAAGTAGAAGGAAGCTAAGAAAAAAGTTCATTATTTAAAGAATAAATAAGTCGAGTAAATAACATTTTTATTTCATTGTTTTTTGCGTGCACAAGTTTCTTTTACTACTTGTATTATTTTTTTATTATTTATTATTTTGACATTAAGTTTTCTAAAGATTTTTGGTTTCATTTTTTTTCTTTGTGATTCAATTTCTGTCATAAACACGCAAGGACATTGTAATTTTTTATTTGTTTTAAAATATAAAATGCATGAAATGATTTAGTGCGAGGGTAAATAGAAGAAGATGTTGAAGAAAAAAGCCTAATTAAATTCTTAGAATAAAATGTAAAATAGAAAACCATAAAATTACATGCAAACTTTAATGAAAAACAAGAAATAATACAAAAGAAAATGCTTGAAAAATGTCCTTAAGGCTTAAGAGACTTTGAAGTTCATCAGGAAATCTTTATACGATAAAATGAAAAAATTGTTTGTGTGTTTTTTTTTTTTATAAGCAAAAATCAATTTCATAATCGCCGTTTCTTATTTTTTTTTTTTTTCTCTATAATTCTTCATTCACTCCTAGTGAGTGAAGCCAATCAATAAGGCAGACACCCATCAGACCTAAATAAAATAAGGTAAGGTAAGGTAAGTAAACTACCAAGAAGTCGTCATCCTCCTGTAGAAATTCAATTGAAGGAGGAAAAATTGCATGCATAACAAAATATATACGATATATTGTAGTATAAAATGCAAAAGCCGGCAATGCAAAGTAAATGTTTCTTCTTTCTTCCTTCATTAATCGTAAATAGCAGAAGGCAAAGGAAGAGGTGGACAAGAGTTTGCTATTGTCTCGTTTGTTTTTGCTCACTTGTAGACACAATGCGTAGGGATACTTTGTGCTCTATTCGAAAGGATATGCAAACCCATACAAATGCAATTCAGAACAGACTAACAAACACAAATATGCACACACAAACACACGCACACTGGGAAATTATGCAAATTTTATTACGCAAACTCCTCCTGCGTGGACTGAAGTACGTAGGACGAAGAGATGAAAAGTTTGAGGAGTAGAAGGATGAACAGGCGGGCGAATAAACCTAAGAGCAATCGAAAGACAGAACTCAGAGAAGATACTACAACAGATTCAATGGTGACGTAGCAGCTACAAACAACAAAATGTTGAAGGACCTTACAAGGAAACAATATGCAAAAACAATAGCAAACTATGTGTACTACATATACAGTTTGCATTGTAGTCCTTTTCCACAGAAAAAAAGGATACTTTTTCCATCTCTTTACTGTGTGTCTGTTGTTCGTTTTTCTTTTTTTTTTTTTTTTTTTTTGGTTAAATGAAGAGCAAAGCTTTCATTAACGTAACAATGTTTAAATTATTGTCCTCATCTCGTCCTTGCAGCTCACACACTCAGATGGAAATTGCAGTGAGTTTTCCTATTGTCATTGCTGCACTGTGGGAGTCTCGATGTGGTGGTGTGCCGTGGGTGTGGCAGTGATTGGTTGTTGTCTCTCTTCCATGCTTTTCTCCTTTTATTTTCTCACTTGGTTCATTGTATTTGTTTTGTCTTTAAAGTAACGACAACAAAATGGCACAAAGCTTTAAAAATTTTAAAAAAATATATATATATGTATATATTCTATATGCAAAACTTTGTCCTTTAAAAAGGAACTCATGCTTCTTACAATAAACAAACAATCGCATTCAGCACAAATCACGCGAAACAATCACAAAATCGCTATCAAAATGCTCACGAAGTTCATGAGCAGCAAACATGTCCGTCGTCGCTTCAAGTTATAAACTTTCAAATAAACTTTTTGGGAATGAATGCACACAAACAGGAAAACCTACGTTACAATATCAGACGAGCAGACCAGGAAAGGACAAGCCAGGACAACCCAAAATAGTCGTCCACAGAGCGGAAGGCCAACATTTGTACTCGAGTGAAAAATTGCACCACTAAAAACAAAAAAACAAAAAAAAAAAAACACAAATAGAAAAAATAGCAATGAACGCCAAGAAGGAAAGAAAGCCTCCAAAGGAGCCACAAATGGTGCCGGAAATGCGCCGAAAGTTGAGAGAGAGTGAGGACACTGCTAACCCAATTCGTTTGCCGCTTCGAAGACTTCGCCACACATAAATTTTGGACAACAACAAAGAAGAAAAAAACAAAGTAGAATAAGTAGAAGGGAATTTAACTTACTACAGACAACAAGAAAAGGCGCCAAAATTAACAACTACAACTAAGTGACTCCTTGTGCAACCTTAGACTAACAATCCGTGCTTCTTAAGGATCCATGCAGCATGTCGCACATGCAGCAATTGAATGAATGAATGAATGCAGTGAAAGGAGAGAGTTATCATGCCGTTGTGAAGAAAGCCGGCTGAAATCTATTCACAAATATTGGTACAACTGGCGCCATCTGTTGGCATTTGTGTGTTGATAGCAGCCATTTTGTTTCGCTCTATCTCACTTAAGCACCCATCATTCTTATGAGTCTCTGCAAAACACTCACTTGACTTGCTTGCTCTCACTCATTACAACACTCATATGCACTCTTTCATATGCATTGCAAGCTTACGGCGAGTGTCAGCTAGCCATCTCTTTCTTTCCAGTCACCTGTCGTTCAGTGTAGTAGGCGGAGCTTGTGACTGAAAAGGTATTAGAGATAACAATAATATTAAGTCTATTTCATTCACACAAAAATTGTTTGAGTAAAACCGCAACATCTTTCATCTCAGTTCAGGAGAGCCAAAGAGCACCCACATCTAAAATGAAGAGAGAATTGTGTTATTGCTCTTTGCAATAATTTTGACTTTTGTGCTGAATTCGCAGGCATTTTCCTTAAGGAAGTTTCAAATAACCATAACAAAATTCAACTCTGCGTCGGAATTTTATTAGGGAAATTCATCAATTGACTGAAGGCGAAAAAGCTTTTCACGTTTTATTTGAAAAATACAAATTATAGAAAATGTAATGAAAATTCGATTAAATGTTATGAAATTGTTGGTTATACTTAAAAAACTTACATATTTTCCTTAAATTTTCCATTATTTACACTTGGATTTATAAAAATTTACATCACTTAACCTAAGACCACCCAAAGTGCTCATTATGCAATACAAATTATTCCAAGAAATTCAACAAATCAATTAACAAAAAACCATAAAAAATTTATATTTAAACAAAAAATTGCTTATTTACCGGAAATTATTTGTATCTAACATGATCAATTAACATTTCAACACTCGTGATATCAAAAAGAAAAGAAAAAAAACAGACACACACACAAACAACATACACAGCAAGCGAGGTAAAAACATTAAAAAGCCGTTAAAAAATTCAACAAAAATTCAAAAAACAAACAGTAAATAATCATAAACATGATAATGATAATGATTTCAAAAAGCTCATCAACATAAAATGTGTAACAAACAACATACACAGTCAGTTAGTGAGCGAGTGAGTGAGTGAGCGAGCTTCACTTCTTTCATATGAATGCGAATGCTAGACTAAATGTCTGCCTGCCTCAAGTTGCCTGCGCCATACTAGATACTCGTACACACATAATGATACTAAGAAACCCACAGCAAACAACACAACATTAGCATGTGACGCCATGTTTAATAAACACTTTGCATGCAATTAACATTTTTTTTTTCATATCATATCATATCAAGTAAGTAAGCTCTTTATGCTTCTGCTCTATGCTCTATGCTCTCACTATGCAAAACATCTCTTTACCTGAACACTCTTGGGTGTTCGATGATCACTACTTACTCGCAAGCTCTAAATCTTGTTTTTTTTTTTTACTTTAAGCTCTCATCTTAAACTTACCACAATTCAAACAAAGTGAGCACGATCATTGTGCTTGCTCCTAGAATAACAACCCAACACCCACGTTCAACACTCTCACCTCTCTCTGTGGCTAACTCTCCATGTAACCAATACTCCCTCTGATCATTATCTCTCTTTCAAACTTTAGTTTTCAATTAAATTCTTTTTTCAATGTCAATTTGGCATTCGTCGATCACTTCTTATTCTTCTTCTTCTTTGTGTACTTTACTTAACTTCGTTTGCTGCTTATTTGCATCGTTAATCAACATGGGCGCTCTCGCTCTCGCTCTCGCTGCCATTCTCCCACACTATTTATTCATTTTTAATTTCTTTTTTATTTATGCAAATGTTGTTTTATGTTAGTTTTCTTCTTTTTTTTTGTTTGTACTTATTATTATTTGTTTGTTTTAATTTAATAATTTTTTTGTGGCGCTCTGTTCATTAATATTAAATGAACAACAACAACAACAACAATAGCAACAGAAACAGATACAAGAAATTCTACTTTGAATGCATTTGAACGAGCGGCTTTTACTTTTCAGGTAAATGGGGCGAATGAGAATAACAGAAACAACATGCAAGTCATGTTCTATATTTAATTGAAGAAGCAGAAGTAGAAGAATAAAGAGGTCTGGGAATTCAAAGTGACCCAAACGGTAAAGACACACCTGCCCAATGCTGATGCATTCAAGAACTCACTCACTCATTCACTCACTTGGGTGTCCTTTTCAATTAAAAGTACAAGGATGCAAGAAACGAAAAAATGTGTAGAGAGAGAGAGAGAGAAAGAGAGTGTAGGAAACACTCATTATTGCCCGATCGATGAACACAGATGCTTATCTCTTCATATAAGGAAAAACCGGCTCCATTCACCACATTTATGACAAGTTGCACCTTGACTTTGAACTCTCAGGGATCGCTTGCGCAGGACACTAACTAAGCTGCCAGCTACTACTTCTTTAGCTGATCCGTTACACTTTTCAATTGTCTGTGTTTGCTATCGTTTACGTTCCGGTTGCTATCCTCCTTTTTATACGCTAATGACACGCCAAACTCACCAGTCGCCGTCACCGTCACCGTCACTGATATTCACTGTTGACGTCGTGAACTTGACCGTGGCTATCAACGGCTGCAAATCTCCTGTTTAACTACAGCTACAACTGCAAAGATATCATGTTATATATACTTATTATACAATAAATATACTTAGTATGTACACATAGATGAAGTCAAGGTGCTATGGAGCCGGCAGCGACAACACCATCACCACCACCACCACCACCACAAACGCCGGCGGCAACAATATACATTTCTCTAGACTGACTATCTTTCTGTTATTGTAGTTCACTCATTCAGCGGCATTTCTAGCCATTAATAATGACTTTGGTGCAGTCCAAACTGTCTACTCAGATCGCTTGAGTGAATTTCGGCACGCTGGAAATGTCTTTTTAAGATACAAATCGCATTTACTATGGAAGTGATCCGGTTTCGTTACGGTTTTGTGATTCGCGCTCTGTTCATTATTTTCATTACTAAGTGTTTGGCATTGTAGGTGACTTTAATGGTGAATCTTGATCTATAAGAAAAGTTGGTCGAATTAGGCCATTGCACTTTGGTAATTAAAATTAGAAATGTGATCTTATGAGATATGAGGAGTTTAGTGTTAAATTGATAAACTTTGATAATGAAAAAGAAATCGAAAAAATATAAAACTAAACAGATCCTGATATCATTCCTTCCTTAGTACAAAACTTTATCATAAAATATAACTCCTCGCTAATCCCAAAATTCTCAAGTGCATAAATGCTTGGCAATAAATCTACTCCCTTCATTCTCTTACTCACTTACCCTACAATTCTATAAAATGTGACCCAAGACATGCCACAACTCGATACTCACTACTCCTTATCACAACATCACATCTTTCGCAACACTTCAAAAATAATCCACATACTTTCATACAACAAAAGAAACCTTAACTCAAAGACTTTTATCATCGTTGTCGTCTCCAACGTTTTCACGTTCATTTCTTTCGAACGTCACCCAACAAAGACCGAATCTGAGACATTTTCCCACACTCGATCAACGAACGAAATGAGATATGATGTGTATTTGACAGTTACGTGATTTCTTTATATCCAAGTCTCTTCTGGCTGATCCATTGCAAATAAAAGACAACAGTAGCGGGCTTGGCTCATTCAATTGCGGATAAGCTAAAACGGATTTCAGTTAAAAAACCAAAAAAACGTGCTGAAGTTGATAAAAAACGAAACAACAACTGACAGCACTCAGGAATCCATTAAAATTTATAACTTTTTAAAAACAATAAAAACATCTTTAAATAATCTGATGGAAAAACTGCCGCTAGTGGGCGCTTCCTTCATATAGAGTAGACACAAACCGAAATTGTTTTGGAGTTGAACCCCAGACGCCCCCAAAAATGAAAATCCATTACAACCCTCATACAAATTATCCTGCTATCTGTATTAAGGACATGCGTGTTGAGTCCTCGTTTATTCTTTTGTATCAATGGAGCGTATTTTTCGGAAACACTTGTGGAGTTCTATTTCCTTGGAAAAACAAAAGTAAGTTTTTAGTCTGCGTTCAAGTGTCTATGGGGGCGGACGCTTAACGGACGCTTGAATCCATGAAAGACAAATCATTAATGAATGAATGAATAATGAATGAATGAATCACAGAATGAACGAATGAATGAACATTTTAATAATTTCCGCTTTATTTTTATTTTTTAATTTTATTATAAATTTTTGCATGACAAAAAGAATTAATCAAAAAATCATGTTAAGGATTAACGCAAATATTATTTTAATACATAAATAATTAAAGAAGAAAAATAGAAAATATATAATTAAAATCACAACAAAAAATGCAACGGGAAAAATACTGCAGACAACAACAACAACAACAACAATTATTGCAATGCCCCAAACAAAAACAACAACAAATGAAAAGAAATAACATGGAAAACAAAAAAGAACCGAAAAATCAACAACAAAAAATTTTCAGTTGAGCGACCATGTAGAAATTTTTCGTATTCGTTGGCAGATCCAAATGAAGGCTGCCTGATTCCAACAGGGAGAATCAGTAGTAAAGTCACTTGTTGTTGGATGAACTCGCGTATAAACACAGCAACAACAATAACATTCACAATAGTGGAAATGCAATAATATAACAACACGCAATGGGAAGCACAACAGATGGATGGATTGCTAGATGAATGAATGTAGGAATGGATGGATGTTTAGATGGATGGATGGATGGATGGATGAGTGAGTGGAACGTTACAAGTTGCCCCAAGCTGACAACATCAGTTTCACGTTTATTACACTTCAAGCCAACCAAAAATAAATGCCACAAACAAATAAACCCAGAAACAAAAACAACAGAATAAAACAAAGCAGAACAACAAAACAGAACAGAAAAGAAAAGAAGATTCAGATTCAGATTCAGCAAATGGCAAAAAAGACTCAGAATCATCAACAAAATGGGGCAGGCAACATATGTAAGTACTTACTTGTATGTATAGAGGGCCATTGGAACGCACACCCATGGTTGACAATGATACCAAATGGAGACTGACTTATGTTTTATGTTGCGTGCATTCGTTGAAGCGCAGCGGCCGCCACCGGAAGTGCACTTGAATGTAACAAATGCAATGAGTACAAAAGAAGAGAAAAAGATACTTACTTGTTGTAAAGAAAACATGGCGTCATCACCATCATCATCATTATAATTCGATAGCGACGAACGCAAAAATCAGAGCTTTTAACTACTATACTATAGTTTAGTATAGAGTATATGTATCTACTATACATAATTATTGTGATTATCTTTGATCGTGTTACATGTACCACAACAGACAGCCAACCCTCCATTTGCACTCTCTACCTGAGATTGATAGCCTCACGAGAAAATCACATTGAGGCACGCGATGTCAAATGCATTTTTTATGCATTGCTCAAATGAGCATGTCCGCGGGGCTGAGTAGAGTGCATCATTCTTTTGTTTATTACTATACATTTTTTTTTCCTCTTTTTGTTTTTCTCTCTAAAAATTATTTTATTTTATTTTTTCACATTATTTTAATTTGGTTTTTGAATGCACGAAAGATAATTTCCTGTCGAGTGTGGGCGCCATCGCACTCTCTCTATTCACACCTCTCTTCTCTTCTTGAAAATATACCTATATAATTTTAGTAAACAATAAAAAAAAAAAAACATCACATCAGAGAAATATTATAAAAATAAATCTTGTTGGGTTTTATTTTTTATTTAAGCACACATAATTTAAAATTATTAAATTTATGTGCGACGTTGAAAAGTTAAAAGTTTCCAAGTTCCAAGCTGAATAAGGGAAAGCAAGGGAACGGGAGAAAATTATATTTTTGGTAAAAGCCTTTTGGCCATTTTTAGTTTGGTGGTAATATTTTAGAAAATTAAAGCAGTTGAATGGGAATTTTTGAGAGAGAGAGAGTATTCTAGTAAGTTGTAGCCAGGTGATGTAGTCAGAGAAAGGAAAATGTTGAGGAAACCTTAGTTGAAAGTGTAGCCGAGGAAATGCTTAGGTGGGAGACAAAACTATAATGAACGGTCCTTAGAAAATTTAGGTACTGCGAGCAGAAAGAAGAACAGAGTCGATGAGCGTAAATGTTCCAAACACTGACAACTTTTTGTGGCTAACACCAACTTCAACACTCCACAGACGAAATGTGTATGTATTTAACAAATATTATGCAAATTATGTTAAAGGTATAAATAAGTAAGTTGTTGTTTTTTGGATAAACGACAGCTGGATACTGGATGAATGTTTAGCTAACAGAATTATTAAACTTTAGCAATGGTCAGTGCAGTACGAGTATCTCACTGACTGATAATTTCAAAATTTTGATAGTCTTGTTTCTAGTCTTATGGATGTTCCATTTTCTTTAACTTTAATTCATAAAACAAAGAAAGAAACAAACCAATCAAACAAACATATCTCAGACTTATGTTCAAAGAAGAAAAAAAGCCTTTGCTCTACCATTAGTAGGCAAAAACGATTTCGAATCAACTAAAATGAGCTGAGAACATGCAAAGCAAATGTTAAATGACAAAAACAACAAACATAAATCGTTCAACATACAATACAATAGTACGACATCACGACACTCGACTGTCTAACTTGTTTATTGGTTTAACATTAATGTCCTTTTTATGCACAAGGACAACAAACACCATGAAACAAGGCATAAGACTATGGTTCAAGCAAGAGAAATGGAAGTTTGATTTGCTAACAAACTAAAGAAACAACTCAACTGACACTTGAGGCCTTTTACAAGTCAATTCAAGTCAACTTAAGACAACCGTAGTTTAGAAAGGACAATGCATCAAGAATATATGAGGCTTCGTGTTCTTCATGCATGCCAAGCACGTCGCGTGTCATTTACGCCGGAATATCACAAAAGGAGAAACGTGTTGTTTACTATTGAGTGTTGAGTGTTGTCACTTGTTGCACCAGACTTGTCGCCAATTTTGAGTGAGTGACATTTCATATGGTGAATCCTTTGAATCCTTTGTCTGCTTGAAATTGTTTCTTAAAGTCTCTACTCATACAATAAAAATCAACAAAATTAAGCAATTGCTGCCACTTAAATGGCGACTCTGCCTTATCCTGGCACTCACTTTGATCTGTATATATATGTCTCTCTCCGGGGAACCTTTTTCATTTAATTTGCATGCATTTGCAATAATTTTCTACTCAAACAAACACATAAATACTACCCTACTATCACAATAACAATAAGGAAAATATTTACTTAAGTTTATTATTTCATTTCAGGCATAACTGTTTATTGTTTCATTGGCAAAATGCTTTTATTAAATTGCAAGTCTTTGCCACATAAGGACACAACAACAACAAGGTGCTAAATACTCCATACTCTCAAGTAACCTTTCTTCCTTTCTTGCTATTTTTCATTATCATCATCATCCTGCGCAGTTTTTGCGAAAATTTATTGCAATTTCATTTTTTTTTTTTGACTCTTCCATTTGTCCTTTCTTAGTTTAGGAAAATCCTTGTATCTGCCGCATGCCACTCAAAGCAACCAAAAACAAAAACAACAACAACAACATTAGCAACAACAAACAGTAACATTGAGTGAAAAAATAAAATAAAAAAGCAACTTAAGTAAACATTAATTTACATAACTTGCTTGCAAATGACGATGCTTTCATGGCTTTCATTCAGTCAATGGTTCGCCCTTCGTTGGCCTCTCCTCACCACGCCTCGTCACAAGTCGCTTCGTCCTAAAGCCTTCAGGCAGCAAACGCCTTGCGAGATATTAAAAAATTTAAAGCATGTTTTGCGGCGCAATGAGTTTGTTTGCCTAACTCCATGTAAGTGAGTGAGTGTGAGTGTGAGGGTGTGTGTGTGTGCTTGACTGCGCACATAAGTTTGGATTTTTCTGTTATTTTTTTTTACTTTCTCGACCTCCTTCTTTCTTCAAATCCAGCTATTTTCTTTTTCAGGCGTTGACTTAGTCCAACTCATTGGTTCGTTGGTTGTTTGGCTGTTGGTTCTTATTGCTACGCGGTTGCTTACAATAGAAGTGCCAACGTCTGTTTTCTATGTTCCAAAAATACATTTTCAGACGTTATTTCTTCATTTTTTCTTAAACGAAACAAGTTCTTTGTTTAGGTTCTAAAGAATATTGTAAGCACTACAATGAAGATAAAGTGAAAACAAAATATTGATAAACGTAGCCTAGAAATATTATCCATTTTAGCATCAAAAATCGTAAAAGGAAAAGATCTAACAGTTCATAGGAGTAGTTCCAAATGAAATGGGATTTAAATTAGTTAAGCTCAACATTCGT
Organism: Amiota minor; assembly: GCA_037043295.1. NCBI lineage: Eukaryota > Metazoa > Arthropoda > Insecta > Diptera > Drosophilidae > Amiota > Amiota minor. Next base: position 917,188 of record JBAMAW010002805.1, read on the forward strand.
CATTTGAGGTTTGATTGAGGTTTGATAATGAAGAAGGGTTCCCAAATTTCTCTCTACATATAAAATTGTGTGATGAGTCCTGAGACTTGCATTGTCTAGGGACCTTTAGATACCTCAATGTAACTCTGTTTAGAAATGATTATTTCCAAGTGTTTTGAATCTTAGATGGATCATGGAGTAATCTAAATTATAGTAAGATATTTTCGCAGTCTATTTAAAACTTCTTAACCTAAAATACATGAGTTCCCGATTTCAAGTCATCTATGCTCATCAAATGAACTATAGTGGATCAACAACAATATCAAGCAAAATTAATCAAGCGTGTGGAACAATGACAATGTCTATAACACCCATTTTTTTTGCAATATTAAGCTATCTTAGCTCTCGGGGGAAACCTCAACTTTCCCGCCTTGGTTTTTTGTTTAACCATTTTTTTTTTGTTTGCAAAATTGTTTGCAAAATAGAATAATAAAAAAATAACAACAACAAGTAGTAAATCTATATGCAAGAATAATGATGACATTGTTGACTTCAAGATGAAACTGAGAGACACACTCTTGTACTCATACATCCTGAAGGCATAAACACAAGGACATCTTGCGCAGAATTAAGCGCGCGTTAAATGTTTAGTCAAAGAAGTCAATGAGGATGGTGATGATGATGATGATTATAATGATAACAACGACTCAGAAGGATATTAGCATATTGTAGCAGGTTTCTACATCAAATCAAGAATGTAAAAGATGAAGAATAAACCGCAGAGGGGACATACAAAAATGAAAATAATAATATTTGCAATAAAGTTAAAGTAATCATGTGAGCCTGCGTAATTACACACACACTGCATGTGAAGCCGAAACGATGTAATGACAGGAACAAGAATAGAAGAAAGTGAGTGGTGAATAAAACAAATAGAAAAATGAATTTGCATTTAGAGTAGCATAATATTGTGCGTATTATGGATATATGAATTTTATACAAAAGATATATACGAGTTCATATATTGTAATGTGATTGTCATTGAACTTAACCTATGCAAACTTAATATAGAATAATGCCCACTTAAACTACAGTTACTTATATCCCCCAGAGGCTGAATATCATCCATCTCTACCAGCTCAGTTCCTCGGGTAGACCACCCGGATATTCGCCCGTCAGACATGCCGTACAATATCCCGCTTCATTCGGATTCATTTTAGTCTTATTTAATTGAATTGCTGTAATTAAGCCATCCACACTTAAATATGCCAAACTATCGGCACCCACATGCTTCGCCAACTGATCCGCATTTAGTTCGTTGGCGATTAATTCCTCCCGCGTTGGTATATTTATGCCCATGTAACAAGGATATTGCAAGGGAGGACTGGCCACACGTATATGCACCTCACAGGCACCAGCATCACGTAATAACTTAATGATTGGTCCAATAGTATTACCACGTACAATAGAATCATCAATTAACACTATACGTTTACCCTCGACATTGTGAGCCAAAGCGCCAAACTTCTTGGCTACTCCCAGTTGACGTAAACGATTCGATGGTTGGATAAAAGTGCGTCCAACATAACGATTCTTGCATAAGACTTCGGCAAAAGGCAGCCCCGATTGACGAGCATAACCATGTGCTGCTGCTGTACCAGACTCTGGCACTGAACTCACAATATCTGCATCAGCCGGAGATTCAAGAGCCAATTGCCGGCCGCACTGTAAGCGCACAGTGTATACCATTTGACCCTCAAACATGGAGTCGCTGCGAGCAAAATAAACATATTCGAATATGCAGAATGCAGTTCTCTTGTAATCCGGGCGCTCGACAATGTCAACAGTACGAAAACCATTTTTGCTCAGCTCTATAATCTCACCAGGCTCCACTTCACGAACATAACGGGCACCAATCGAAAGAAAGCCGCAACTTTCACTTGAGACAACCCAACCTTCGGCACGGGTGTTTTCCGCACTTGCGTGACCCTGATTAAGGGGCACTATTTTGCCAATGCACAACGGTCTATTGCCATAAGAATCGCGGACTGCATAGATCTTGTCCTTATGCATGACCACCAAAGAATAGGAGAGTGGTGCCAGCGTCATAAAGTGGCGTATTCTTGCCGGCCAATTGGGTCCGTCATGCTCGGATACATCCTCTGGAGCACAGCACAGTGATTGTGCGATCAATTCACTGTCACTATGAGTTGACAAGCCAACACCACGTTCAAGTACTTCACGCCTCAGAGACTCACAATTGACCAGTTCACCATTGTGGGCAATTGCAAGGGCTCCATGTGCTGTATGCACAACAAAAGGTTGACAATTTACTACCTCCGAGGCAGCCGATGTCGAGTAACGTGTATGACCAATACCCAGATTACCCTGAAGTTTCTTAATTGCTTCATCATTAAAAAGATTATTGATCATGCCCATGCCTTTATGGACATTAAAGTTTTTGGCAGTTTTCCCTGCGCTGGTCACAATGCCGGCGGATTCTTGTCCACGATGTTGTAAGGCCACTAAACCGAGGCATATCATTTGACTGATATCAAGCTATTTTGTACACAATAGAAAAGAAGAAACAATACATTTTCTATATTAAATAATTCTGTTTATCAACAAAAATAACAAAATAATATAATAAAAACAATTAAAATCTTCATAAACAAAATTAAAATCATCAAAATTATCCAACGTCATCATGGGTTGGTTTATAGCAATGACCGGATTATATGCAATTATGTTCTTGTTGTTATTGGAATTATTATTTGTACATGTATTATCAAACTCGTTTATTACCGGTTAATTGCTTGTGTTATTGTTGCTATTATTGTTTTTGTTGTTGTTATAAATTTCCATTTCATTGCAAGCAACAACAAGAACACATGATTTTATTATTATTTATTATATTCTATTCAATAATCTTTTTTATTTATATATATATATTTTTTTTGTATAATAATATTTCCAACTGATTATTTTAGCTTCTTCATGTGACGCTTACAATAACAATAACATTAGCAAAAAAAAATTTAAAAAAATATTCTATTCTAGAATAGCAACAAGGGGTAATCTTTTCATAAATTTACGTCAGCGAATATTGTAACACACATCGGCCATCAAATCGAGGCGGGAAATTTTACTATGGAGCATAAATACTTATTAAACTATAAATTAAAACGGATCAAATTACGTTTATGCGTTTTTTGTTTACTTAGAAAACGAATATGAAATCCAAACCGATCTGAAGTAATCTGCTTTAAGGAAGCATAATAAAAAATAATCATTGATAAGAATATACAATAGACAGAATTTATGGAATTTGCGAAAATTAGTAATTGAAAAAATAAACCTTTAAATGGAGAAGCCGGAATGTTCTACAGATGTATATTATCTAAATATTTAGGGATAGAAATTGACAAACAAACTAAATGATATTTCTCTATAGATCCATCAATGGAACTGTCTTCAATTTAAGGGTAATTATCAATAAATTTATCAATTGTCCGGCCTGACTAATTTATTTGAAAATAAAACTGAACAAATAAATTGAAGATCATTTCTCTATTAATCTATCTATTGATATTTCTCTTCAAATTCCGAAATTTAAGTCTGGAGGTTATAAATGTGTCTCTATTTAAATTTTAATTAAAAAAAGGTATGGACAATTTAATGTCATGTAACTACATTCTCTTATATTGTCCCCTAATCCGAGATAATAGATAAAAAAGTTGCCTTTGCCAAATAAAATAATGTTCTTATGTATCTCAATTGCAATAAATATATATTTTCAAAGACCTTTTTGAATTACCTGACAGATAGAAATACTTGCAAATGCTTACACGATGCTAAAAATGTCCATTTGGAATTAATTATAATAAAAATGTATAAAATTTCATTCATCATTCCCTCATTTTGTGTTCCTGTTTTAAACCAGTTTTTCTAAAGTTAAACTTTGGATGTCTGCTATAAAAAATGATTTTCTTAATACAAAAAATTTATATGTAATCCGAATTGATATTTCGTAATTTGTTAAAAAAAATATATTGGCCTTTTTGATTTATCTTATCTATACTTCTACCAATCTACTTGATACTTTTTATCTATAAATCTGATTCTATTTCCTCCTAATCTCTATGCACATACATATTATGTATATCTATCTCATTTAATGATTTATTATTAATCATCATTGAATAACCTACCTGCGTTGGCCAATCTCCAGTAGAGACAGCACCAAAAACACCACATTCACATGTTAAGCCAGTCACTTCTTTGCCTTTGGGTTGTACCGATTTGTATTTCTTTACTGGAAAATGTTTAGGTGATGGAGAATTGCTACCCTTTGGCACCTCTGGCCCTTGTTGTGCATGACAGCATGCTAAAGAAAATTTACAATATTACAAACTATAATTTCAAATAAAAAAAATAAATTTGCGGAAAAAATTAAACTTACGAAATTTTGGTTGATCTGAATTGTCGTTGGATGTAGAATTATTCGAACAAGCACAATTATTTTCACGTTCCATACTAATTTAGTTTCAGTTTTCACTTTTATTTTACTGTTCTTTTCTTCTTATTTAAAATGATTTATATTATTAATTAAATTTTCTCTTAAGGAAACACACTGAATGAAGATTTGATTTGATTTTTGGTTTTGATTTCACTGATTTAGATGAATCACGTCTGCTTTGTTTGAATACGAATTCATTTATGATTATAGAATCTGAAAACGACCGCAAACGAAGCCGCGTATCAACAAAAAAGATTTCAAAATCTTTTCAAAATGTAAAATAATGATAAACTACAAATATTATACTAGGTACAAACAAATTATTAAATGACAGAGGGGACAATCGCATTGATGAACTGAACTGAGTTGAGTTCAATTGAGCTGAGCTGATAAGAATTCATAGACAACCCCAGATACTAGTAATTGGATGATACTAAGTACTATAGTGAATACAATGAAATCTTAGTTGCCACGTAAAGATTTATGCTGTAAGTTATTAAAATCTAAATAGTGAAGCACGTTTTCATTCTAATTTTTGGAAGAAACCCGAAAAAAATACACTGAATGAACAATTAGAAATAATGCCTTTATAAAAAATCTAGAAAGGAAACAAACCAAAAATAAAAAATATAGACTTTGATAAGAACTTATGCAGACATTGAATTACCGAAATAAAAATATTCAAGTTCAGTTTCAAATTATTTTTTGTTGAAGACTCACGTTTTCGAATTCTATTCAGTCAATTTTTCGGAAGTTTGGCGAACTTTGGTTGATGATTACTTAACAATTTTATTTGTGAGTGGAAAACTAAGTAAGTAGGTTATTGACCTGAAATTGTAGAAGAGTAAAAATTATTTCCATTGTTGAATGACTTGTTTAGTGCAGTTCTCGCCTATCGCTTCCAATGATTGCCCCATGTAACACGTGCTACACAAAGCCAACAGCGGAGGGCCACCAAGTCTTGCAAAGTAGACTCATCCCATAATCAGAGATAATCACTTTTGGAAAATTTTTATAATAAAAATGTAAGTAAACCGACTATATAAATATTTTTTTTTTTTATTATTTATAAATAGCACGATCGATTGATTGCAAATTATTGTTGTTGTACAAGTATTAGGAGGGGAGGAGGCAAAGCATGTTGCAAGTTTGATGATGTGGGGTAATGGCAAATAATATTTTTGTTATTGTTGTTAATTTGATGTGACGCTTGTTATCAAATACAAAATTAAATTGTGCGTTTATTGACGCATCTAGAATAACATCAAGTATCAACCAAGTAAACAATAACAACCCAATAATCCACAACAATCAAATCAATAATCAAAATAGGCCCCCAGCTGAGCATTGCGAGGGTCATTCTAGGAAATCTAAAGAATTTTAGCACTGTCAATCATGGTACTATTATGCTAAAATAAACTAGGCCAAGGCTTTGTCTTTCACTTGGGATGCGATACGAGGTTTTTCTATAATATATTATTATGTTCAGATTAGAATTTATATTTTTAAAAACATTTGAAAACAATAAAGAAAACAAAATAACAACTTTGAATAAAAAAAAATTAAAAAAAACATCTTTAAAAAGATTCCATAGCGTGTTGTTTACTACATTTGTAGTTGTTTTTTTTTTTTTATATACATTATATTATATATATTTTCTGTTTATTTTGATTTGTTTTTCAATAAACAAAACTCAATTATCAAATTAAACATTGACAGAGACGTCGTTAGGTGCATTTTTCTTTCTACTTATAGTTAGAGCTCTTTAAACATTTAAAAGACTACACCCTACACACAACATCAGGTGTAATTCTGAACGCAACATCTTCCTTAGTAACGCCTCGCGATGTTCAGTACTCGTATTTTGCAGATTGAACTGAACTGATGCAATATGTCATACTTAACCAATAAGCTAAAGGCATTTGTTGAGAACGTGTTTGTCTTCATACTCGTATAATATGTAGGTATAATAATAATATGTGCATCTATCTTGATAAGCACCAGATGATTACCCTTAGATTTGATTTGGTTTAGTATTATATTGTATCAGGATTAGTCAAAACATTGCGTGAGACAAAAATATTGTGTAAGTCAGAGTATGTATGTATGTACTGACTGTGATTCTTACAAATCAATACAAAATATTTATAGAAACAAATTTAATTGACATTTGTTTACATTTATAGAAATCAGTGGGGTCTAACTGAACAAAAGAAAAGCAAAAATAAGATTTACAATTAAATAAATTATTTTTTTTTTTTAAACAAGTCAGAACCATAACCGAGGTGCATCGGAGTTTGTATATTATTGACATCCCAGAAGAGTTTATACAGACTTCCTTTAAGAACCCAAAAGGTACCGAAAGGAACCATATTGCAGAGACTTCGTTGTCCGTCCATGCGTCCGTCCGTCCTTGGGTCATATCTCATAAGTCGCAATAGCTAAAGAGTTGAAATTTTCACAGAAGGTGTAGTTCTATACGGGCATCAGCAAATAAATAGTAAAACTATAATATTTTCAAAAACTTAAAGGGGTCCCCATACAAAAAACATTTTGGTTTGTATGGCAGCTATACGATCCAGTAATTCCATGATCTTGAAATTTGGACGGTTGATGGCTATACGTTAGAAACTGATATTGCCGAAAATTCAGTTTGATCGGACCACTAGAGAGGGTACCTCTTATACAAGCCCACCATTAAAATTCAGGTTCTTATTAGAAAAACTTATTTTTTGTTTTATCGAACTGAAATTTAGACACTATAAGTTTTTGACACAGACGCTATACATCAGTTGAAATGAGCCAAATCGGCCAACTAGGAGAGGTACCTCCCATACAAACCCACCATTAAAATTCAGGTTCTTATAGAAAAACATTTTTGTTTTTTGGACTATTGAACTGAAATTTAAACACTATAAATTTCTGATATAGGTACGGTAAATTTTTTGAAATCAGTCAAATCAAACCCCAAGCTGTCCCAAATTTTTACTTACTAGGAATTCAAAGTAGCCAAGAATTTAAGAAGGATTATGTGAAACTAACTTTAATGCAGCAGAAGTCTATTGTACCGGAATTGGCTTAGATTTGTATAAAACTAATGGTAAAGAGAGGAGATACCTTTAATCTGATAATTTTAATGATGCGGAGTCTATTGATATATTGCCGTGGGTAGGTAAAGTGAACACAATCTCACTTTGGCACTGCGAGGGATCAACTAAATAATCTTAGATCGTATTATATTGTATAAATCTATTAATTTACTAACAGAGATAGAGATAAAGTAAATAACAAAACAATTCACTTATCTACACTTAGAAATATTGGAATGAAAAAGAAATCAATGTTGTTTATGCTTCGTGGTTTTAATAGCAGCGAGAAAATATGTATATTGTATATTCTTTACCCAATTCCAATGTTTCGCCAATTTTTAACATTCTAACTTAAGAAAACTGATAGTTAAAGGAAAATCATAGTCCGAAAACTAAAGTTATAATCGGCTTTTGTAACCAGGAAACTTAAATTTCTACAAAAAATCTATAAACGAACCGAAAACTGGGAAATTATTCCAAACGATAGCCACTTTGACCATCATCATTATGAGCTTTCTGACACACAGTAAATGTAAAAGTATTTCATTGCATTACAAACATCACGTAGACAAAATGATAATGTGATGTTCTTTAAAATTTTTCTAATAAATTTTCAAACAAACACAAAGTGATTGCAGAATAAAAATCTTCCCAAAGTTGTAATGGAAATTTCCACAAATCTCAAACAAAAACACCCGAAACATTACACTAAAAGTCATTATCTCGTTTTAACAGCTTCAAGCAAATAAACAAACAAAACAATAAAATAGTCCAACAAACATATTTTGTTGAGTAAAGCAGAGAAACAAAGCACTTCTTTGATGGTCGTCGTCGTTCTTCAATAATGAGATGCGATTTGATGATTTGCGAAATGAAAATGACCGCAGCAGGCAATAACATATGAGTTTCAGTCCATCTTCAGTCCTCCACTTCCCGACTCAAAGATACCAACCAGAAGCCAAACATGACAATCATCAAAAAGGCTAAATGGAAAGAGAAATATGAAGAAGGAGATGGTGGGGATAACCACTTGAATTTCATTTACGAAAAAGCTTTAACGAAAATTATGCGCGTGATTGTGACTTTTGGCAAAACTTTGTTATAAGCCAAAAACAAACTGGATGGACTTGGCCAAGAAAGATGGAAAGAAAGAAATCAACTTGCCAAAAAGAATAAAAGTTGCTGAAAAGCAGTTAATAAGCAATGGACTCCCATGGACTCACTCATGAACTTTTGATGCCATCAGACTAAAGCCTCGTTTGATAAGAATCCAAAAACAAACAAACGAAAAAAAATAATAAATAAATAAAAACGGAAAATGTTATTTTTGTTATTTTATTTTTTCTGTTCTTTTCTTTACTTGGGTTTGGTTTGGTTTGCTTTGGTTTCATTGTCGTCGCTCTTGGTGTCGTCATGTGAGTGAACAGAGTTGGGGTTTTTCTCATATGAGCTACAACACCACACCACATGCCGCATTTACTCACTTATGGCTACCAACCACCCCACACCAAAATCAACCCAACCCAACCCAACCCAATCCAATCCAACCAAACTTGGTGTCCTTCTTTGGCCGCACACTACTCACAACTCGATGTTGCCCGTTTTGCTCATGCATAATTCAGCAGAATTCTGAATGATTATTCTTTATGGGACTGTTTATTTCTTTTGACCATTTATTTCAGTTGCTTTTGCTTTTGCTTTTGCTTTAGTATCAATGTGTGTATCTCTTCGCATCTCATCGCATCACATCGCATCGCATCTCCTATACTTTACTTTTTCTTTATTTTTATTTTATTTTTTTTTTTTTTTCTTTCATTTCAATATTTTTATACAGTTTCCAGTTGCTTGCGCTTAAAATGAAGCGCTTGCTGGTGACGTAAAAATCTCCCCAAATATAAAAAGCGCACTTCTAGCTACCTCTTCTACTCATATCAATGATGCCCCCTTCAGAATCATATAGACACTCCATCGATGCTATCATTGACCATTGAATATCCACATAGAGACACACAATCATCTAATGTCCAACAATATATTTTTGTTTTTTGTTTTCTGTTCAAATGCTCCAAGGCAAACTTACTATCAACGCATCATTTGATTTTATTTTATGCGGTCAAAGTGGCCAAAATAAATTTTATTTGTTTTTACCACAATTGAATAAAATGTTCTTTTAATGCCTTTTTTCTGTTTTCATTCAACACCATCCACCTTACAGACATGGTATACCATACCATATCTATCTATAATATCTACCAATAGTATCTATCTATTGAATTTGTTTTCTGCCAAAGCGCCACATTCTCGTATTCTTTCTTGTTTCAAAGTTTATTCATGCCTTTGGCTGATTGCTTCTTGTCTGTTGTTATGTTGCTTTTTTGCCTATTTTTTGACTTATTCTATAAAAAAAAAAAAAAAATGTGATGTTTATTGTTAAAAAATTCTTTACAATGGCATTCGAATAATGACTTCATAACTGCTGCTGGCCATATTATTGGCCTCACTTTGCCAAAGCCAAAGCGCCATTTACACATTTTGATAATTATATACTTGTATATAGTAACAGAAAGATAGATATAGTTGTAATGGAGAGGTGTAGGTAGAGGGACTGGCCAATATAGTTTTGAATTTTTATGGTTGGCTAATCTTAGAGTTAGTTGCATACGTACATTGTTGTCCTTTGTTCATGGTCTGCTAGGCAAACAAATCATCAAGTATTACATGAATGCATCCATCTACTATAAAAGACCAATCAACAGCCAAGAATTGTCAACTTACCTTAAGGAAAGAACCCTTAACTACTTTTTACATATAAAATTGAAATTGAAATACATTTTAATATACTTTTCAAATAGACCGCGAACTTAATTTGAAGTATTAAACTTCAAAGAGTTGCACACCTTAATGAAAATTATAGATAAAAATATAATGTAATAAGATGGAAAACATGAAATATGCAATTTACATGTGAATGCCTACTAAGATAACTTCATAAACAACATCAACACTAAGTACAAAGATACTAACAACAACAATAATACGAGTAATAACAACAGTAACAACAGCAACCGGAACAATTTATAGTCCAAGCCAATAGACCAAGGATAAATGAAATGAACGAGCGAATTATGTTGTATGAAAGATCAACGAGGGAGATACATAAAATTTGAATATGTTTTGCATAGATTAACCCACTGTGACGGTTACGTAGTCATGATGATGATGATGATGATGATGACGATGATGGTTAAGTTACCTGAGCATCAGTTCTACTACTACTACTACTTACTAACCCTAAGTATTGAGTATCAGGAAAGGGACTTTATTAAATTTTATTATTATTAGTATTGGACGAAATTGATGTAAGAGATATCAGCTTGGGTATGGTTAGGGGAAATGGTAATGGAGTCTAGGAGAGGAAGGAAACTATGTGTAGAATGACGCCTGGGAATTTACTCACCAAAGTAAAGAAGAAGAAACCATTAAAATAGTAGACCAAATGATTTGAAATTTTATTATGTTTATTTTAGTTGGATCTCTTTGGCTATAAAAAAAAAGACAAAAGACGTCGTCTACTTATTGAGAACAAAATTCTCACGCGTAACTGGAGCAATAGTAGACATTGCTTGGGTGTCAACCAAAAGATACAGAAGTGCTAGGGAGAGAAGTAGAACATAAAAAAAAAACAAAAAACATTTGGTTCAGTGAGTGAGAAGCGCTCAATTTGTTTTTAATTCAATTTACGTTTTTGAAATTTTAATTAACTTCGTTCGTCAGCTCATTCCTTCATTCACATTGTTTTCATTGTAACGCTGTGTCAGTCCATTTGTCGACAAAGCTTAAATTTTCGAATCCATTGTTATTGTTGTTACTGTTTTCTATATCAATTACTACTCGCTTAATGTGCCACAAATGGAAGAAGGTGCTTTTTTGGATTGCTTTTAGGCAGGTTTCATGGTTTTTTCTTCAGTTCTTTGATTTCTTTAAAAGATTTATCATAGATTTATTTGTTTTGATTGTTTGTTGTTCTGTGACTCAGGGGCTATACACGTTTTTGGGCGTTGTTGGCTTTTCGAAGTGACACTTTGACATCGATCAATCAGTTAACGCGATCTCATTATTATTATAAGATTTCACTTCTTTTCTTCTTTGAGGCCTCATTAGTGATTCACCTGCTGTACGAGTCTCTGCAATTAGATTAAGATTTATTTGTTGCAAACTAAATTTGTTTCTTAGTGTTTTTTTGGGATTTATTATAATAGAATAGAATAGAAGAAATGTCAAAAATCTTCTCAAATTTGTCCTTAAGAATTAGAGTTGTAAGAAATCAGCAGAACCTTCAATTATTTGTATGGAGACTTCCATTCAAGACTTCCAATTCTCAATACAACTATGAGTATAATGAATTTTTAAAATATTTCTTGAAAAAAATATATATAAAATTTTACCATTTTATCAAAAAAAGATATAGTTTCTTTCATTTGAAGCGATGTGTTTGCCGAGATCATGCGACTTTATTTCCTTTGACACTTTATTTTTGGATTATGCGAAGTCACTTGCCTACACCTAATTTAATTCAAAGTATAAACGAACATTGAACCAAAATGATGCAGAGCACAAAGTGCAGCTGATGATTCCATTGAAATGATATCATATGCCATTATCAATAATAAATAACTTTTTGGCTTTCGAATACCTAAAAAAAACTAGAAGAAAAATCTAAACACTAGCAAAATAAAACCCTATAAAATTTGAAAAAAAAATATAACCAGCATCACTAGGAGTCTCAAAGTTGTTAGATGATGAGTTTATGTATAAAAACTGATACATTCTACAATACTTTTTCCTTAAAACAATCTAAAGAGTTTTGTTTAAAAATCTTCAAAAGTCACTAAAGGCATAACTTTGATTAAAAATGCCAAAACAACTTTGATTCATGTCCTTCACAGGATACAGAAAAACAAAAACCGCATTCAATTAAAACTGATTCGTGGAACCAAAACCAATTTAACCAACCATCAGTTCACATTTAACTAACAACTCAGTATTGTACAAGTAGAAGAAGGCAAAAACAAAATGAAGAAATCCAAATAAACTTTTTTATAAGTAAATAATTCTGCGCTATTCAAAAGTCTTTTCCTCAACGCCACACTAACCAAAGAAAATCGCTGGCCAAAAGCGACCAAAGAAACCAAGCAAACTCAGGCAGTCATCGTCCGGAAATGCCCGCAAGACGAGAAACGCCATATTGAGTTACGTTCCTGGTCTTCTTAAAAACGGTTTGCTTGATTTTGACTTGAAGTCCTGCTGACAGTTTTTAATTCGTTTATTATTTATTCTAAGGAAAATACATAACAACAAAAGCAACATACCCAAACGAAGTGAATTTTATTTGTTTAAATTCTTTGCTTTCTCCTCCTGCTTTCTTTATATTCTTCCAGTTTAAGTTAGTTTGCTTTCACCATCTTTCATTTTCTTCATTATGGTATTGTTTCGTTTTGTTTTTGTTGTTGATTCTGATTCTTATTGTTATTTTTGTTGTCCTTGTTAGTATTTGTCTTTGGCATTTTCTTTTTAATGCCATCGCGAATGTTGAGTGCGCTTGAGAAACGCAAATTTTGTCTCCATTTTATAAAATATTTTCCTCAATTTCTACATTTCTTTCTTTTTTTTTTTTTGCTTTTTTCTTTTATTTTTCAAACAGATTTGCATAACGAAGCAGCATCATCATTTCTGTTTGCCATGTGGCATGTAGCAAATATAAAATGTTGGGTGTATCAAGTGGGCGGCTTTTTACTTTGTTGTTGCAGGTTACCAACAAAATCTTAGACAGATCTGACCATTCGTCAGAAAGCCTGATATCTTTAGTGTAGCTTACTTCCAGTGGTTCTTAAATTTTCATATAATTTACACACAAAAAAATTATTTAATTTTGAGGCCAAATGATTTCCTAAATCAAGGCAGGTGGTTTTCTCTCTTATTGAAGACCAATAATTTTTAAAGATCTCTAAAAAATTCATTGTAGAAGTAAAATAAAATTCTAAATACAAACAATTCACTATATCGTTATGGATTCGCCAGACCTAAGACATTCGTTAGAATTTAAAATTAAATTAATTGAACTAAGTTTAAGTTTAAGAACTGCTGGTTCTCCAAAGTCTTCAAAAATTTTAATTCAACTTTTAACAAACCTCATTTCTGTCATTTAGTAAATCTTTCTTGCCTCAGAAAAAGCATTCGCGTTTGTTGAGCTCAGTGAAGCGTATTTCTAATTAATTTTCTAATATGAATTTTTAATGAAAAATATCATCACATTGAGAAATCTTTGATTAGACAATTTTTTGGGTTTTATTTTATTTTATTCAATTTATGGATTTCGATTGACAGTAAAATCCATTAAAGAATCAATACATTAGACATTGGTTTTTCTAATCTTCAAGTATGGTATATATTTTCCTAGATTCTAATGAAGTCTCTGTTCAATAATAAGCAAAATAACCATGAATTTTTATAGACGTCATAAAAACTATTGTCCTCTGATTTTTCGATATATTTTGTTAACAAAACTTTACTCATCATTTTCGCACAACAATAAATCAAATTTCGCTTGCTTCACAAAAGGCAAATAATCATAAAAAAGAAATCTGAGGAACTTTTTAAGAGAAACTGCTTATACCAACATTACATAAATATAAAGGACATTAGCGTAACAAAAGTTTGTTTTAACATACACACATTCACACTGACTAAACCCCGTCTCCAGACTCAAAGTCCCCTCCGTGTTATCTACAAAACAAACCGAAAAAAAACACACAAAGAAACAAACATAAATCTGAAAATCACTTGTCGCGACTCTGACTTGACTTCACTCTTGGCTGGTTTGTTAAGCGAATGTCCTTCTGTCTGTCCTTCTTGGCAATGCCAATGGCGACAACTTAACCAAAATAGCGCATTAAATTTTACGCGTTATTAAAAGACACAAAGCGGCGACACTAAACACTGTAAAGGACATTCACAGGATAACAACAACAACAATGAGGACAACCACAACTACAACAAATGACAATGACAATAACAAAGGCAAAAAATTAGGCACATTTACAACATGAAACTAACTAGGAGTGTGAGTGGGTGAGTTGGGAATGAGAGATACAAGGACTCGCGCATCATTCCACTTCATTGGCGGCTTTTGTAACATTTGTTTGTGACGTTAATTTATACAATAATTGCGTGTATTTGTGGTTGCTTAAAGAAACGACCATCACCACCATCGCCACCACCAACATCAAGGATCAAGGGATAACAGTCAATTGTGTGTGTACGCGTGTGTTTTTGTGCGTTTGGCAATGCAAAGTATGAGCACAGTTGACAAGCCTAACGAATACGCAATCAAATACAGTCGAAATGATATAAGCAAATAATACAAAGATACTACTTCAGATAACTGTAAATGTCCTGCGTGACAAAATTCAAATACAAAAAAAAAAAAAAAATAACAAACAAATCTTTTTATTTTAAAATTCTAATTATAAAAATCAAATATTTTATTATTCTACTATAGTCGTACATCTAGATTTTTAATGGAATTTTAATGTAAAAGGTTTGCATATCATTTATTTGATTTTAACTCATGTCAGGTGTAGCGTATCCTTTTTTTTTATTTCTTTCATTTCTTGTTTTTTGAGCTGTAAGTGCTTTGCGGGAATTTTCTAAATTATATTCATATAAATGTTAAAAAGTTATAGTAACTCATGTGCATTGCATGTGCTTGTGTTTGTGTTTGTGTTTGTGCTTGTGAGAAACATGAATATTGAAATGGCAAGCAAGGATGTATGCAGCAAGCATGCTTTTGCATTTTCATGTCCTTTTTATATTAAAAACTTTTTACGTCCAACATATCATGACTGTTGACTGACAAGTGAAAAAGCTCAGGAATATTTAAATGAGAGATGGAGGCAAAGAGATAGAAAAAGTGACAATGTAACCTCTCTCATCACATCACATCACATCAGTTTTCTTTATACTCACCTCACTTCATATCTCACGAACAAGCATTTTATTTTATTTTAGATATCCCATTTGTGTATGCCAGACTTGTGTTGCAGTCATCTTCAACCAAACACAAAAGAAAAAGAAAAAAAAGAATGGAAAATCATATATTCAGATTAAAATTTTCATGGAAAAATGTCATCAACAAAAGTTTCAAATGCAAATAATTTTATTTTTTTTTTTTTTGTTTTTCTATATTTTTTCTATACTTTTTGCTGTCCATGTATGAATATGAGGAGAGTCTCATAACTTTCTAACAAGTAATAAACCATTTTTTAGATTAACTAAAAGATACATTTAAATCAATGAGCAACAGTCATGGCGTTCCCCAATCGACTGACAAGATTCAAAAACACTTTGCGTTCACATTATGTCAAACAAAACACCAGTCATCGATTAACAAAACAAGATTAGTGACTAACAAGCACCTACACCGCCCTACACCGCTGGGCAATGCGCTGACAGACAATTAGAATTGCATGGCGGATGCCTTCGAATTCGATTGTTTGATATAAATAGTGACATCGCGAATAAGAAAACAAGATACCACGTTTCGCAAAGGCAATCACGCTTAATGAAAGCGAAGGCTTCGATTTGCTATATAGTGGATGTGATATGTGAAGCCTTGTAGGAAGGATTCAAAGGGAACCATTTAAAGGTAAGTAGTTTATTTAAATAGCAATAAGCTCTTCAAGTCAATTAAATTTGGAAAGGGAAAATAATATTAAAAAAAAATAAATTAATTAATAATAATTAATAACAATAATTATATAGTATGTACTCGACTCTTGCGTTTGCTGCTTCGGTACCGGCATTCACCCCATCATTTTGAACTTTGAAAGAGACTTGCAGCCTTTTGACACGGAAATGAAACCTTTTTAATGTGAAACTGCACATTTTTCCAATACAAATTCATTGTCTTTTCTTGAATCCTTTCTCTAAGTTTGTCAATATAAAAAACTGTGGCAGTGACCTCACTTTCTGCCACTGACAAAGATTTTGTAATAATTCTGCCACCATGTGGTTAGTTACTAACTTAACAAACCTCCCTCTGAGAAGTGACTACACATTAAAAAGTGTAGTCTGATTTTAGGCAGCTAAAAATAAGTATACTGTTTTAGAAATTTCTGCTAGTTTCTGTCTGAGACATGAGGATTGAAAAGAATATATTTTTTTCCCTTCGTTTGCATTAACCAGTCTGGTAATGTAATACTTATATCCAGCTAACTCACACCTTTGATTATCCTGAGCGTGCATTAAAATGCATTTAAAAACGCATTTATCATCATCAGCAGAAATATTGTGGTATTGGTCTTGGTCTTATACACTCGTATCAGCCTTAGATTCTTTTAGCTTAACATCACTGCCTTGCCTTGCCTTGTCTTTTGTCCTTTTATCAAAGGGCAATTCTAATGTTTCATTTCATTTCAATTCATGTTTTATGTACATGGAATTTTTCTCACATATCAAATGCAATCAAACATTGCTCAACGTTCTATGCATTTCAAATACACGTATGTTCTGCCAAATATTTGTGGTTGATGTTTTTGTGCATGCCGAGAATGTGAACAAATGTCACGCGCTTTCGCTGATCGATTATGATTGATTGATGATGATTGTAATGATGATGCCTTAATTTATCTACTTTGAGCAAAAAATTAAATAAAAAATATATGTACGTGAATGTTCTGTCCATGTCATTAAAATAATAATTGGATATGTATGCCTATTTATTTTATTCTAATTAGAATGCATAAGCATCGAATGAATCAAAATGCAAATGATGAAATGGAAAAAGGTCCTTTCCCATAGCATCAAAGGGAAACGTGTCGTTTATAATTTGTCTCTAATAGGATTGGATTTGGTTTTTTTTTCTCTTGTCTTTTTTTTTTCAGAAAAAGAAGATGGCGTCTCCTGGTAGCCATGGAATCATCACAAATCATATCAAGCACAGCCCGGCACGGAGCACTTTAGCGTTCGTTCTCCTCCTTTTGAAGAAGTCAACAAGCACAACAACAACAACAACAAACAATCAAATACACGCAATACCAGCAAATGCTGCATGATGTTAAGGAGCATTTTTGATGGCAGCAAGGAAAAACGCCCTCTTTCGAGATACTCACGGGGGCGAGGCAACCAACTTCAAGTGTTTCAAGTTGCTTGGTTTTTCTTCTTCTACCGTCATTCAGCATCTTCGTAGAGTAGAGGAGGAACAATAAAAACAGACAATTGCAGCAAACAGCAAAAGTATCTACAACAGCAAATGAAGCTTAAAAACAATCTCAGTTGTGATACTTATGTTCGCACTCAGCATGAGCTTCCCTGCCTTTCAGTTTATATGCTTTTTCTTGTATTACGAGTATATCCTGCCAGTGTACACACTTGAATGCACTTGAGTGTATCCTCGCAATGGCTTTGACTTCATCGTTCGTTGTCATCGCCATCGCCATCGCCATTAACATTTTTCACGCTCACTTGTGTCCAAGTGTGTTTTGCTGCCAAACACACAAAAATGGCGACAATTTTCTTCTGCTTCAAACTTCTAAGATTTCTTATATCAGTACCCAAACGTATTCCACTTACCCAACCCCAACCAAGTACCATCGAATCCAGCCACCAAAGTCAGTCATTAACTGACTTTAGTTTGTTTTATCTGTCGCCATTTTTCTAGTTCTTCTTGTTTTTCTTTCCATTTATTGTTTCATGAACATTACTTCCGCTGTCACGAATTCTTCTCATTTCATTTCAATTTAACAATTTTTTCCGCTTTCTTTCTTAACGCTTTCTTCTTTCTTTTCTTTATAGCCTTACGAATGACTGTTAATTGCAGCATTTCGCAATTACATGCGCACAGCTGATAAGCACAAATCTGCTATTCTATTCTATTCTATTCTATTCTATACTAGTTCTTACCGCATTTGCTTTCATTCCTCTTTCACTTGGCTTAAGAAATTAAAAATGATGACAAGAAATGAGAAAATCTCATTGTCGTTGGCGGTAAAATTTCACATACAAATTTATGTTGCACGCTCCTCTTGGCGACATATTCGTCATTTACTCTGCGGGTGACGGCGTCATTGAGTACTCAAAATTCCCATAAAACTAAAGAAGAAAAGACTGAAAATTGTTTCGAATTTATTGCCACACAATGCGAATTGTACAATAAAAGAAAAAAAACCACTCATGTGATGCCTTGATGATATGAAGATCAACTGAATATAAATTGTTGCTAATTTCGAATGTTTCGCATCAAAAGGAATTGGTTTCTTAGTATTAATTGTCGTAAAAAAATTGCTTTTATGGAATCATAAAATTTTGCTTAAACTAGAGAAATGCGGGGATACCAATTTAAAATTCAATATGTTTTTGTTTTTATATACTTTTTTCTTTAGTTTCTAAAAGTTTGGATGTGGACAATATCAACAAGATTATATTCCTATCAATTTATTCTCACATATCCATTATATAATTTAACGGGATAAAGCCACTGTGATACCTGAAAAATACACAATAATTTAGGAATAATGGTATTAACTGTTTCACCAAGGTTGAGAAGCTTGTATTATACAACATCCGTCTGATCCCATCATGTACACAGCATTGTCTATTTCCCGAAGTGATCCAGTCTTGCGCTCGATATAGATGATTGTCCTGGCGATACCCATGATATTTTTCATTTAGGATTTTATAAAAACATGAATTTTTTAGCGCTCAGGAGCGGCTTGCTGAAAGGCATTTAAATGCTCTGCCATCATTTTTTGTGTCTGCATCCAATAATCCTTGCAATTCAACATCTTTAAACTGTTTTGATTGATTTTCGCGTTCTGTGTCAATAACTTTAAAATCAGCTATATTGAATCATTAAAACCAGCGTTAACCAATCTTGACAGCTGGAGCAAGCTCGCCATAAGTGTCTATGAGAAACGATGATTTTGCTATGCTTTTTTCTTTTAATTGAATATGAGAATCAAATGACCGATAAGAAGTATGATACTAACCTATAAACAAATATCGCACTTTTTAGTCAACTGCCTTACTTCTAAAATATCGCTTCGGTTTTGACATAAAAATAATGAATTGGTTTGAGCGTCATCTCTTGGAAGATAAACGACATTTGAAACTTGCACAAATAGTTGATCTTTGTCTCAAACACAATTCACTCAGGACTTATTTGGTATAAAACTAAAACGCCAGGTCCTCTAATCATCTATACATTATTGTAGAATAATTTCTTCTATTATTCATTCTCCTCTCATTATTATTTCCATCTTTTCATATCCAAATCTGATTTCCTAGTTTGAAACTTCCTCCAAATCTTTATATTTCTGCTTTATTTTCAATTCTTCACCAACCAAAGAAGAAACTTAATTCTGCTCTCTTATTTATCTTCCCCATAATCTCA
Organism: Amiota minor; assembly: GCA_037043295.1. Classification (NCBI taxonomy): domain Eukaryota; kingdom Metazoa; phylum Arthropoda; class Insecta; order Diptera; family Drosophilidae; genus Amiota; species Amiota minor. Next base: position 937,223 of record JBAMAW010002805.1, read on the forward strand.
ACTCATCTCCATAACTTTTAATCTCTAAAATGATATTCATTTGTTAAATAATCAATCTGTGACCTTTGAGTTATAAAAACTTCTTGCATTCCTTGCAAATTTCAATTATTCCATTTCCAAACATATTGTCAAATCAACAATAACCACAAAGAGATAGAAGATTACAACCTCTTAAGTTAATTAATTCAATAATAAATTGTTTTCAACAAAACGAAAACTATTATAGAAGTAAACTAAAGCCATAAAATCAAAACTTATCAAGTTAATTAAATCGATGAAAGCAAGTCATGCCACCATCATCAATGTAACCATGCTTCCAGTTACGAAAATCAAGTATCTTCTCCCTTTTCAAGGATAAATTTCAATTAATTTGGTGTAAAATGTTTCGAAAAACGAAAAACAAGCGTAACAATTATTTTAATGAGCAAAATGTGATGAGCAACATGAAATGAGGGGCAAATGGTTGGTTGGTCAATGTTTTGTTCAATTATGCACCCTTCATTAGACTGGACAATAGGCAGTGTCAGTCAGTCCATTGTCCACCATTGTTCATGCAACACAATGATACACGACGACTTCGATACAAGTAACATTTTGTCAAAATTAAATGCTTGCGGTTGCTAAACCAAAAACTGAGGTAGTCACTCTGAATTGTTGATAATTGCAGTCAATAGAGCAGAGTCAATGGCTTGGAACTATGCCTTTGTCGCGTTGAAGCGTTTAGGTGTCATCAAGGGTTGATTGTTGCACGCAGATGTTGATGTTGTACCTCATGTTGAATGAAGCGTTGCAAATAATAGAAATAAACTCTCGTCAGCTCATCAATTAATGCAATTTTTGGGTACTCACCTTCATAGTTTGTCTGTCTATGGACTGTGTAGGTGTTGAATATGCCACGCCTAAATAGACATGCAACAGCAATTTGTAGAATAAATGTTGTGTTCACTTTATCGTTAAATGTTCGAATTTGTTCAATTTTATTTAATTCTTTTTGTTTCTGTTTTTGTGGTCAGTTTAGAGAAACAATCGTGGGGACGCAACCCTTGTCACGTGCCCACATTATTGAACATACGAACTGACCATGAGGGACCTTCTACAATAATAGTATGCAATGCCTATTAAATGCTTGTCAACATGTTGCAATCACAATTTTACTCGTAGTAAGTTAAATGTTCCCTCGCCTTTAATTGATTTAATTTGAGTTGAATGGAAAATTGTTTAAGAGAAATTTTGATAGTGAAACACATGTTGACATTATTGTGCAACGTTTTAAAAACAATTTCTTGATGATTGCTTTTGAGATTTATGACTCCAATGATTTTTAGGGTTCCAGACACAGAGGGTACCAAAAGGAACTCTATTTCAGAGACTTAGTTGTCCGTCCATGCGTCCGTCCGTCCTCGGGTCATATCTCATAAGCCGCAATAGCTAGTGCGTTGAAATTTTCACAGAATTTGTAGTTCTAGCCGAGTATCAGCAATACATACTAAAACTAAAATATTTATAAAAACTTAAAGGGGTCCCCATACAAGAAACATTTTGGTTTGTATGGTGGCTATACGATCCAGAAATTTCACGATCTTGAAATTTGGATGTTTGATCGCTATAAATTAAAAACTTATACTGTCAAAATTTTAGTTTCATCGGATTACTAGGGATGGTACCTCCCATACAAACCCTCATTAAAATTCAGGTTATTATTAGAAAAACATTTTTCTTTTTTGTTCTATCGAACTGAAATTTATATACTTTAGGTTTCTGATATAGACGCGGTACATATATTAGAATCAGTCAAATCGGCTAACTAGGAGGGGTACCTGCCATACAAACCCTCATTAAAATTCAGATTCTTATTCGAAAAACTTTTTTTGTTTTTTGGACAATTGAACTGAAATTCAGACACTGTAAGTTTCTGATATAAGCGCGGCACATTTGTTGGAATCAATCAAGTCGGTTCACTAGAGGGAGTACCTCCCATACAAACCCCAATCTGGTATGGAACCCTCCGTGTACGAGTCTGACTCGCACTTGGCCCTTTTTATTTTTATAACATACAAATGCATGTTTTTCCTTTTAAATTTATAGCTCAACTGACTACTTGCTTCCCCATTGAAGTAACTTCCCTTCATGGAAAATTCATTCAAAAATGTTGGAAAACTTTTAATTGCTCATTAAAATTGCACCTGGTCGAGTTGGAAAACGTTTTAAAATACTTTCGCTGCACTTGATGGATAACTGCAACGTCATAAATTATTTAGCATATAAATTGAAAATTTTCAACAAAATGCATTCCTCATCTTTGTCTTTTATCATCTCTTAAGTTCATTTGCATCCCATTCCACCAGCATAGTACATCAGGATATTGGGTAATTGCAATTTAAAGCTAAAAAATATGCTTTAAATAAATAAGTTAAATACTACTTCCTTCCTTTTAAAATTTCCTTCATATCATCCCAATCCATTTTTATCGAGTTTCTTTTGCATTTTCTCGCAGTGCTTCCCTTTATCGTTATGAGACCAGCTTAGCTGGCGATTTGCATAATCGCTGTCAACTCATACAAAAAATAATCATAATAAATAAGTAAACTAGAGCTTCAAACCACAAAGTGAAAGGACATTGAAAGGACTTTAAAGTTGTGTTGTATTGTTGCTGTTATGATGTTGGATGAAGTTGATTCCTTGCTTCCTTCCTTCCTTTCTTTCTTCCTTCTATATGCGATTGACACATCATTTTACGGACTGTCGCCTTTCAATAAACAAATTTATCACAAACGCATAATCTACAAAAATAATAACACACAAAATGAAAGCGGCGAATGCTCAAAAATGACTCAATTTAAAATCCTTTTCTTTTTTTTTTGTTTTTTTTTTTTTTCTTTTCGGTGGCACGCAAATACAAAATAAAAAGGAAGATTCATCCAGAACAGACAAAAGATACAAGTGTAATCAGTCAAGCGTTTTGTCAACCGTCGTTCGCTCGTTGAGTGTTCTATTCTCACTCCCTCGCTTAGTACTTTAGTCTGATTGTTGATATTATTTGTGTAAGTTTGTGTGTGTATGTGTGTGTGTGTGACAAATCTGCATATCAAAAAAGCGCTGACGAACCCTTTCTCTTCAACCAAACAAAAGGGGGTTGATTGCGAGTTATACAGAAAATACTTTGAATGCTGTCAAATTATCAACAGAACATTTAGTGAATGAATGAATGGCAAACTATGGCAAGGTGCTTTGGTTTCCCACGTCCTGCCAAAGGATAAGGTACCTTCAATGCCAGCAACCGCAAATGAACTCATCCAATTCCTTCATGCTTCGTGAAGCAACCCACGCTAATCAAAAGCCATAAGCGTGTGTGTTTTGGGGATTTGTCAAACCAAGCCACAGTTAAACCACACACAAGTAGTCGCAATCCTGGTAAAATGTCATGCTGCTGCTGATTTGATTTGATTTGATGTTTTGTTGATATTTTTAATTAACTTTTTCTCATCCACATCCACATGAGTTTCATGTTTCTACCTATGTTAGGTGTTGATTTCATTTGTCAAATATTTGTTTGATATTTCATAATTTGTTGTTCATTAGTTTTCCCATATTCATAAGTCAATCAAATCCACGCTGTGATATGTTCATGATCCAACTACAATATGATTATTTATGGTACTTTGAAAACAAAAATAAAGAAAAATAACACAAGCAACAATCACTCAATCTTATGTCGCAAGCAACTACTACTTTCTATTGTTGTGTATTGAAACTCCTTATTTGAAAGTTACTACACATGCAACATGCTTACTTACCTGTTGTATTTCCTAGGATGCAAGTCATTCTAGCGCCACATAACAATTCCCGCTGGTCACTTTGGCATTCACGCGTGTGTCGTCAATGCCAACTTCATCATCTCCATCATCATCTTTATCTGCAAGTTTAACTTTAAGACTCTAAACCGCAACATTTAGTATAAAAGTGGCATGCCACAGCTTGCTCGATCACCACATGCAACATCTTGTATATATTGTTACATGCTGTGCATTTCGTTGTCCTACAGTAGTGAATACAAGTTGTTTTGGTATGCAATTACAAAAAGAATACAACAACAAACCATCAACTGCAACAGCAACAGCAACACAGCAGGTTACGAGTAGAGTATTTTAACTAAGTACAGTACAGAAAGATACTAAGATACATACAAGATTAGTACGATTCCAAGTCCAAGTAGTTACAGCTGGTGAAAAGTGAACTGAACTGAACTAAACTGAACTGAACAATCAATGATTGTCACAGATATTTGTCATGTTTTTCATTTTGTTACATTACATTGTTTGTTGCTGTTTAGTTTTTATTGTAAAAATGTCAATTGAATCTTTTTCTTTTGTTTATTTTGTTTTGTTTGTAACTCATGTTGCATCGCGTACATTCATTCGTACAATCGATCGGATTTCATGTAATTACATTGTTTTCTGATTCATAATTAATTCGATTGATTTTTTTTTTTTTTTTTTTGTTTTTGATTTATTCTCTCACTTCTCTTGTCCTTTATCTTTAGCATGGGTTTTTTTTTTTTTTTTTTGTCTTGTCTTTAAATGCATCTCATCTTTTGTTGGTACTGGTAGCCAACTGTTTACTAAACATTTGCTGCATAGCTGAGCTCAAACTCGATGCCTTGCATTGCATTGTATCGCATCGTCATCTCAATCGTGTTTCGTTGATAGCTTGTGAGTTTTCTGAGTGATGATTTAATGAGGCAACAACGATGTGGCATGTTGTGAATGAAATATTTTATGAATGTGGCAAAAACATTTCTCATTTTTCATCGAAACAAATGAAATCATGAATTGCACCATGCATCCACACATGTTGCTAAGTCTTATTAAAAAAAATAAAAACAACAAACAAAGTGTACAATGCATTCTGTGGTAATCAAAGGCATGAGTCTTAAAATACAATAGATAAAAGCTGCACAAATATTTCTTTATTTCATTTGACAAATTTTTAAACATTTTTTTAACTTAAAGAACTTTAAGAGTGCAAATCAAGTGACTCAAAGTGAAGAATATCGTTATAAAGCATAAAGGAAAACATGTCATCAACCCACACTCTAACACATTCACTCAATCACACTCATACTCCTTATCTTACATTCTGTGTATTTAGTTTTTATAAAAATAAAATATCTAGATACAAGGAAAGTCAAGCATGCCTAATGCATGAACAACCAAACCAGCAGAAAGCAAGGAAATAAGCGACAAGTTTCCTACAAAAATAAGCAACAACAAACAACTTTTGCTCCGCCTTTTTCTCATTAGAACTGAACAAATAAAAACGCCTTTGCATACAGAAAATTGGAGAAAAAAATCCCATAAAAAAGGACATGGACACTCATGTCTTTGAGAAAGTAAGCAAAAACAAAAAAAAAAGGAAACAACTTTAAAAAAAATTTTTTTAAATCTCATTTGAAAATTACATGGATAGAAAATTTTCTCTTTAATAAATTTGAATAAAATGTTTGCTATAAAAATAAGGAAGACGATAAGAAAAACTATTGAAACTTTCCCCCTACACAGATTAAAGGAAAATAGTATCAGAGATGCCGCTGCTGCGCATGAGAAGTTTTTCGCTGAAGCTTACTTTATTCGGAGCTCCTCCTATTTTCAACGCGCGAATCGAAATGGAAAACTTTTATACTACACGCACACACATATACTCATGCAAATACAAAGATAAACTAACCTTACACATAGACACTTAAGTACAGGGACACAGCAGGACCAGTATCAGCAACATTTCCCTCCTAGGAGGTTACTTTTTCTTTTTTATTCGTTTACTTATAGTTTGCTTCTGTGTGTTGCATACTTTTAGGTGGTTTCAAGCAAATGCACTTTACTTACTCACTATTCATGCATTTCTTTCTTGTTTCTCATCTTTATGTCTTTCTTTTATATATATATATATACATAAATAAATAAATATTTCTTCTCTTTATATATCAACTTAAGTAAACATTTATTTACTTGCTCCGCTCGTTGCTTTATGTATCTGCACAACTCACATTGCACTTCCACCTACCATTTTCCAACTTCAACGCAATTTGCAGATACTTGTGAGTACAGTAGGTGTACTATGCTGTACATATTCAATTTGTCCTCTACTGAAATTGCTTTCTCCTTTAACTCATTTCTGTTTCTCTCTTTGGTGCATTTTGTCAAATGATTTTTATACGTTTTTTTTTCTGTTGATTTATTTTCAGATTTTTATTCCCTTTTTTTTTGTTGTTTTGTTATGCTGCCAACTAATTTTGTTTATTTACTTGTTATACTCGTATCCTTTGATATACATTTCGTTGCTACGTACACGTCTTTGAATTTAAATTGGATTTTATTTACGTGCAAAGATTGAAATGCATTTTATTTTACTTATTAAATTATGAATGAATAACCAAAGCTGAAGCAAATTATTATGTTTCGCAGAATACTCTGCAGTCATCAAGAAGATTGGAATTGAAGAGAAAAACAATCAGAAGAAGAGATATTTTCTTATTTGAAGAAAATTTTTAATGAAGTTTTTATATGGAAAGCATAGCAAAAGCATAAATAAATTGAATAAAATTAGTAGAGAATCAATAGAATTTTTTTTTTTTTTTTCAAAATCTTGTTTTATCGATACTTGCCACCCAGTACTGAGAGATGCTCCTATGGATCCTGAATTGCAAAGTATTTTAGGTTCTAAGGACTGATTGAGAAACTGACATATAAACCATAAGAAGAGGATTACTAATTTTATTTAAAGTTTCTTCTTACTTAAGATATCGAATCAAATCTCTTTATTATAGTAAATAAAATAAAATTGAAAATATTTTAAATATTTCTCAACAGAAATTCCAAAGAACCCACTAACCATGTCAAACACATGCCTCGATCCGACAACAAACTAAAAGCAACAATAATCCAAATTGAATTTTAACTGCGCTGATTAAGATCACAAATGCCAAACACCAAAACCAACGCGTCCCGCCTAAGACCAAACCAAAAGTCAACATACCAAGTCAATCCAAGTAAAACAATGAACACTAAGTCCCCAGAAGAAGAAAAAGAAGAAGAAGGGTCCAACTCTGTGTTCGCCAACCATCCGACGGACGATAAAAATGGCAAAGCATAAATGTTACATAAAGCAAACAAAACTCATATGTGTACTAAAGAGTATGTATGGCATGCCATAACTAACTCACTCCTCAGTAGAGAAGAGAGATTGGACTGGACTGGACTTGACTGGTCTGGACTGAACTGAACTGAACTGGCAGGTGAGTTCAGTCAGCAGTCAAACCAACAACAGGCACATTAAATGTTTGCGTTTCCTGTGAGCGTCAGGAAATATTTCAAACATTTAGTAAATGTTTCTATTTCGGAAATAATTGCGGCCATGTAAAGCGAGACCAATAAAGATGTGGATGTGGATGTGTATGTGGATGTGGATGCGGATTTGTATGTGGAAATAGAGGTAGAGGTAGAGAAAGGTAATAACTACAATAGCTTAAGCGAAATGGCCACAATGGCAACATGGCTAATTCTTGCATGACAATTTCACATTCATAACCCTTTCGCTGAAGGTTTTTCATAATTTTTTTTTTTCCTTCTTTTTCTATTTCTTTTAACTTTATACAATCGCGGTTTTGTTCTGAAAACGTCGCCCAACATCAAGATACAAGATACTACGTCGCGGATATTGTTGTTGTTATTGTTGTTACAGTTAAAAATGGCATTTAGCCATGTTTAAGTTGTTAGCCACATTGTAGAAAGATAATAAAAGAAAAAAATGGCAACAAAAAATGCAAGAAATATTCAACTAATTGTGAATTTTTATGGTCTGGCAATTGTTGTTTGCAATGAGAAGAAGAAAAAAAAATAAAGAAATTAACTTGACTCACCATCATCATCCACCGAACATCACCTAATGAACATCAGATACTTTAAGTAAGAAAGGAATTTTCACTTGAAAAAGATACTTTCAGAATGAATAGAATAATAGTAGAATTAAGTCTTTAAGAGTGAGTGGTTTCTCTTGTTTGTTGTTGTGAGATGCCATAAAAACAATTTAGTCAGCAATAAAAAAATAAAATAACTTTCAATTGATTGCTTGCTGTTGAGTTTGTAACTCAAGTATCTAGATACAATATTGCCCAAATCGATTACTGTTTTTTTTTTTCTATTTTATTTTATTTTATTTTGCTATCGTTAAAACTGTTTGTGCTTCAGCAAACATCAAAGCGCGTTGAAAAGTTGAAAGGTTACTGCTGCCACTTGAATGTTCCTGCAACGAACGAGAAATCATTGGGGGCAGGCGTGCCGAGAAAGTAATAGAGTAGCGCTGAGTAGGTGTAACACTGCCGCCAGCAGCCGCCCATTAAATGGCTTATTTGAACCCTTTTTCCGTACTCAGTTTACTTTTGATAGTAGTAAATTGTTCCCTTTCTTTCCGTTTTTATTTTTTTTTTTTTTTTTGTTACAATTTTAAAGTAAATATTTACCTCAAGGGTGCATTTGTGAAATTTATTGCTTAAAGGCGATTGTTCCTTATCATCATTATGATGATAATAATGATATTGGTCAATGTTAGTGACCAATTTGAGAATATTTTCAATTTAAAAATTTAGAGTAATAAAAATTTATATCATTACGTTCTCACAGATACTTTCTATCTTTATTGATGACAATTCTCCGAGGACATCTGTAAAGAGTGAACTACCCTCATCTTAATTTAACATTGACATGCGTAAAAAATCTTATTTGTAACAAATTATATCTTAATGAAGACTGAGAATAAGGCTAAGACTGAATATGGTAAATTGTATTGCCACTTTCCCTCCCCCGAAACAAATCTCATGCAAATTCGTATATCAAACAAAGGCCTGATTCTGGTTTAGGTATAGTTCTTGTTGCTTCGCAGACAGTTGACAAATGATGCAGACGACATCAGAAGTTAATCGCTGAGATTTCTCAGCATTAACAAAAGTCAGAAAACTTCGATGTCGACCTGCATTTTTAATAATAATTCAAACAACTTAACATATTGTTAACAGAACCAAGCCAAATTCAAATCGAAATACGTCAAAACAAAGTAGTGAAGGAGCTAAAAGTGGAAGTGACTCAAAAAGGATTCTATTGTTTGCTTTTGAGAAATGAATCAGTGAATGAACTAAGCACCAACCAACCAACCAACCATCAAATATATCCAACATCATCCAACAATGTAACGAAAACGACAATGTCTTAAAGGATTGTAATGTCCTTGGCTGATGCTGATGCTGATGCTCTACTCCTGTTTGATGATGAGTTTGCTGCTTTCAAATCGAATCGAATACTTTATGCCCGTCATCATTGTCGAAGTTGTCGTTCTTCTTTAAGAACAAGAAACAGAAATCTATGCAAATATATGCAGATCCGCTTTCGTCATGTCAACGTAAGGCAAATCGTATTTTAGGCCAAAGAACATGATTTCTTTGTTTTCTTTTTTTTTTTACTCTCTAATACTTGAATTTTTCTCCTCTCCTCTCCATCATCAACTTTATCACACATGCTTAAGTTCTTTTTTTGTTTTCTCTTTTTAAAATATAAAAATTGTCTAAAAAGTGAATTCGAAACTAAACTAAAGGACCAAAAAAAAAAAAAAAAGAAATTCTTACTTTAAATAAAAAATGCAAAATAAATGCGTAAATCTTCTTTGAAAAATGCTTCTTTCTGTCTGAAAAGTTTCAAGTCTTGCAGGTGGCAGGCAACAGTTTTTTCTATATTCTTCCTTTTTTTTTTTTTTTGTTACTTTTATTGTTACTCGTGTAATTTCATGTCTATCTCAGAGTCTTATACATTTTCTTGGATTTGAAAATCTTTAGCGCTTCATCTGTTATGCAAAGAAATCAAAATATATAAAGCATATTTTATACACCTCTTAGTAGGCAACTTTATAATTTCATAGGTCATTGAATGATATTTGTTAGATACAGTAATCGATAGTAAAGTAGACCTCATCATCTCTACAGCTTCTGATTCTACAGTTTAGTGGCATTCGTTTCAATCAGGCAATCAGGCATAAGATGGCCATCTGCAACTATGTCGAGCGCTTCAAATTCCTAACTGATCTTTAGATTCCAGTAATTTTACATGAGGACACTTGAGCCAATAATTTATCGTCTACCTTTTCTGACTCTCAACTTAAAAATAAGTTGCTTACGAGTTGCTAATGGCGCGCCCAGTTCTTCAATGAACGCTAGCTCTTAACTAAGATCAGCATGGCAAACTGTTGAAATCATGTTATGTGAATTGTTACTGAAATCATAGCATTACGTATGTGTATAAGCATCTGGAACTAAATTAGATAATAATTCCAACTCACTTCTAACTTAATTCCAAAGTCTTCAATGTTGGTTCTCCTAACACTTCACATTCTTCAATGCTTTCTTTTATCCAGTACTTTAAGCGTAAGTAAAATGAAAATTCATTGAAACACAAAATGCTATACAAGAAAAAAAAAGCCAAAAAGAAAATAAACACCGATACTCTCGTACGACCGATAACAAGGAGAATCAAAGTCAGCCGGAATATTGTACTTTACTTCAGTGGCAAGGCAACCGAATTGATGGCACACATTTCTAATTGGAAACCATACGCACGTGTGCAATACTCACATTTGATTCCTCAGCCACTCAAAAACTCCCCCACTCAGCCATCTATCTACCTGACTACTTCAATCAACAAGTGTGAGAGTTGTGTATATTACGCCCACGGGCGTGACTCTTTGTATTTTTGTGTTGAAAATTTGTTCTATAAGCGTTTTTTGCTGTTGTTTTAAAATTTTTGTTAAAGCCTCCGTCGTCCTTGTGTTATTCATTTGTTGTTTGTTTTTTAATGCTCACAGCTATTATTTGTTAAATGAAGCGATTTGTTTGTTATCATTATTCGTCGAAGCATTAAAACATTTACGCATAAATATTTTTTATATTGTTTTTTGTCCTGTGGTTGGTTTTGAAACTCTGTTATTCGTTTTCGCCCTCATTTTAAACATTTTTTGTTCAACAATTTATTTATTTTTATTTTTTTTTTTATAACTTATTTTTGTTTATGCGAGTGTGTGTAAGTTGTGTGAGAATTCTAAACATTGTAAACCATGTGCTTAAAATGATGTTCATTGATAACTAAGCGCAAATCATCAAATAGAGAAAAATACTTCAAACTCTGATTCAATGTTGTCCTCTTATAAAATATTAAAGTAAATCAGGAACATTGGTAAATGATTAATTAGTGTCAAAAAGTATTTTAACAAAGTCAATTCACCATTAGATGGCGTTAGATGACTTGCGCATATACACATGTCTTTTCCGAAAAGCAATTCCGAAATCATAACTCCATTTAACTCCGAATACATACAATATATGTTGTGCCTTCTAATCTATAAAATGTTGTGATACTTGTTGTATCTCGTTCATATCAAAACATAAAAGTTATAAAGTTGATTTGTTTTCCTATTTATCTATTTATCTTTTTGTTTATTTATACATGTATCTAAAGGATTTCTTAATATTTTATTTTATTTATTATAAAAGTTTAATTAACTCATTAATTTGCTACGCACATCTACACAAAAAAAAAAAACATACCATGAAAACAGGTAACATTTTTTTCATTTCTCAAATAATTACAAAAAAAAAAAATTCCTATAAATAATTGCGCGCATTCGAGGCTGCTATAATTTAAAGTAACTTCATGTTGTTACAATTATTTTAAACAATAATAATAGTAACAACGAAAACTACATGTAATTATCATGTTAATAATAACAATCCACTTGCAACGAAATTGCACTTTGACACGCACATTGTGTGTGTGTGTGTGTGTGTCTATTGTATTATTTGTATATAAGATACCTCATATTGTATTGTAGATTGCACCCCAAAAAATATTGTAGTTGCTCTAATCAAAGTGCAACAATAGCGAATAACAACAAAACAAACAAATGAAGAAAGGAAAATAGCAAACAAACTATGGTCTCATCAAAGAATAGATACACTTCAGATATGAATTATTTTTTTATTTATTTTTCTTTTAAGATTAGATTAGATTAGATTTGAGAAGGGTGAGACCTCGAGACAGTTGCATTACAGTTCCTCCGAGATTCTGGTATTCATTAAGAATTCCAAGATTTTCTTGAAAGGTAAATCTGCAATTTCACTTGATTGCATAACTGGTTTTCAAGCTAGCGGAATCCGGCCCAAAGGAGACCGTCATTATGGCATAGTAAAAGCTCTACCTCCTATCTCTTCTCCATTGCATAGTCTTCATTGATCATTTACGGCTGATACGCACGTAATGTATATGTTTCATCACTCTGCAATGTTCTGTTAAGAAACTTGAGACCTAATAATATCTAATACCTTTTCATGTTAGTTCCAGTAAATCTTGTGTTCAAGGCAGCCCGCAGAATAGCTCTGTTCCAATGAGAACGTTAGAAGCTTCTTTGCTGGTGAGTTCATTTGCCTCTTCGTTCCCAAAAGAACCACTATGCACTATGATGCAATTCCAAACAATCTACGATTTGCTTGCATTCAATGTGAATAATTAAAAGTGGCACACTTTAATTCTTCTCTTAGGCATAGTTCTATTGAATGAAAAATGAGTTATCCCAGCCCATGCGGCTGAATAGAAGTTTTCTAGTATTTTCCCCATAAACTCCTGTTCCAACACCAGTGTCCGTTTTAGAGCCATCCGTATATCACACCAAGGAGCCACAGATACGCTTGGGTCTCTAACTGTTTAAAGTGGAATAATCATTTTGAAAATTAATCATACTGTTTTTTAATCCATAATCCAAATATAGTTCTTGTACTTTTACATTTGTATAACGTCAACAATATTTTTAATTTTAAGTTATCGGTTTAAGTTGGCGGGTTAAAAAAAGTAATCTGCTTAAATTGGCGAGGAAAAAGGAACAAAAAAGGTCATCGTTTTAATTTGACAAGTCGCATTGCACCGCAATATTATGTACTTGCCTTGTGCTGCGGATTGGACAGCCTTGGTGTGGAGTCATATTAAGTTACGTAACATTATAATTCTATGCAATATCAAATCAAATTGTCTTAAATTTAAAATATTGTATAAGAAAAACATTAAAATTTCAATGATACTATAGCATCTGACCTAATCTGGCAATGCTAGAAACCTAGTCGGCCCAAATGGGGCTTGTAATCTTATTTAAGTTTGAATGTCTGGTTTATACAATACTTGTATCATGACTATGGTTAAGTTTGACTAAATATTGCCAAATTTCATCTCTTTCTATTTATAATAGAAAGTCTAATACTCATCTAACAGTTTAGTTTTGTATAGTGGCATTGCCTCATATAAAGACACCATACAAACTTTCATGTCAAAACCTGAGTGAACAGAAAGGCAAACCGCAGATTAAAGTGATAAAACTTAGACCCACAAAAAGGGTATATAAATCAACCTATTGTTAATATGTTTTTGGTTACTTTTGCTATTGTTGCACAAGTTATTGTTACTAGTGAATTGAAATTCCTGTTTTCATGATTTATTTGTTCCACAGTCTTCATCCATTCCCTTTTCCCCCACTGGTTCATTAGCTCTGGTTTTCTTACTTCCCATGTTCAATGCTGCGTACTTTGAGCTTGCGCGAATTAATTAAATAATTATATTCTCCTCTTCTTCTTATTTTTTTTTTTTTTTTTGCAATTAATTTTGTTGGAATTTCATTTGGTTGTTAGTGTGTGTTATGCGTGTTACTAAGCAAAAGTCTAACTTTAATAGTTTTGAATAATTTTGCAAAGATCGCGTTTACTTCACACATTTAAACTAACACATAATTTATTTGATTAACGCAAAATAATTGTAGTTTTTGCTATGAAGGCTTCGTACTTATATTATTGCCATGCAATGATTTTTTCTTTTAATGTTACTCACCAATTAAAGCCCAATTAATTTTTATAATCAACATTATTAAAAGCAGAGAAGCAGTGCGTATGCTTTATATTGATTTATAGATAGACCCTTTGTTATCCCTTTTCCCATTTATTTAGTCATTCATTTATTAATTAGAACAATATTTATGTGAGTAAACTTTTTCTGCAAGACTTTAAACTTGGCCCACAATACTTCAAGCGGAAATTTGTTTCGTCCTTGGTTTCCTTGAAAAAGAATTCCAGTGTCTGAGTTAGTAATGAAGCCACAGCAATTAAAATGGCTTATTTGATTACAACACGTTAATTGCCAAGTTTTATTCTAAGTAGAGATGACTTCTTCATTTCGTTTGTGGCAAGGATAAGAAACAGGCCGCCACGTAATAAATTCTTCGAGCATTAATTTCTTATCAGCAACACAAGGAAGCTTACAGTAATGATAGGAGAGAATGAGGGTGAAACGATCCCTCAGGATTAAAGGAACTTCTGCTTTGCTTCATGCGAAAACGCGCACGAAATAAAAGTTTCCAGTTAAAACTTTCAACACCTTTGAGTGGCTGCAAGAAAAGTTTTTCTTGTCCGCGCGATAAGCGTGTAGCATGCTAATTGGAAGGAATGGTAGGTAGGTAGAATAAAAGGGAAAAGAAAAAATAAATTCATAAAAAGGAAAAGATTTGAAATTAACTGAATCCCTTTAAACTAAATTTTCAGTCATATTTACCACATTACAGCAAAGGATATCCGCATTTCATTCTTTTACAGAAAAAAGTTGGGATTAAAAAATTGTATACCAGGAAACTCATACATTAATACCATAAATAGCAATGTCAAGACAATGTCGTCATTGTTGTCCCATGAAACTTTAGTCCCTAATCCTCGCCAGACATGAAAGCGTTTAGATTTGTTAATCCCGGAAATCATTTCACTGCGCAAAAAAAATTCTGCATATGTTGGCTGAAATATGTCAACAGCTTTGAAATTGCATATAATTAGCTTGAAAAAGGCCGGAAAAACAGGAAAATAGCGAAACAATGTTGCAAGGAAGGAAGTTGCATGTTTGCCTCAAGTTCAATTTGCTGGTTGGGTACCCTGACTATTGGTTTGTACTTGGAATGAGTTTAAAGTGAGACTATAATTTCCATTATGTTTTTATTTCATATAAGTCGCTTTAAAATATTTTTTTTAACAGTTTTCTTAAAGATATTCACAAGCAAATGAATATTATGTGTTGTATATTTGTAGCAGCCTTTTAGGAGACTTGCTTAATGTTGTCCATTACTCAAACTTTCTACAATATAATAATCTGAACAAAACTATAAATAAAAATCAATGTGACTCTCCTGCTTTGTTATCATTATCTGTGTATTTTTTATTAGCATCTTTTTCTTTCCCCAATGAAATCCTTATGAAATACAATAAAAAAAGAAAATAATAATCATATTGCGTAATCATCCAAGTTGCCACCACCCACTGAGCCAAAAAAAAAAAAAAACAATTTAAGACAACTACTTGCAGAAACCTCATACCGCATACTCCAGGACATAACATAGCTTAACTCACCGCTTAGTTAGTTGCCAAGAAAGTGAGGCAATAAGGTATTTTGTTTGCCTAAAAAAAATATAAACGCGCATCATATGTTGGACATCCTGTCGCTTCATTGAGCTGTACGAGTAATAATGCCACAAACGACAAGGCAACAGCAACAATGACAGAAAATATTGCCAAGTTAAGTCCTTTAAGTACTCGCAACGTGTGGCCAAAAGGACTTTTGACTATACAGAAATACAAAAACAAAAAAATGACACAAAGAAACAAGAATAAAAAAATGGCAAACTTGCATATACCATACTAGTCAAGTTAAGTGAGTGAAAGCCTCTTTCTTCTTCAAGTGGCGGAAGACTTAACAAATCTCAAGTTTTTGGCGCTAAAATTTATGTGCGTCCGGGCGTAACTTCATTATGCAATGACCTACAGTGTAATAAGGCATTGACGGCGACGATATTACACTTTGTTAATATGCCGGGAAATGGGTGGATGAAGCACAAAGACATGGCAAATTTATGGCTGCTTTATTGTATAGAAACTGAATAAAAGTTTTTGCCACCTTTTTGTTTTTAAAAGATGTAGAAATTTTTAAACTTAACGTTTTTTGTTATGCAGTTTTAAGTAACAGAAACTTAATCGAAACTTCAGTTACTCATCTCGTGTAGTTTGTATTATATTATCAGTCAACACACCGCGGGTGTTATTGTAAATACTTAACTACTTAACTAACTAACACACTTACTTGCTATCGATTGGGCTTATCTAAATTGGGTTATAATGACACTGGAATTACTTAGACCTGATAGAGAATACTAACCAGTAGTCAAAATTGTAGTAGTCTATAAAAGTTACTCAGAGCGTTAACAACATGTGGTTATACTCGGGTCTATTGTTACTATTCTGTTTGGGTCTAATCCAACTAGATGCTGCCGAAATCAAGCCTCAAATGAAGGCAGTGCGCTATGACAACTACAAAGTTTACAAAGTAAAAATCAATGACCTGGCGCAGTGGCAACAATTACAGGCTCTTGAGAGAGTTTATAAAGTAAGGTCTCTCATCACATTAATATTTTATCATAGATTAAATCATTTATCTTTGGACTAAAAAGCTTGATTATTGGCGTGAAATACGTAAACTAGGCGAAGAATGTGATGTAATGCTGCCCCCAAGCACTCAAGCGGTCTTTGAACAATTTCTGGAACGTGGCAATTATAGTTATGGCATAAAGATTGACAATTTACAAAGGTTGGTATATAAATCAAAAGTTATCTAAAATATGTGACTTTTTATAATCTTTAATCTGATATATAGTGTAATTGATGCACAACGCCCACAACAACGTGCCTTTGGCATGGAGTGGACTCAATATCATACTCTAGATGAGATTTATGAATGGCTGGATGTTATAGAAGCACGTTATTCCAATATCGTAACACCATTTAGCATAGGTAAATCCTATGAAGGTCGACCTGTACGTGGTATAAAGATCTCCTATAAGCCGGGTAATAAAGCTGTTTTCATTGAGGCCAATATACATGCACGCGAATGGATCACTTCATCAACAATTACATATTTCATTGATGAATTGCTAGTACCACGCAATCCAGCAGTTAGAGACATAGCGTATAATGTAGATTGGTACATAATACCAGTGCTGAATGTAGATGGTTTTGTTTATTCGCATGAAAAGGTTAGTACATACGTTCGTTATCTGGTGATAAGATTAACATAAAATGCGCACAACTATCGCTATATGAGTATCATAAACTAATCAATTGATTGGAAGCTAAAGATTTGACTATTTGGTAAATAAATAATATAATTTATACTTAGGAACGTCTTTGGCGTAAGTCTCGACTGCCTTCGGATCCCAAAGGCAAATGCATTGGTACAGATTTAAATCGAAATTTCGATTATTTATGGATGTGTAAGTTGTTTTATTAGTAATAAGATCTATAAATTAATTAATATGTTATTTTTTAGTGGTTGGCGCCGATTCCGATCCATGTTCAGAGCTCTATGCTGGCCCCTCAGCACAATCTGATCCTGAAATTGCACAGCTAACCGCATACATAAATAACACTATACCTGCCGATACCATAAAGATTTATATCTCTTTACATTCCTATGGACAATATGTACTATCCCCATGGGGTCATACGGACACTGAGTACCCAGAACATTACCCGCAAATGATGCACGTCGGTAAAGGTTTTGCTGATAAGCTCTTTAGACGTTATGGAACTGTCTTTGAGTATGGTTCCAGTGCAACAACATTATGTAAGTCATCAATTGAGCTGAGAATTAAACAAATATTGGATTAAATTTTAATGGTCTCATTGCAGATAAAGTCTCTGGATCGGGTAAGGAATGGGCCTATGCTGTGCAAAACATTAAAATACCTTACACTATTGAACTGCGCGATAAAGGTAATAAGGGTTTCGTCCTACCACCTGAGGATATTATACCAGTGGCGCGTGAAGTAACTGAAGGCTTTGTGGGCCTGATTGAAGCTGCTAGGGAAGTAGACATTTTATAAGAAATTTTGTTAGGAGACTTTAAATTTCATTAATTAAACAAAATCTAATTTCTCTTTAAATAAAAATCCAGTACAATTGAAATACAACTTTGCTCCTCTGTGTCTCACAGTTCGTTAGATGGCATAATAACAGTAAATAAAGCAGAGAAAGCTGCAAAAAGCTCCGCCCCAAAATAGCAGCAACAGCAACTGTGAGAACCATGCGCCATACTTTGCTCCAATCGGCGCTAAAGTCGTAAAATCCAATTGGAAAAGCTTAAAGCGACGAAAACAAAAAAGATATAACTTTTTGAAGTATTTTTCTTTTTGTTTTTTTATCTTTTGATTTCTTTTTCCTCGTAGGCGAAAACAATAATGTGGCCAGTTCGCACAAGTCTCCGCCTATTTTCAACGCGCGCACATGCAACACCAGCATCCTTTGAACTTATGCTTGTATGCTTTTTATTTTTTTACATATATACATACACATGTATCTAGCTAGAACCACACACACTCATACATATATAAGTATATACAAGATATGCATTTGACAGGTGCCTACGTGCTTCTGTGCGCTAGCAAATAGCAAAGCAAGCCCAAGCCACACAATATCCTTTCCTTCATCGGGCATCTTATGTAAAATGGCGTTAGCTTCATTTTATAGTATTGTATTGTATATATTTACTTCTCTTCTTGTACATAGATCACACGAAATGCAGTTATCTTTTCTATTCTATTCTATATTATTTTCGTTTTGTTTTTTTTTTTTTTTTTTTCTACTATTATTTTTTATTCTTTTTTCAATTTGTCTAATGAAATTGCGTCTTGCAATAAAACAGCAGCAAGAGAAAAAAAAATCAAGTTGGGATACTCGTACTAGTATATGAGATGACACTTTTTTGTTGTTGGCATTGCTACTGCTCCTACCGCTGATCCTACATGCTTTGATGCTCATGATTGTGGTGTTTGTCATGCTTCTGTTGGTGTCCTTGCTTGCTGATGCTTTTCTTTGGTGGTTTCTGCATATAAATTGGAATTTTCTCAACCAACGTGAATGAATTTGTTTTTCACTCTCGTACTCATCTCGTACACATCTTCATCTTCTTTAGCTTGTCGGTTGCACCTTTATGACATTTTCTACAATTTTCTTACTTTTTCACATCATTCCATTTTACGTTTTTTTTTTTATTATTATTATTTTCTTGGTCCTGTGCACATATTGCGGTGATGAATTTTTTTGCTTTGAGTTTCTCTCTTTGTAAGTGGCATGTGAATGTGTGTGTGTGTGTGTGTGTGTATGTGCCGTTGACAAGGATGTTCAACGTGCATCCTGTCGTCGCCTTAGTTTCTGCTATCCTTCGTCGCTCGTTGTTTGTTTTGCTAGTAAAAAGTACTTAACTAAATTGCAAAAAAATAAAGCAAAGAAAAGCAAACCAAACCAAAGGAAAAGAAAAGAAAAAATGAAGCTTTACGCCATGAAATGAAATTTGTCAAATGAAAAATTCGTTTGCTATGAGATTTACGACTAGTGTAAGAGTATGGCAAATAATAATAAAGAGAAAAACAAAACTAAAGATTCCGGAAATGAAATAAAATGTTTTTATGAAACTGAATTATAGTGTGAATAATGCATAATTTTGTAAGAAAAATGTATTCAAAGCGACTATGACAGAGAATTTAAAGAGTTTATAGGGAACACAGAACTTTTTCAGAAATTTATAGAACTTCTTCAAGAGAATCCTGATGATATCGAAAATTGAAATATTTAATTCTACAGATTTCATTGATCAATTTGTATTCAAAAGACAGGCAACCATAAATAAAATGAATGAAAAATATGAAGGAAAAAGCCTTCAAATTAATAAAACACAATTTTTTCCGCCTTTTCCTTCTTTATTTTAAACTGGGATTCTCCTTTTATTAATAAAATTTAAAAGAAACTCAACTGGGTGGCCAAGTCTTAAATTAAATATCTTTAGCAAATAGTAAATGAAGAAGTAATAGAAAGTACTTTACTGACTGCAATGAGTAGGGCAAACTGATATTTGAGATCCTCATAAATGAATAAAACGGTTTTCAATTCAACAGATCAACCCTTTACCAAGTATTTGTGACCTGAAGCTTCAAATTAAGTTATCTGGATTTACTGAAATTGGTATAGGCAGACATCGATCCATTCCTTTTTGGGGTTCCGGACCGAAAGAGTACCAAATGGAACCCTATCGCAGAGACTTCGTTGGCCGTCCGTCCGTCCTTGGGTCATATCTCATAAACCGCAATAACTAGAGAGAATGTGTAGTTCTATCGGGGGATCAGCAGCAAATACTAAATCTAAAATATTTTCAAAAACTCAAGAAAAATTTTGGTTTGTATGGCAGCTATACGATCCAGTAATTCCACGATCTTGAAATGGATGGTTGGTGGCTATATATCAGAAACTTATTGTATATTACCGAAATTTCAGTTTGATCGGATTACTAGGGAGGTCATCTCCCATACAAACCCCCATTAAAATTCAGGTTCTTATTAGAAAAACTTTTTTTGTTTTTTGTTCTATTGAACTAAACTTTAGATACTATAGGTTTCTAAAAAAGAGGCGGTACATCTGTTGGAATCAGCCAAATCGGCCAACTAGGAAGAATACCTCCCACACAAACGCACCATTAAACTTCAGGTTCTTATTCGAAAAACTTTTTTTGTTTTTTGGACTATTGAACTGATATTAAGATACTATAAGTTTCTGACATAGGCGCGGTACATTTGTTGGAATCAGTCAAATTGGACCGCTAGGGGAAGTACCTCCCATACAAACCCCAATCTGGTACGGAACACTCAGTGTACGAGTCGACTCGCACTTGGCCCATTTTTTAAGTCTCTGATGCTGACAAAATCAAAATGGTTTATATTACGTTTAAACATTGCATGAGAAAAGTAACCGATAACACAAAACCCGACATGCCTCACTTTTGTTTACAATTTTGAATATATTTATCGATGTTTATCGAACTGAACTGAAACAAATAATTTAGGTCTGGGCAATAGATCAGTTGTCAGTCTCAGTCCAACACGTTTTTCAACGTAAGGAAAACTGAGAGCTGGAGTGATAGCTGAACTGATTTGAAATATTTAGAATTGATCCAAATTTAGTATTCATGTTAAAAAATTCTAATTGAAACAAAACGTTTACCTACTCTAAAGTCTTTTCAAAAATCCCATGATGCCAAACTATTGTAACCAATACAGAATTGATTGATCGTTTAATGAGAAATCATAGTGACAGTTAAAACTAAAAACCGTTTTAGAAAATTAAAGGAAAATATCAAATTTAATTCAAAACTACAAAATCACTTTTAATTGCTGCCAAAACAATAAACTTTGAAGACAATTGATGCATTGACAGATCGATACCATTTCAAAGTATAGACCATTGAGAGAGCTGCAACTTGAGTAGAAATCCAAATATTGACAGACGTCACGTTCGCGACCACGCAAAACTTGTTACCATTTTGACACTTTAGCCAAAGAAAACTTCGCACATTCACGCTTACACAGCGACACACATACAAACACACACACTCATTCAGTTATTAAAAGTCTAGAAGTCAAGCGTCTGACTCCATTATAAGAATATCGACGCCAACTTGAACGCCTTATTCCCTAAGCGCTAAGAAAAGAAAATACTGAATATCATGCCTTACTACAATATGAGTCTACGGCGACAATCATCATTGTCATCATGAAATCAAGTGACGACGCCTAAGAGCTGCGGCGTCTCAACCATTTTTGGGCAAAAAGCGTTTAAAACGTATACCATAGAGAATATGGAGTGGTTTGGATACGACGAATGGCGTTCATAGCGCACGCATAGATGGCGCTTGCAACACCAACGCCTACTGTACTTACAGCATTGTGATCATCGTCATCATCATTATCATCATTGAGATCATCATCTGAAACGCAGCTTGAGTTTTGTAGTTATGACAAGCAAGCATTCGAATTGTCTGCGGGAAAGCCTTAAATGGCCAAAGGCAAAGCCAGAGTCAGAGCAAGACTCTGGTAAGAGATCTGAGATCCAGACCGAGCCAGACAACCGTTTATGGTACGGCGACGACGATGACGACCGACAGCAGCGGCCGACGATGATGATAAAAACAACGACGACGACGACGACGACAACGCCGACGATGAACGCTCATGACATTCTCGACGCAAAAATTGCAGGAAACGCGTTGTCAAGTTGTTGGCGCGCGAGAGAGTCAATCTCAAGAAGATTGGCATTTCTTATGAATTTGTACGCATGTGTAATGGAAAAAGTGCCTTAAACCTTATATAGCGAAAAGAAAACAGACAAATGGAAGGACAGCCTGAGATACTCATACTCAGACTCTTAAGACTGCTGGACTTACGCAGTTTCATGTTCACGAGTATTTTTTGTCTGCAAAAGTGACTGTGACTTATGTCGGTCGGTCGGTTGTTTGGTCGGTTGGTCGGTTGTTTGGGTTCTTCCTTGCTTGCTTGGTTGATTGTTCTCTCCATCTGTCTAGACATACAACAAGAACAACTACAAATACAATAGCAACAAGAAATCACAGCATAAAAAGCAACAAGAATGAATCAGAAAACCTTATAAAGCCAAGTTGGCCACATCATGCACACATCATCATAATCATCATCATCAACATCATCGCCACCATCATTGTCAATGGCTAAATTTCAATGAGTAAAGGCAAACTGATCTTTGGGATCCTCATGAATGAATGAAACGGCTTTCGATTCAACAGACTCCAACCCAAGCCAAGCCAAGCCAAACCAAACCAAACTAAACCAAAGCAAACCAAGTCTTAGAGCAATTAGTATGCGTAGATTGTGATCGCTCAAGAAAATAATGCTAATTTTTTTTACTCATAGCTGTAGTTGTTGTAGTTGTACTTAGTTGGTGTTGTATGCTTCAACATTGTTTTGTGGCATTCCCTGAAGTTGGACGCAGCTGTTATACAATAGCTGTCTGATGTCTCTGCTGTCTGAAGTTTTCCTGATCTGGTCTTGTCTCTGTTGATTTGTTGATCTGCACAAATTTATCAATGAGAACTATTTGTTAAAGCAACGTCAGCCATCATCATTGAGGAGGAGTAACGCAATTACAAATGCATTCCAAACCAAATTTGGTGTTGATACAAAATACGTTAAATAATATAATGTTGTAAGAAGTTAGATGGAGCTCAATAAAAACTTTTATTTATCTTTTACATAATTATAAATGAAATACAAAAGTCACAAGGCTAATAATATGTCCAATATATTGTATTATATTGTATTTTATTTAAAAGTATGTTCGATTATTATGTTTATAAGACATGGCCTTTACTCCATAAGATGAAATTGTGACTCCATCCCATTCTATAATATTTTTAACCATATACGAACCGGCATACACATGCACCAGTTAATTAGACGAATAGTCTACTAGACAGTGAGACTCTTCCAGAAATAGGTAAATATTACCTCTTAGTTGATTAATATTGGATAAGCTTAAGTTCATCGTTTCCAATCACCCGCATTCCAGTTTAACCATTTTATTAGAGTTAAAGCCCAAAACGGAGGCGAAATATATTGGCAGATACAATGGGTTAGGGATACTTACATATTATCAAAACATAAAGAGTTCATATAGCATACCCAATGACCAAAATCATAGTAGTAGTTATCAATTCAATTAAAAATCTGAGACCATTGGGAAGGATGAGACTTCCAAGATTCGTTTCCATTCGACTGGGGAATAGTGCCGTACAAATAGAATAATATTTTTTGTTGCCATTTTTAGAAAATATGCTTTATTAAAAAATAAGTACATTTGAACCAAATATTAAAATGAAATAACAATAACTTATAACTTTTTGCAATTAATGAATTCTAATACAAGATTTTTTTAGCACATCGGTCAAATAATTCTAAATATAATACGAAAAATTGAGTGATTATTTTAATTGATAAAATTTTAGAACTCATAAATTTGATGTCATTTGTACAAATAAAGTACAATAATTGTAAATGAACCACTAGCTCCCAAATGTCTTTACCGATATATGGTACCACGAAAAAACTTTTCAAGCGATTACGGCTAATACCGAGGAATCTGTCCGCCGGAGAATTATTGCATAACATCAAAAATATAATAAATGCGATTCCCACAATTATTGGCAAGAAATCACCATCGAAGTATAGAAACATTTCTACTTCAAGCCCCCGGAATCCTGATTTGAAGACGACCTCCGGATGAATTGCTTGTAATATAGCATTCGCCAGAAACCCCACGTAAATGATGGTCACATCAGCAATTCGAAATAATGTATTCCATATATTTGCATGTGGCATTGTTGTAGCTTCTTTTTCTCTGGCTTAATATTTCTTAAGCAAGGATTTTTTCTAAATTTTTCTGAGAGCTTATTTTTTACGTATGTTGTAGTAGTAATGACAAATCAGTTTTATTTTGTTTGATTGAAATACAGGAATCAGGTAACTAGGGTGATCAACAAACAAGAAAAAAACAATAAACCCCGTGATGTTGCCTTAAAACCCATTTGGTTTATATGCAAGTAGGATCATGTCATGTGAAGTAAACAATTCCAGCAAATCGTCCAATTGTGACTTGTTTAGATATCATACACAGCTTGGAGATCAAATCGATGGTTGTCCAAGTCCAGTACCTCGGTCTAATCCTGGACAGGTGACTCACCTCTTTCAGCTAGCTACCCCTATGGTTTGTTTGCAACATTATCATAGACATAGAGATCTAAAGATAACTACAATACTCGATGCAATATATATACGCAACAGCTGTTATAATCAGCGGCTTCAAACCTATTGAAATACAATATACTCGTAACTCTTACCCAAGGTGCGACACGACGCAGACTATAGTGACTATACCCAAACGATCTTTCACAAAGAAGTAGGTTAGTACCTCATGTAATTATTATTAATCACAATAATATTTTTATAGAAACTCTAACACTTTTGCCTTATTCAGGTTTTATGGACCAGAAACAATGTCAGTCTTCCTATCAATGTATCACAATTCATCAATTTTCTCACTGACGAGAACTTTTAAGATAATTCGAGACGCCTAAGAAGATTGAATAGAATGTATATATTTTAGTAAATGAAGAATTTGGAAGAAATTTAGATATTGTTCGAATTTCTCGTCTTTGATTCATGACATGAGATAAGTTAGGCTTCCGGTTCTCTGTGTGCACAACGCAGGTTCAGACTCAGCTCCAGCTGATCAAATCTTCATAGATGGTACTGTACGAGTATCGTACTTACTCATAAATAAGTAACCTAGATACTTTTGTTTTTGATTTCAATATTTTGATATTGTTACGAATTTCTTTCCCTTTCCTTAGTTTAAGTCTCCATCTCTTCCTTGGTTATCACCCGGGATAGCTTATTTCATTCACAAATTCTTCGGCGAGAAACTATTTTTAACAATCAAAGAAATATTCGTCTTTCCATCTTTTCTCACCTACCCATTCGAGGCGTACGCTGCTCCTTGATCAGCACCTTGTGCAGTACCTATCAATCGCTACGATTTATCGTAACAAAATTAATAAATCTTATTGTGTTACAACAGTTTATGGGCGATTTGAGTCTGAATAAATGTACTTTATCCCACAAAATTCTGTATTCTGAATGGCCTAATATTATTAAACATATTCATTTTGTAACCAATTTATAATTTCCATCAACATTTTCCAATCTTTACATCAACACAAATATACAATATTCAATTTACGAGATTTTTTATTCCTATAAATCATTGTTAATGCTAACTTTTTTGTTAATCTTTAAATTACTCAAAGCATATAAAAAAAATTGAATTAATACCATTAAATGACTAAAAATATATAAACCCATTAAACAAAGAGTATTAAAATAATTCATTGCCCCATATATATTGGTATCACAGCAGGCATTGCAAAAGTCTTGAAAATATACCAAAAATTGCCATAATTCTTGAATCACATAAGCCACCATAATCAACCATTTTAAATTGTAACAGTGAAATCGCTTTGGCAATTTTTTCTTGATCCAATCAAACCAGGATTGTTTTGCTAATAATGGTAAAAAATAGATGTTTGATTTAATATTAGTCCAATATGATGACTCCTGATATTTCCAATAGATGTAAAAGTCATAACTGAAATAGCTCGGATATAGATAAGTCACTTTTGGTTGAAACATTCCAAAAGAAGATTTCAATACAAGTAGCAAATAAATCTTTAATGCTTCTTTATCAATCTTAAATAGATCCATTTTGAAGACTTCGTCTGAGAAAGGGATTCTTATCTTGCTTTTAATTTTCTTTTGTAATATAAAATCGATCGAATGTATATATTTTTTGATGGATTAGAGTAAGAAATATATTTAAAATAAAGCTTACTACGTACTAGTATTAACAATATTTCTTAGGTTTGTTATTTGAAAACTCTAAACTCTTTCTAACACTGTAAGGAAATACAGCGAAACGAACACCTGCAAAGTACAATACTTAGTTCAGGTCAGAGACAAAGACAAAGAGATGCAAATCGGTTTGCTAAAGTGAACCTTAGATAAGGAAAAATACATATAAATAAAGAAAAATAAGAAAGAAATGGAGAAAATTTTTTAAGAAAACAACTTAGTCGCTCTAAGAAGATCATGATGATGTTCCTTTCCTTACCCATTTGCATTTTTGTTGTTTCTTTGAAAAGTACTAGAAAAATGGGAAAAAAAAAAATGGAAAGCGGCTTCAGAAGAGAAAAGCTTTTTAAAGGATTTCTGTGCGCAATTTAAGTGCAATATTATAAAACGCGTGAAGATTGTTGGCGGCCAACGGCACTTGTTACCGTTGCGTTCCTCCTGACAAAGCCCAACTCAACTCAACTCAACTCAACATAACAACAGCAACAGTAAGAACTCGGGGAAGACAAGCAGCCGGCATTTTACCCATGGCCAAGTGGCGGCGGCTATGATGACGACAACGTCAAGAACTTATCCTACACACGGCAAGCAGCTTAGCCAAAGTACAAGGTACTATGTAGGTATGTACAATACTACTTAGTTATACATAAATGTTTGAAGAGGTATGATGGTACGAGAGTATGAGGGAACGTCTCAGAAATTTGCATGCGACTTTTAAAACAATTATTGTTAAATACGGAGAAGTCTGCAAGTACAGTAAAAAGGGAAGGAAGCCTTGGAGGTCCGTCCGTCCACCAAACGAAGCCTTAGTTAAATATTTATTTAGCCTCGTCTGAGGGCTTTATTTATCAACGTGTGCCTGGATGATGTTGCTTTTCTTATATCCTAGAGACGCTGTCGTTCAAAGGCAGCAGGAGAATGAACTTAGTTAGGAGGACACACAGCAGGAACATAAATTAAATGATTGATTTTGTTTCGATCCAAAAGCGAAACAAATGAAAAAAACAAACAAAATGCAAATTAATTTTGGTTTCCACAACTCATCTCATCTCATCTCTTTATATGGGGTATCCTCCTTCTTTATAGAGATGTCTTATACATACAATACAATAATACTACTTGGCTACATACGATAGACGATGATGTTATTAAGGTTTTTCGTTAGTATCAAAATCAAAGAAAATACTTTATTAGCATAAATTTCATGTGGAAGCAGGACTCAAAGACCTTTCATTCGTTTATTTTCTCTATTTTCTTAATAAAAGAAAGAAAAAAAAACCAATTGTTTCAATATTTAATTTTTGGGCGCATTTTAGCTGCCATGACCCATGCCCCATGACCCAAATACTGTTCAATATTGAACAATCAAGTTTGTTAAACATTGAGTAGAAGATGTGTTCAATTCAACAAAATAATGATGCATGTGGTTGTGATTGTTTGTGGTAAGTATGTGCTGCTATATACTTTTCTTAATTGGCTCCATAGTATTGTAGTTTACTGACTAGAATTTTGGGTGAGATCAGGACATATGGCGTATGTATGATTTTTTTTTTTTCTTTAAATTTTTTTAATAATTATTTTTTTTTTATATTTTTTCCTACAGAGTTTTCTTTTTATGTATTTCGAAATCTTCTCCCTCCTTTACTCCCTCCCTCCCTCTCTCTCAAGCCTCTATCTATTTCTTTGACTCTTCTTAACTGTCGCTTCTCATGCGTTTTGCTTGGGCGCGTTGACAACGCCATCAAAATGCTTGACGTGGTTTTTGATTGACAGGAAACTCATAAATAATTCATGTCATTAAATCATGTTACAATTTTTTTTTTTTACTCTCTCTCTCTCTTTCTTCATTTTTATTTCATCTTATTTTTCTACTTTGCTTGATGATGGCTCCTCTTCTGTTATTGTTATTGTTGTTGTTGCTGCAGTCAGAACTACTTGGACTTTTTTTTTTGCCAGGCTCCAACATCACAAGTTCTGTGCTGGGCATTAAATAACAACAATCACAGCAACATCAACAACTTTCCAGCTGAGATGAGAGAATGCTCGAGATGAACTTCACAATCTCAACTTTTTTTATATACAATATTGTATATCTAATGCCCTATACTTTCAAATGGGTACATTTAGTTGGTGATTGTATTTGTTTACGTACAACTGAATCCACAGCCCTTCGTTCCTAATTCAATATTTTATTTATTTATTTAATAGAACTAAGATTATAATTACAAATTATAACATAGTATTTGATATGAGCAATAGTGACAGAAGCCCTCAGATCAGGGAAAAGTTAAGAAGGAAAGGAGGAAATTAGAAAAGTGCAGGGCCAGATTTGCCCTGAGCGGGTTTTGAACCCGCGACTCTTGCGATGTCAGCCCAGCGCAACCTCTGTGCCAAAGAGCCAGTCGCCTAATTCAACATAATTTGTTACAATGTATGAATATTTACCTTCTAAATGGATTGACAACATCATATATGACTTCATTTATGATGAAGCTGACTGGATAGATCAACAAATCTATTAAAATAATTTCTCAAAGGGACATAAATTGATTTGTTTATCTCCTTAAGAGAACACTTTTTGTTTCTAGGTTTGAGGTGAGGTTTCATCGTGTGTACTGCAAAATCTGCAATTACCATCTCAGTTAATATCCAGCTGATTTAAGTAGTATCTGAGTTTACAGTGATCACACAAAATGTTGCTTAGAATGGACAGCTTGATTTTTATCTACGCAGGTTTACCAATTCTGGTATTGAAATCTTCCAGAGAGGCCTTAGATTGCCTTGGTCACAGAAAAGAATTCCAAGATTCACTTCTTTGAGCCTTTATTCTTGCTTTAAGCAGAACGACAACAGTGTTGAAAAATAATCAGCAGAAGAGGTCTAAGCCAATTAAAGATTATGCCACTACCTTTCTAGCTAAGTCAATAAATCTTATATCACATACTACTAACATTCAGTGAATGTGGAAGGGTATCTTAAATTGTCACATAACTAACACTATTCTATTCCTTTTTGGTATGTCTAGAAGTGTCTTCTACATTGTTGCCTAATATTTTATTTATATTATACTAGTTATATTGCTTCTGTTTCACATTTTTAATAACTTCTTTTATTCTCTCAGAGATTCCTCAACTAAAGGGAAACGATTTCCTGTTGCCAACTAACTAAGAATGATCATCATAATCATACTACAAATGAAAAAGGCAAAGTCAACTAATAAATAGCAAAACCAAAAAAAAAGAAAAAAAGAAAAAAATAGCCAAACACTAACAAATTGTAATTAATACATGATTTTTCATTATGAAATTCTTTAAGGAATTTCATCTTCGTTTATGAATGAAAAGATGGCAACACATTGAGACATATATGGCAATATTGTTGCCAACCACTTCTTATGACGGACGACACTCATCAAAGTACTTATATACTTACGTATCGTGTATCTTTGGTCTTTGATTGCTTTGCTTTTGCTTTTGCTTCACATAGTAAACGAAACAAAATTCTTTTAATGTTTCTACCTTACTTTTTTTCCGTACATTTTTCGCGCGACTTAAAGAAAAATAAGTTTTCCATGAATATAATTATGCAAAACAGATGACGTTATGGATAGAAATAAGAAGAAGTGTTCATGGGTGTGGGTTATGTTTGTGGCTGAGTTGAAGTTGGGTGGTCTCCATACAAATTTGGGTTGGGTTTTGTCCAAGTTTGGCTTTGGACATTGAAAGTTGACACTTAAAAAAAGAAAATATCTAAAATTAAAATAAAATAAGAAAACAGCGAAAAAAAATCTTCAAAAAAGAAAACATATTTAAATATTCCGAATGACAGATTTTTTTTATTATTTTTTCTTTTCTCTTTATTTTTTCTTTTTTTTTTTTTTTTTTGTTTTAATTCCTTCTTCTTCGTTTTATCATTGCTTGTTACGTAATAATATTTTCATTATTGCTGCTTGAGTTTTTTTAATTCCATTTCTCCTTCCTCACTTCCTTTAGCATCATCAACACAGAAACTGGGAATTTTTTAGACCCTCGCTCATGTTTTGAAATTGAAAAGCTTCTTGATTTTAGTAAAAATTTTTAATGAAATTTTCAACAAAGTTTTTACACAGATTTTTTATTTTTTTGAATTCTCTTTTTTCTTAATTTCTTTAGTCCTTTTTCTTGGCTCCATTGTCACGTCGTCGTTTTTATCATCTTTATAGTCTGTCGAAAGGATTTTCTTATATTTATTTGCATAATTTTTTAGCAGCATTTTTTAATTTGTGATGTTTTTGCCTTGAAGGCGGCGTCCTGCCAAAGTGGCTCATGGCTCATGGCTCACAATGTTTTAATTGTCCCTCTAACTATAAGGATACTTTGAGTTTTGATTTTTTAATTAAAGAGATCGCCAAAGTTTAAAGTGATGACAAGAGTTTCATTATCATCATTTTTATCAACATCATCATAATCGATTGATTCTTTAAGCTGATTGGAGTGTTGATAATGTTAACTTGTCAATGACATCCTTGTACACACACACACCATCAAGGACATCACAATAAAAACAATTTTTCGCCTGGCTAAATATTATGTTTTGCAGTAGCACAAAACAAAAACAAAGCAAAAAAAAAAAAAATACTTTAAGACAATGAAAAAAGTGAAATATTCAAATTTTTTCCTTGTGCCAAGTCAAGCGCGTGCTCCCCTTTGAGCTCATGAGTCACACCAAATAGAATATTGTAAAAGGGTTCATTCGAACTGTAACTGAATTTATATTGTATAAAGTGAAAGCATATGTTGTCATATCCTTCTGCAACATGTTGCTTGCTTACTGGCTGCGTATGCAGAGTTGATTACAAAGCATTTAGGCAAATTTTCACTCACACAAACACACGCATCCCTACATTGTTGTCCTTTGTAAATCATTTGCATAATTTCATTTCATATGCCAATAGAGAGCAAACAGGGAGAGACACCACTGATTGGAGCTATGCCCCCTTCGCTGGCACATTTGTAAGTGTGTAAGAACACGCTGCATGCAACCAGGCGACAACAGGACACGTTAACAATAAACGGTTAATCATGGTTTGTTAAACGTTTCAAAATCGTTTCGTTGTTCTTGTCATTCTCATCCTCTGCGAATTTATCCTTTACATCATCATCCTTTACAATGTTTTGTTCCGTTCCATTCAGTCACTCATTATCGGATAAGTGGGCGTGTTATTGTTATGCATGCGCCCAAACGCATTCTACAATAACCAAACCACCCACTCTGATCAGCCAGCCAGGACACGTGACCACACATTGCGCGTGGAAATTTGCGCGTTCATTTTGAACTCAACCCCACATTTTCAGGACGTCAATGTTCGACACATGCAAACAATGCTGCATATTGAAGTCTTCCTTGCTATGGGTGTCTGCTCTTTGTTTCTGTTTCTCACTTTTCATGTGCCTTTATTTGACGCGTGCTGCCAATAAGTCCTTCATCACTTCCGGCTCAGTTCATCTCCGTGATTTAGCACAAATAATGTTTTGATTGCATGCCAGTGTTACGTGTAATTATGATCAAAGGCACAAGGACAACGTCTAGTAGCAAATTCATAGTAAGTGTTGGATATAAAGGCATACGAAATTCATTTAGTCTTTAAATTTTTTCTCAGAAAGGCATAAATCAAAATCGAAAGCAATTAAAATGCTTTAAGAATTCATTTTTTAACTTTTATAAGGGGTGACAACTTTGGTCTCCAAAAGAAACACAGATTTTTTCTTCTTTTAAAGTTACCACTAAAGTAATGACCAACAAATGTCCCACACTATTTTACCCTCCATTCGGTAGACAGTCAACTAGTTTTCGACATGCGTCCAAAGCCATAAAGATGCAAACGTTCAATTCCGTTCAGCCGTTGCGGCTGACAAATGCACAAAAACTAAAAATATTCTCCATAAGACGCGCACGTCCTATTAGAATGATAAAAAAAAATTATGATTCTCTATCTACTATAATAGCAACAACCAAAATCGACTGTCATCTAATTTATGAGCGCCGAATTGTCTCGTCCTTTACTGTGTCCTGCATGCATGCATTGGCGTGTGTCGAGTGTTTTGATTTGTAACGTTTGTCACTTCATTATTATGCGATATATATCCGATATTACAATAATATTGTTGTTGTTGTTGTTGTTACACTTAGAATATATAGAATAGAATCAAGGGTTGCTTCAGTCTCTCTATGAATTGGAATGAGGTGTTGGTTGTTGTTATGCGACTAATACAAGTATGTTATAGAAAAGAAAAAGTAGAGCAATGCGCAACAAAAGAACTTTTGTGAGAATTAATGATGCCAAGAATGTTATATGTTATTATTGGTTTTTTTTTTTGTACATTGTTTGGATTCATAAGGATATTTCATCTAAAGTCATTTCTATTTTCACATTTCCGGCCAAATGTTAGTTTTGATAAATGTTTAGAACTACATAGTACATTCCCCTAGAATGGGAATGAGAAAAGTATGAAGGAAAAATTGTATTGTGAAAGACATCAGTTTGCTGTTTGCTATAACTTGGTTGACTCAACCAAGGCTTTCAAGACTTCATCATATCAAAATAACATTTTAATATTTCGTAGAGATCTTTCTTTAGTATAAAAAAATTGCATAATAAACTTGTCCCACCCTGACCATTGAAAAAGAAACCTATAAAAAGGTGTAGCAAGGGCAGTCATGGTATATTCATAGCCTACCCTGTCCTAATGTCAACATATCCAACAAATATTGACCCTTTTAATGACAACAAACCTCTGTTGGCCGAAAGGAAGGCAGTATATTACTTTTCCTCTCCATACCAACCACCCTACTCCATCTTATTCTACTACACCTACCTTTCTTGTCCGTGTCCGTGGTATCACAACTGGCTTAACTGGTTCTGGTATCAGCTAACACCAGAACTTATTTTAACCTATAACCAACCATTTTATGAACATCATGGTAGTAGTGTTTGCTGTCCAAAAGATGTTAGAGGTTTTAACTCAACATAGATTTGCGTTATATGTTACAATCGAATAATCAAAGAAGAATTTTCATAAGCCAGAAATCCAAGCCAAAAACTCTTTCTTGAACAAACAAATCTAACTGTAAATTAAGTTACTGTGAGCGTTTATTCACGCTCATCAAATGTAAATCTATATCCTTTTACCGTCAAAATATACAATAATTCAATGATCATATTTTAGAACGTGTTGCACAGTTCAATGATTTGGATGTGTTGATGGATCTGAAGCTACATTTCGGCACGCATATCTCTTCTATCACCAATAAAGCTAGAAGCGTTTTAGGATACATTAAATGTTGGTCTCAAGAGTTAAATGAGTTAAATTATTATTCACGTTTTTATCATCTTTGGAACCCACAGTTTAAAAAGTATAGTGATGATATTAAATCCATAAAAAATAATTTATTCTTCTTGCACTGCGTGGCGTACACTAGGATCCAAATATTATCCTTCCATCCTACCTAAGTTAATCCAATTCCATTCGTAGAACGACTCTTAGTGTCACATTAGTGTTCAGTCTAATTGTTGGCACAATCTTTTCCCCATATTTGCTTGGTAGCATAAATTTAAATATTCCTTATAAAATAATTCTTCTATATTTGTTGACACTTGTAGGACTACATATTTTCAGCACTACACATTGCTACTATAACTTAATTGTACTCGTACAATCCTAATTTAATCACTAAGTTTGTGTTGCATGTTCACTTACCCCAGTAATTAAGTACTAGACATCTGCATGAATGCAACTCTATTTTTTTGTACAAGGAACTCGTGTGACTTAATGTGACAAAGAAGAAGAGAAAAATTGTTTCCTCTATAGAAATTTTATTGTGTGCGTTTTAAAATTATTGTTTCGCTCTCAATCCTAATATCACAACAACAATTTGGTTAGATTTATTGTTGAATATTGTTTATATTTATTTGGGTTTTATTTCTATCAACACAGAATCAAAAAAACAAATTCTGGTACAGCGACAGCACCGAGTAATTCAAATTATTTTGAGTTCTTCTTGCGTTCGTTCTATTAACAACTCACTAAAATTCACTAGTTTAAGTTAAATGCACGTACAACTCATACAGTTTGCACTCAAACCAAAAGAACTCAGTATTCGTTGTATTGGTTAAACAAGTTTTTGTATATCACTCATTACTACACTGAGTGCCGCTTCGTTTGAGTGAACTCATGCCGATGTATATTCAACATTTTGGAGCTTTTTAAGTTAACTAATTGTACAAGAATTAAAAAAAAATATGTGCATTTGTGATTTCGAATGGATTGATATTGAAACAACATCCCAACGGTAAAATGAAGAACTTATTACTGTTTACTGTCACTCTTTATAAGAGCTTTTGCTTATACATCCATTATGAATCAATTCTAACGACCAAAAGCTCAACAAGCTGTCAGCATAGCATTGCCACAACACAACCAAAAGCTCTAGTGATTCTAAAGGCAACATGTACCAATATGAAAGAGACAACATACGGAAATAAATTTTAGAATTTTTAATCCAAAATTAGATTTATATGTTGTGAATTGATAAACATCAAGCAAACATGACACATCAAATTGCGCATTACATTTTGTTTAAAGAAAATCTGATGAAAACGGAACATCAAAAGTAAAAAAAATTTTTTCAAAATTGTTCAATCATAAAAGTTGACATAGTTCATTCAAAACATTGTAACGGAATCTACTGTCATCATTGACTTACTTAAAGTACTTTTAAAAGCTCTTTTCTTCGTGTGCATAAAAGTAACAACCCCAAAATAATAGCATAATTAGTTGCAAGTAAATATAATAATTTGTGTGATTGGTCATGTGCTCGCAGGGCACAACTAAATTACAACCCCTAAAAATGTTCTCTCTTTGTAAAGCATACGTTGTTCTCTCCCCCACTTTATTCTCCTCAGTTGACTTCACATATCAACACTCAAGCACTTATTGTCGCTCAGCTCCTTGTTGCCGAAACAACATTTAAGGCAAAGCAAGCAAGCGAGTGAGCGACGCTCTTCGCCTAAGCTTTGTATTGGTATGCGTGTTTGTGTATTGTTGCAGTGCGGAGACACGGTTGACGTCTGTCAAAAGCGCGTATCCGGGAGTAGTGCGAACGTTTCAAATCATAAAATGTTAACAAATAAAATAGCAAAATCTTGTTTTTATAATTAAATAAATAACAAATAAATTAGTGCAAACAAATAATATTTAAATAAAACACAAAAAGAAAAAGTTCCTTTTAGCTGTAGAATCAGTAAAACAAAACCCAAAAATTTCTGTGTTCCCGTTCATCGAAGCGGGTGTGTGTTGGTGTGTGTGCGAATGTTTGTATGGGTATATGGGTGCTTAATAACGACCAACTGTGTACAAATGCATGTACTTACATATGTACGGACATGTGTGTGTTTGTCGAAATACAATTAACAAAATCAGCGGCGGGCTATAAAATTTATTAGCAAAAATATACATGCGTACAAACATTTGTATAAAAATAATAATGAAAACAATTCGATTATTGCCAATTGGCGTTAATAAAATCGGAAATTGCGAATCGGCCTGTGCGCTATGCTCGGCGCCATAAAGCTCACAAAGTAAAAACAAAAAAACAAAAAATAAATAAAAGTAGAAAAAAGTAGCAACGACAACGGCAACAACAACAAGTGTTCGATAATAACAACAAGCAGCTGCAGAAGGAGCAGCAAATAGCCACATTATAAATAAAACATAAATTAAAATCATTAAAACAAACTTATAAAAAAAAGAAACAACACATTTTCTTTGATATTTCTTTGCTTTTTTTTTATAAATAGAAAAATCAATTTCGCGAGGAGCACACAACTAATACATACATTCACACACATACACTGTGTATGTTTATTCCTATGTAAAACTTGCGCGCTCTTTTACAGACACTATTTGGCGCGCCGGACTCATTCACTCAGTCAGTCTATCATTAAATTTCGCTCTCACTTTTAAACAATATCGCGCTCTCGCTCTCCCTAGCTTGCGCCTTTTATATTTTCAAAAGAGAGTGAGTACTTGTGAAGGGTTTGTGTCCATGGTATATATGTATATTTGAGTGTTTGTTTTTACTAATACTCATTGTGTTTTACTGTTAGGCACAGTGGGCGGATTGTGGGTGAAAAGCTTATGTTTGTTCTAGATACGAAGACAAGCTCAATACGCCGGTTATTTTTGGGATATTTTAACTCATTTTTATACCTTTCACACACATTTGAACGGATCAAGAGACTTTGGCTTGTTGTTTGTAAAGCATACAAGCGTACTTTGGAAAGCCTTTACAAATGTACACATACACATCTAAAAATAATCAGAGTGAAGAGGAGAGTCGATAAAGTCATGGCCGTTTGCTCCTGAATATGCTTGCTCAAGATATTAATCGGAAATTTGGTACCGAGGGGGTTTTTTTAGTTTTTTTTCTTTTTTTTTATTTTTTTATTTTTTTTTGTGTTTAAAAGCAATTGGAGTGTTCAAGACAGAGTTCCGAGAATAATAGATAATGGATGCTCTATACGAAATTCAATTAGAAATCATGTTTTAGCTTATTTACACAGAGTCAAAAATGCTGTTTAATTGGCACGACTGTAGATAGACTAGAATCTAATTCTACAATAACCAGAAGGATATTGACAAAATTGTGGGACCGTTGTTACGAAACTTGACACGAGTTTATGCTTGTGTCTAAAATAGAAACTGTTCACTCTGAGCAGTGTTGAGAAACTTTTGCCAATGTTGCCAACTTTTCATTTGTCTGTATAATCAAAACAGAAAACAGCTGATACTGTGCAAACGTCAAAAAAAATAGGCTCTATGTTGTTCATTTTCTATAAACTATGTGAACAAGGTTGAGATATTCTGAAAAAGGGGTAAAAGGAACATAAACTTCGTAGAATCAAAGTGAATCTTCTGTCTTGCCTTTCTATAAATATAAATTGAATACTGCAATTTTATAAAGAAACTTCAATTTCTTGGTTGAGAAATAAATTATGTAGCTGATGTAGTTGTTCATATGATCATTGCCCACTGTACTTCAGCCAAAAATAAAACAAATTTTTACTATGCCACACGAAAAGTGTGCGATGTAAGAGAAGAAGACAACGGAAGAAAACTGATGTCTGTATGAAGAGACAGCAGCAGTAACGGTAAAAGAGAAGAAGACGCACAATACGAACAAGCAACAAAACAACAGAAGCAAAGACAACAACAGCAGCGTTAGCAGTCAGGCATCATCTGCCAGAAACAGAAACAGTTGTAGCAGCGTTTAGCTTTCTTTAGTTTCTAGTATAATTTAAATAAATATTGACGATATACGGCGTTGTGTTTTGCATGTGTTTCGTGTACGCGTGCCTCCTTTTGCACATTTAATTCAATTGGTTTGTTTTTCTTTTAATGCATTTATTTGTTAATTTCAATAAATACAAATGTAATCAATTTCTTTTGTGTGTAAAAATTAACGAACAAACAAAGCTCTCAAATGAAAGTGAAAGACGCGACCAGTGAGCAGTGTGTTGCGTGCGCGCCTCCCTTCCTGATTTGACAGAGTCTAACTGATTGTGTGCGTACGTGCGTGACTATTTCATTGATTGAAAAAAAAAAACCAAAGCTCTTGAACTTTTTTTTTTTGGTAGTAAAACAAATTGATTAAGAAAAAAAAAAATAAGAAAAAGTGAAAAATTCAAATAAAAAAGAAGCTGAAAAACAATTTGTAAAAAGAAAACGGACAACAGAAGGACAAACAAAAGACAGACAGGCAAACCAGAGAAAAGAAGAATCATACAAGTCGTTAGCGTGCTCATGTGTGTCCTATGACAGTGTGTGTGTGTGTGTATGGCTGAGCAATAAACAAAATAAATGGATTGTGTCAAAAATGAATATGAACGACAACATCGAAAACAATAATATTGGCTTACGTCAAAAATGGCCGCAGGTGGTGCCTAACGTACGTTGACAATAATGATGTTCATTATTGTGAGAATCAGGCGTTAACCTGTCGCGTGCCATGCGTCAATAAGCTTAAAGAAAACAACAATAAATGTACAATAACAACAGAACAAGAACAACAAATGATGTGTGATTCATTCAATAGAAAAAAAAGTAAAATGTCATTAAAGGGTTAAAAAGGTAATCCTACCTAATGGTAGGGAGAGGAATTATTCTTACATCCCACACACAAGTGTTGCGCTTATTCCGGTCGAACATCCGTTGTTAGTTGATAGTCAGTTAGTCTGTGAATCTCTGGCTACCATTGTCCTTCATACATATGTATCGATGTATGTATGTGTATTAAATCCCATTTCCAAAGAAAAGGGCGCAAAGTCGTTGTGAAAGTCAATTTCCGTTTCGCAAGCGGCGAGGCATACAAAAACACTTAACAAACCAACCAAGCAACCAATATACCCCAAACCACCCACTCACACCCCAACAACAAAAGCAACAACAATAATAATAACAACAACAACAGCAGCATCATCATTCACATCCGCCGCCACCGCCTGAGTTATTTTTCCTCACATGTTGAAAGTTTTTCTTCTACAAATAGTACTTCTGATGATGCTCTGATGCTTCCCCATTGAATATTGTAGGTACACACTAGGCACAACATTATGCCGCTCCATAGTAGTAGCAGTAAATTGAGTAGTAGTAGTAGTACTAGTATGAGGTAGGGAGTGTTAAGCAACAAACTGTCAAGCGTAGAGTAGGCAGACAGACAAATAGATAGACAGCCGGACAAAGTGACAAATAGCAAAGCATGCACTGAACATTCATGTCGAAAAATAACTTGATTGTGGGTGGGTAGTGGCGATGTTGGTGTTGTTGTTGGACTAGGATGGGGACATGCGTGTATGTAAGTAAATGTGTGTAAGTGTTTAAGAGCTGCGTGAGCGCGAGAGACAAAGGCAAGCAAATAATAATACTACAAGTAACAGTTTTCATTGAGAGAGCTTAGAGAGAGATGACACAAACAAGCTACTACGAACAAATGTGTGTGAGAAACTTTTAATGCATTGCTTGGAAGAGATTGATGAAAGAGAGCAAGTAAAGTGAATTGAGAGAGTGAATGCGCTGCGTATTTTTCTAATGGAATTCTTTTTTTTTTTTTTTTTTTTTCGTTTTTATGCTTTTACTTGTATTTTCGTTTCGTTTAACTTTTTACGACAGACACGATGACGAACAAGTGTTTGTTGTTTTTATATATTTGCCACAGTTTTTTGTTCCTGTTGTTGTTTTTACTCTACTCTACTCTGCTGCTCTGCTTACGCATACACGAAGGCGCGCGTTCACAATCGTCGAAGTCATCGTTGTCGTCGTCGTCGATGTCTACGATAACTTCGACAATAATAAATTAAATTTACACACAGTTAAATTAGTGAAAATTTAATTTAAATATATAAAAGAAAAGAAACATTCGTCGGCCGTCATCATCATCATCATCGTCATCGACATCACTAAAACAAGTATAACATCAAAAGAAATCAAGCAAAAATAGTATATGGTTAAAAAACAATAAAAGCAATAATAACGCAAACAAAAAAAGAAACAAAAAAGTGAGTGTTGTGTGAGTGCGAAAGTAAAAAAAAAAACACAATTCAATTAACAAAAAATAAAGCATCAACTACACTAAATGGGCTGCGGACAAAGTAAAATTCATTTGTATCCGCGTAAGTCAAAGAGCAAAGCGAATGGCAAAAAAGGAGGACACGGTAAGTGTTTGTCTCGCATGCGATAAAAAAAGAAAAGCAAAGGCAAAAAGAAAATGTGAGATATAAAGTAAAGGACATTCATACATACATATGAACATAGGACGTTTATCTTTCTTTGTATGACGACATCAGTCAAGTACTTACACACATACATTTGTATGTATGTATGGATATGTATAAATGCATCTTCGTGTGTGTGTGTATATGAATGTTTGTAAAGCACAAAGCCACCTGTTTACAATGAGGACATTGATTTACTTTATTTTATGGCTAGCAGAGCGAAGCGTACAATGTTTTGTATTTTGTTAAATAGGGGATCACATACTAGCACACACAATATACTCGATGTTTGTTTGTATTTTATAAGTGTTTGAATGTGTGTGTGTGTTTCAGGCACTTCTGTTTTGCTTACTTGCTTTGTTTTACAACACATTTCACATTTCATTTTGTTTAAACAAAACATGAGAAAAGTTCGCAAAAAGTTTTCCCAAACAAGGAAAAAACAATAAAAATAAAAGCACAAAAAGAAACTAACAACAAATGCTGCCACTCATCATCATCACCTCAACCCACCCACTCAGCCACTTGGCTTATAAAAAAAAAAGGTGTACATATGTGTTTGTGTGTGTGTACACTTGAACTACATCAACAGTTTGTGGCGTTTAATAGTGCAAAGGCAGGCAGGCAGGCATTGGCATAAGCACACAGTCACAATTTTTAGCCAAGTTTTCTCTCTTTAGCTTCTTTATCATCAATTGTTTGCTTTATTCTCTCTTATTTTTTTTTTTTTTTTTTGTTTTAAATTAACTG
The DNA here is from genome assembly GCA_037043295.1 of Amiota minor. Taxonomy (NCBI): domain Eukaryota; kingdom Metazoa; phylum Arthropoda; class Insecta; order Diptera; family Drosophilidae; genus Amiota; species Amiota minor. The sequence goes on from JBAMAW010002805.1 coordinate 978,258, forward strand.
CTAAGCCTACGTTCTTCTTGTAGTTGGAGGTTTTCGGCTTAACGCAACAACCACAACAACAACAACAATAACAGCAAAGAACAACATTGGCAACAATGAGGTGAACAAGCGAGGAAAAATAAAATGAAAAAAAAAAAGGGTTAATGTTAATTTGTATTGCCTACAACAAGGCGCATTTACACGTCGCGTCGCTTAATCGACCCATTTTTAATTATAGCAAGTTGTTTCTTTTCAAAAAGTTTCCGCTTTTTCTTCCTTTGCCCTTGCCTTTACCAATTTTCCCTTTGACAAATGATTTACAGTGGCGTACAAAATAAAAGGAAATAAAACAAATTGACCTTTATTTGTTTTGTTTTGTTTATTGTTGGCGTTGAAAAAGTTTTAAATGAATGAATGAATTAGATTAAAATTAAAATTATTTTTAAAAGTCATTACTGTACTTTGCATTCTTCTGTTAAGTGGGAGGATATATGAGGGGGCAGTAAGATAAAAGTTTCTTAAAAAGTCATAAGAGAAGAAAATTGTTTAGAAAATATGATGGATATTTCATAATTTAACATAAGTAGAAGATCCCAAATGTTTACATATAAGTCAAAAAATTTTAAATAAACTTGTCTTACGAAACATTTTATTTGCAGTCCTCAAGGTGAAAATGTTTCTAATACAAGGGCAGTTAAAAAAATCAATGACTTTTTAAATAAAAGATATTTTTTTAGCTCAATACATTTAGTTCAGCATTTTCCCAATCCCTTCCAAATAATAATAAGTTTTTCTCAACGTCCTCAAAAAATGTTCAGTTTATTTCAGTAACCCAAATATTTTACAGCCGTTTCATTTCTTCAGGTTTGGAAACAGGAAATAGTAGTCGCAGGGGGCTAAATCTGGAGAATATATTCGATGGGGTAGTAATTAGTAGCCCAATTTATAGATTTTTGTCATAGTGACCACACACGTGTGTACCAATCCATAGTCACTTTTTTCTTTACTAAATGCTGTCGATTTTGCTAGAAATCAATGTCGAATTTGTCTGTCAAACAGCTCTGAATAATATTCTCCCGTGATGGTTTTACCCTTTTCAAGCTAATCGATGTGAATAACACCGCGTGCATACCAAAAAAAAAACCGACAAACCCGCCTTGGTCACACGGAGAAATTCACTGCTTTGGTTGTTCCTTTGTCTCTGTTGTGTTGTGATGGATCAATGTTTTGTCCACTGTTGCAAAAATTGGTGCGGAGCGCTTATAGTCGAGTCTGAAGAATCGCTATACCCATTTCGCGTATAGTACATTTTTCATACCCAAATATTCATATCGTCCAATATCATTTCATAGATTTTATCAACAATATCTGGCGTGGCGACCACTTTTGAGAGAGACCTAAATTCAGTAAATTACTTCTTACCCATAGAAATTGATGGTGCAGATTCCCCATAGTATTTGTCTTAGTCTTTCTTTGCTTTTGGTAGTGGTTATTTATGCAAAAAATAATACTTAATGAGTGCACCAAATTCACTTTGTCCCATTCACGAGGTTCTCTGTTTTCAATGGCTGTCAAACACAAAAATTCGGCAGTAGTCTACATGTTTATTTTATTTATTTACAGGATTAGGTTATATACATTTAGTTACTTATAATATATAACCTAAGTTTTAAGGAGTGCTAGCTACAAGGCCTTCGACTCGAGTCTACATATTAATAGATGGTAGTTCACAGAAGTAGTATTGCATTTAATTTCATTAAGCGGGAATTAAAATAATGAATGAATATGTGTGGGTAGAATAGGAGAAGATAGGAAGGAAGGCTGCAAGGCTGCACGGCTGCACTTAAGGTCATTAAAGACCTGTTCTGATGTGATGGGTTTAGCGGTTGTCAGAATGTACTGACTTCTTTTCGATTACCAGTTCCTCGTTTTTATTAAGTGCATGGACAAAATGTCAGAGAGGTTGAGGCTTCGAAAAATCAGTTGCAATCCCTACAAAAAATATAAATAATATTGTCATGACTGAGATAATGTATCATAGTATGTCAATATAAATTTTGAAATAAACTCGTAATTTCTCCCTATTTTCAGGTATTGTAGTAGGCTTATCTTATTATTTATTTATTAATGTCAAGACGACGCTTTGATAATACGAATTTGTATCGCTCTATATTATATTTTATCAAAAAAGTTAAGAAAGAGCACAAGAATGCCTTACGCAATCACATTAAGGCGAATTAAAGCCCTATGGGAACAAATCCCATTTACAAAATATTATATCATCTATTTGGTACTTCTTATAAATTCGGTATTTCGATTGGAAATGGAAATTCTTTCCTCTGGTTTTTTCTGGTCGCAAGAAAAGATTTTAAAGGTAACATTTGGTCACAATTGTTCGTACGTCATTTTCGCCCATGTATACTTCATAATACATGTGCTGTGCCTTTTCCTGCGTTATGATAATGGAATCAAGAAAAGCTTGCAATACTATATAATGTCACCGTGGCTAGTTAAAAGAATAATTGAGCAACTGGAAGATATCACATTTATAATTAACGCAACCGAACATTCTGATGCTACCAACTATGGAGATATAAATCTAATTTTTATAAATAAAATTATGATCAATTTTGTTGAGATTGCTATACGTTATAATGCTCTTTACTATCTTTGAATTACAAATTGTAATAAATTATTGAATTTATAACATTGTGTAATTATTATCTTTATGAAAAAGGAGTTTTGCAAGGAAAAGAAAAGTATTGGATTGACAGGCTTTTCTCGTCACAAGACGAGTTCATCCAGAAGCCTTAAAACCCATTGTGTTGTCGATCTTAACGACATGGGAGATTATCGTTAGCAGACACTATTAACGACTTCATTACATCTACTGAACCATATCCATAATTGAATAAAACTGTTGGAGGATCTTTCTGAAACAGAAAATGTATACATAGCATAAGGCAGATTCGAATATCCTGTCTGTATCGATAGACAAAACTTCTAAACCACGCGAACGATGTTGATACGGTTTTCACTATCATTAGAGAATTGTTAGTTTTTAGATTTTCCATACCCCAATCTGGTAAGGAACCCTTCGTGTACGAGTCTGACTCGGACTTGGCCGATGTTTTTGGTTTTGTACAAAAATTTTGTTCGCTGTTTATGCTTTGTTGCTTTGTATGAACTGTGTGTTATTGTTGTTCTCTTATTTATTTATTTGTTTATTAACTGAGCAGGAGTATTGGGCTATTCGTTCTTTTCCTTTTGTACTTGATGTTCACTGAGAGCAGAGTAAGTGAAAAAGAGAGTGTTCTGTTGTCATACAGAGAAGCGTTCTTGTAGGTTATAGAGGGAGGTAGTATTAAATATATTTAAATTGCTTATAATTATTCTCTCTTTCAAATATTAGTTGTAGAACAAGAAACGCAAACAGACATCGTTTGCTTTAGTATGCGATAAACCGATGAAGAAATGGAAATCAGCCTATCTAATGTAAGATCAAGGAGTTATTTGTGAAGAAATATAATGTGAAATAGTCGCCAATCTCAGAGAGCCAGAGAACGCACGTTCATAAGGACTCGTAATTAGTGGTCAAATAAATTAAATTCTGCCATGATTCTTCTATTGACTATAAGAATAATCCTATCGTTTCATTAGGTAAAATATTGGTTGTCAGCCAATATTGCTTCGCTTTGACATGGAAGGATGAATACATAGGCCCGTGTTACTTACAAATAAAAATAAACTTAGAAGAAATTTTTTCTCCACTCGAATCATTGTACATACTCTCTTATTATCATAAATCTGAAAATGAAACTTCTTTTAATTGGTGTTACATTTACACTATTTAGAATGAATAGACGTTTGTATCTGGACATAACTTTATCATCTGTTTGCCATTATTAAGTACTGACTGGGTCTTTTTTGGCTTAATGCATGAATTCTTTTCAGTTATCTAATTAATTTGTTTAAAACGCTACAAATCAGAGTGTAATTTCTTTGAAAGTTCTTCATGTGCACCTACTTTTCTATAAGAAATATGAGAAAAGTAATTCTAATTCTAATTCATTTTGCACTAATAAGTAAAGTGTCTATTTACATAAATTGTATTTTTGTCCTTTCGCAGCTGACTCCGATGCAGAAACGGATGAAGATGAAGGCCACATTGAAAACTCAGAGAAATCATCACAGCATCGGAGCGGTGATCAGCGTAATGAGAAGCATAGTGGTGGCGGTGGTATTGGTCTCGGTGGCGGCACTAGTGTCGATGGCAACGTGAATAGTGACGAAAGCAATAAGGATGCACAGGAATCAGAAGAAGAAGTATCGATATCATTGTTACGTGCCAAGAATTTATCGTTATTACAGAGCCAGTAAGTAGTCAATCGATTAGGTTATGCATAACAGTAATTGTTGTTTACTTCACAGAGAGATATCCTCAAGTCAACAAAATTTCTTTCGTATGCTCGATCAGAAGATTGAAGAGGGTCCAGATTATGATTCCGCTAGTGAAACCGAGATTGCCTTGGAGGAGGCACGACTGAATGCTTTAGTGCAACATTGGGAATCGGCAAGTCTGACTGCATCAATATGTTCATCAGCGAGTCGGTCATTGCAAACGACACCGATACGACAGGTGCCACTTAAGCAAATGACGACAAATCGCTCGGGTAATTTGTTGCAGGCAAGCAATGCGATGCCCATGCCAATGACAATGCACCAACAACAACAGCAGCAGACACTAACACTAACAACAGCAACAACAGCTCAGCTACTGAATACGGAGTTTCTACCTCACGGTGTCAATGTTGTTGCACTGGCAGCACAACAACAGTTGCAACAACAAGCAGCAGCAGCGGCCACCGCCGCAGCAGCTGCCAATGCAACACACACTACGCTTTCGGCGGCAGGTCCGTTAAAGTCACAAACACACTCACCACACACACAATTATACCAACAAGCGGCGGCAGCAGCAGCTCAACAACAACAACAGCAACAGCAATTGTTGTTAACCCATATGACGACGCCAAAAATGCTACACCACCCAATGTCCGGGATTGTGTCAATGAGCAATATGCAACCGGATGTTACCAACACAATAACCACCACAAATACGTCCAATGCCACATTAGCACTTATGCAATCGGCTGCACTTCCAACACAACAACAACAACAGCAATATGCGCATCTTTTGGCAACACCCGCCATGATGGGTAAAGCGAATGTTAGCCCCAAACGTTTGCCCGATGGGCGTCTGCTGATAACAACAGGCGCAATGCCAACACAAAGCAGCATAGCCACATCATCGGCGCAAGCGCAGTATATAACCACAACAATGATGACATCTCAATCGGGTTACATCAATGGCGGCGGTGGTGGTGGCGGTAGCAGCACCGCCGGTGGACGTTCACCGCAACCACCGCCAACGTTGTCTATGCAAATGGCATATTATGGTCAAAGCACTGCCCCACAAACACAAACAGCAACAATGACGGCAGCAGAGCAGCAACAGCTTCTGCAGCAGCAGCAACAACAGTTCCAGCATGAACAACAACTAACTACTCCACTAAGCCAAAATCAGAGCCAACAACAACAGCAACCACCGCCGGGTGCCTATTACGGCGAGATGATGCACAGCGTTCAGGTGAGATAGAATAAAAATAGATTGAATTGTGGTTAATCAATCGATTTTAAATTACATTACTTGTCTCCCCTTCTTTTTTCTCTTTTTTCACTCACTGTAGGCTCAACCACCTCCACCGCCCACGGAATATAAATTTCCGCCGGCCATTAGCGTACAGCGTCTGGCACCGCAAGTACAGCGACAATTGCGTGAAACACAGGAATTAATTAAAGGTTGGTTTCGTTAGGCTCTTCTCCTTCATTGTGCGTGCATAATAACTAAAATTGTCTTTCTATTTCAGACTCGTGCCCGCAGTTGTATGCCGCGGGCTATGGCAGCCCAGGACCACCGATACGCAATCCAAACCGAAACCCAACTAGAGCTAGTAGTAGACCCACCCTGGAGACCCAGTTCTCACAGGAACTTTCGTGATATCTATATATGTAAATTTTACTGCAAAACCTGCGCCAAAGAATCTAACAACACCAAACCAAACACAACACACAAATAATAATACAACCACATATAAAATAAAGATGATGGAAGATTGATGAAGTTAAGGAATTTCTAGGTGAAATTGATAAAGTCTTTAGCAACAAATAGGAACATAAAACACAATATGAAAAATCGGAATATATACAACATAATGCACTCACTATATAAACAACATACATACATAGCGCATATATACAAATAATTCATCCCGCGTCGAATGTGAACCCAAACCAAAATTGATCCATTAAACGAAAGGCATATAAACACACAACAAACCAACAAACAAAATAATATACTTGCATGATGATTAACATTTAATAATAAGTATAAAGATGATTGATTATTCATATATAACAACAAGAAAAGTATATTGTATAATGCATGCATAAACAAAACCTTCGATTATATGAAAAAGAGATAAATAATAAAATACAATTTAACAAAAATTTAAAATAAAGGCAAAAAGCATAGAAAACAAACAAACAAACAACAAAATTCAAATGACAAACTGATCATTCGATTGATTTATGAATCGATCAATCCAATTGTCATTTGTAATTTGTTAGTCAATAACAACAAACAAACAAAGAAACAAACAAGTCACTCTCACATTCTCATTTTGTTTAGTCCTAATTCATTATGTAATTTTTAAATAATGTATAATGATGAAATGAAGTTGATGTCAACTTGAAGCAACCGAAATGAAGATGTCTAGTAATATTATTATGATTATTATTATTATTATTACATAAAAACTTATGTATATTTTTAGTTTTACTTATTATTATTACTATTATTATTATTATGTAATATTTTTTGATTGTATAAAATAGTTTTCTTATATATAAAAACAAAGAAATCATGAAGTGAATAAATCAATTAAGTTTAGAAACCACAATAAGGTGTTTTCAATCAACTCTGTTACATTGTGAACTGCAGATGTTTATGGTAAAATAAAATGAAAAAAGAATACAACTTGAGGCTCACTTCAATCAGTCAAGTATAGAATATTCAGTGGTGTATAAACTTATGAAACCAAAGTTCTTTGTACATAAATGTGGAATAAATCTCTCTAATAGTCAATACCTTTTCTGCCCAATCGAATCTTCAGGAAATGAAATGGTTATGATGTCTAAAAACTGATACAAAATTAAAGCAGGAATGTTCTCCTGAATCATATACAATAGTTGACAAGTTGCTACGTAATGTTGTGGAAGTTAAGCTGCCTTCTGTGCTCACCGGGAAACTTCTTTTGCCTGAGCAACTAGTGGTCCCGACTTTGATCTAAGTCATACAAATTTTGGTGCATCACTGCCGCATATAACATCAGGAAACTTCAGGCTTTCCACAGCTAGGCTCTAAGATAAATTACGGGAGAGCCTCATGGTTTGTGCACAACATTACCCTACAGTGCTTTAGGACATCACTTTGCACAACAGCCTTTACACTCACCGGCTTCATAATCATTCAAATATTGTATATTCGCGCCAGCTCTATCAGAAGATGCGACACAAGAAAGACTCCACCCGACGACCTTTTACAAAGAAGAACATGATACACACAATTTTAAAACTCCCACGTATTTATTATTGCCAAACTAAACAAAATTTATGCTATTTTGCGATTAATGTTTATTCCGAAAACACAAATGTGTTAAATCCACAATACTTACTTTCATTAAGTCCCGTCTTAAGACCCACCCAATGAACTCTTCATATCCTTATGTAACCAAAATTTCATTTCAGTGATCCCATTCCAGATAATCTATAAGAGAAACAGAAAAGAAGTAAAGATTTGCAAGGTATAACCCAGGCAAGATTCTTTAAAAACCTTAATTTGGAAATTTTAGAAGTTTAAAAGGCAAAGACGCGTGCTTGCTATGATATCAATGTCCAACTTATTTTTGCCAGGTTTCGTTTCTAAACACTATTTTATTACTTATTCCATTTGTGTGCAATTAGGACAGAAACTTATGTTACTTATCAAATTTAAATTGTATCGGGTTTATATGAAAACCAATAGTTTGGATGGACCGATATGATCACATCTTTTTGTTTCATCTTACGTGTTGTACTTTATAATCGCAGTGGTCTTCTTATAGTGCCTGCACACATTTAACCTTTTGCCCATGTTTGGGCGTCCAAAATAATCTTAAATCCAGAATGGGATGTACCCTCCTAGTTGGCCAATTTGGCTGATTCCAACAGATATGCAGCGCCTATATCAAAAAATGTCAAGGTCGTGGGATTAATGGATCGTATAGCTGCCATACAAACCAAAATGTTTCTTGTTTACGTTTTTAAAATTTGTTGCTGATGCCTGGATAGAACTACACATTCTGTTTCAACTCTCTAGCTATTGCGGCTTATGAGATATGACCTGAGGATGGACGGACAGGCAACGAAGTCTCTGCAATAGGGGTCCTTTTAATACCCTTTAGGTTCGGAACCCTAAAAATATCATCTATGCTCCTTCCAAATCTTTTTTAATAGAAAGAATAATACAGACGAATTGATACCCTCCTTTTTTTGAAGTCGGTTAAAAAAGTAGTGCCAAGCATATGCCTTAGAATAAAATTTAATTTTTCAGAAAGATGTCTCTTTACTTTTGTAAATTTGGATGTAATATTTCCTTACTGCAGTATCCTCATTTTGGTGGATTTATACATTAACATCGCCGTTCTTGGAACTAATTTGAAACAGTATAACAAGCTTCTATTCTTTGCAACACAAGATTGGAACCTCTCTGGACTCTGTTTCGCATTCTAACATTGAAATACTGCAATCCAATCAAATCCCCTGGCTCCGCACACTGTAATGCACCCAAAATTCCCAAATTCAAATACTGAAAGTCATTATTACTTTTAATTTAGTTTATTAATTTATTTTCATCATAAATACATCATCATTATCTCAGAGAATATGAATCATAATATAATAAGTAGTAGTAAATTGATAAATACTTGTCATTATATGTAGTATTATTGAATTGAATTGTGTTTTATACGGTTCTAGTATATATATATCAGAGATCTAAAATGAATTAACTACACCAGATTTCATATCATCATATAGAGGTCATCATCATCATGATCATTAAATAAAGACATATATATATATATCAATTTTTAAAACACATACAGTTTATATTATGGAAAGATTTATAGAAATTTTGAAAATCGCAACGACAACAAAATCTTCTAAACTAAATTCGAAATCATCGAGTTTTGACACACAGAAAATTAAAAAAAAAAGAAATCAAATACGCTTCTCACTTATAGTCTAGCAAAAGTCCAAAGTAAGTCATCTTATCTATGCGTGTAGATGATGATACGATAGATATATAGATAAGTTCAGTTAGAACTACAAGAGACTTTATTAACAATAGAATTGAGAGAGAGTTGAGATATAGAAACCTTATTTATATTTTAATGTTTTCTTCATTCTTTCTTTCAATTTTTGTTTATTTTTATTGCAATACACGCCAACTAATGCAAAATGCAATCGAGTGACTTTCTATTCTATTTAAAATTTACGATTTTAGGAATTTTAAAGCTAAAAAATTAAATACTAAAATGATGTAGTTGCGATGATGATGATGATTAGTTATTATACTAAGTAGTTAGTGTTAAGGGAAGAGTTGAATAATTCATACTCATGTATGTATTAGATGATGATATTATCCTAAACATTTAATAATATATTTTTTGAGAGCGTATTTGATTTGTAATCTGTTGTAGTGTTTAGAAGATTTGTGTTCCATTTTGTTTTTTTACGGATTTTGCCAAAATTTGGTTATTATTAATGCATATTATATAGTAAATTTAACTAAATCAGTGAGAGCGTAACAAAAAAAATTTAAGGATTTAATGAAATGTGCGGTTTTTGAGTTATTTGGCTTAATTTTGTACGGGTAGCGGGGGTGGTGGATATGCGAAGATGTCAGAATTGAAGGCACCAATTGGTGGTGCAGTAGCGGCAGCAGAACTTACGGATGCATTACTGCCCACATCATACGGTAGACGAGTGAAGCCATTAGCAACTGGTGCAGATTTGGGCTGTGGTGGTGCGCTACTCATCATGGTGGAGTAATCGCCGAAATACGCAGATGGTTGGAATTGCTGTTGTGGTTGTTGGCTAAAGTTAATCTGATTGTTGTAGGTATCAAAACGTGAACGTTTCTGATCGCCACCACTGTAATCTCCACCACTTGTTGGTGGTGCCTCAAAGCCATTTGCAGAATTATAGAAGTTACGTTGACGTTGCTGGGCACTATTTATTGATGGTGGTGAACTGCCACGTGGAGCAGGGCGAAAACCATTGGTTGCTGGCTGTTGCATAGCCTGCGATTGAGATGCTCCTGGCGAACGTGAGTCGAAACGTGGCTGAGTATAACCGCTGCCGCTGCCGCCGCCGCCATTGCTGCCACCACCGCTCAAACCATTGAGGCCACGATTACGTCCAAAGTTGCTGCTGTTGTTAGATTGGAAATTGGTACGTGATTGATAGGGCGTTTGTTGTTGATTTCGCGGCTGATAGCCACCACCATTGTAGCCGCCGCCATTGTTGCCCAAATTACGGAAAGTGCGTTTGTTATAGCCACCACCACTTGAAGCCATATTCAAGAGTTTGGGATTAATGACCTTTCATAAGTAAAAGAAGATTTTGATATTAGCATTATAATTTATAGTTTCGTGTGCTGTAAACAAACCTGATTAGCTTCGCGCAAGACTTGTATCAAGTCGTTAGCCTTATTCGCATTTGAGTTTGTGAAAAGAGTGTAAGCGGTTCCCGTGTTATTTGAACGTCCAGTGCGTCCAATGCGATGTACATAATCCTCAGAATTCGATGGATAATCATAATTGATGACAAATTTCACGTCATCGACATCTGTGCGATTTTATCAGATTCCGAATCAGATTCAGAGAGAGATTGAGAACAAATCGAACACAGCCAAAGCCAACCAAAACCACCAAGAGACAGAAAGACAAACGATGAAGAATTCATTCATGCATTTCGATCATTTGTTCATTCGTTCGTTCAGTTCAATCATCATCATTCAATTCAAATTGGTTTTTGCATTTTGAGAAAATTGCGTTTTTTTTTTTTTTTTTTGTTTGAATCGTTTGAGAGTGAGAGATTTTGATTTTTGAAAATAGAAATTTCAAGCGTTAAACATACTTCTTCAAGGCATATGGAAGAAATGCATACATAAATTAAGAAAAATAAAACAAATATTCAACAAAACTCAAATACTTAAAGTTGTTTTTCTGTTTGCGCATTTTTGAACAAAAATTTCTCCATCAATACTATTTTTATATAGAAAACATATGCGTGTTCTACATGGTAGAAATGTGGACCTCGACCTTTCTCTGTTTTGTGTTTTTAGTTTTTGTTAAGTGATTTATCATTTTCATTTTCAACTTTTATTGATTTTTCTTTGTTTGGTTTCTCTAATTGTTTGTTTTAAAAGTTTAATATATTTTTCTTTTCATACACAAAGATTTTCTTCTTTTTTTTTTCTTAAAGCTTAATTCATACAAGAGAGATGGTCTTAATTTAGTTTTAATAAAATAAATAAAAATATTTATAGTAATAAGAATATTATTATATATAGTGAGAGATAGATAGATAGAATAATATTAGTTAAGAAAGACGACCTAATGATCGAGTTACTTAAGCAGCAGCAGAGATGTGGAAAGAGGGGGGAAAAGAAATAAAGAAGAAACAAAGAAAAGTAAGAGGAAAGTTGTTATATTAAAGAAGAATTAGCCTAGTACTTACCTAGAATATGAACGAAGGGGATAGATAGACCCTTTATTATTTTTTTTGTTTATCTAAGATTGGATACGTTTACCTTTTCTACACGATTAATAACATGAGAGAGCGTAGCTACAACAAAACGATGATGGGTTCTTGTTGGATGGATACTTATGGTTGTTGGTTTGGTTGATTGAAATTTAACTGACGTAGTGGTGTGTATCTTTTTGTAGTATGATGTCTGATGGAGGATGTTGTTGTTTCTGTTTCTGTTGTTGTTGCTGTTGCTTTTCTTGTTGTTAAGCTGAGCTGAGCTAAAGAAACTTAAATTTGAACCCTCAACTTGTACAAAAGCTTCTTCCCTTAGTTTTGTGTATTTATACATATTTTTTTCTTATTTTTTTAGATTTAACAATTAAAAAAAAAAATGTAATTTCTTTTTGTTCAAACTATTTTGCTCAATTTTTTTTTTAAATCGATAAGCGTTTCAAAAAATCGAAGTCCATTTCATGAGTGCTGATGATATTTTTGTTCGCATATACAATACATATTTATCTTTAGCTTTCTTAGATACATAGATACAGAAAAGCCATAAAAATAATCTAGCGCGCGAAATGCATCAGTCAAAAATAAGTATATTTTTAGCCTCAAATCGTCGTTTTTATGAATTTAAATTTTCAACGAGATCTCATTAATTGATTTCTATGTTTTTAAGCTATTATAAAAAATATTAAAAAAAAAAATACTAGAAACAATGTAAATTCTACAACTTTCCTTCCATCCAAAATTTTAACCGAGAGAAATATAATATTGAGGTCTTCACACAAGATTTTCAATACAATAAAATTGTTCTGGGAGAGGAATGCATAGGTATTGGTCATAAATTATTTTCTTATTTAGTTTTTGATTCAACAAAAATAAATAACCAAAATTAAAAATCTTAAATTTATATAAAAAAATCAGTCATTTCCTATAAACTTAGTGCGTATGTTAATCAACCTCAGTCATATCATTGCTAAAAACTATAGTTAAAAACTAAAGAAACTGAAGAAATAACACAAGTTTATATGCTTTAACCTTCTCTCCTTTCTTTTAAATTAAAATAACCAATGACACGGAGAAAATAGTCAGTAAGTTAGTCACTATTGATTAACTTTCCAAGAATGTTTACGAAAAGTACTTAAAAAACAAAGCAGCAAGCACTTGAATTGACTCATACATATGGTAAATTTTATATTTTCTCTATAACCTTTGTCTCCGTGTCCGTATTTTACATTATAGGAAAACTCTTCTACAACGATGACGTCGGAACCGGCAACAACTTCGATTAAGATATGTCTTTGCTATGGGGTAGTTCAGACTTATAGAAAAAGAAGTTCTTGGGACCGGTCAATCACCACTCTAAAGAAAAGTCTGTGCTATAAATTCGTTCCAAAGTTGTCCGACTGTGTTTAATAAAAAAAAACTCTTACTTACTAACTTTGATAGGAAACTTTGCGAAAAGGCTTAAAAAACAAAACTAGAACAAAACTAATAATGATATTAAAAAGACACACCTTTGATACAATTTAGAATTCCAAACAAACGAAATGTTAAAGTTTCTTTGTCTCCTCTGATATAACCGCATTGCCAATTCCCTCCTCCGTTTCAGTGTTTAAGACTCTCGGTAATAAAATGCCCCAAACTAATTAAATATGCGGAAAATTTTTATGAAAGGTAAAAAAGAACAAACAAAACTAATAAATAGTGACCTACTTTACCTCTCTTTATACCTAGACCTATGCCTACTACTGTTCAATGGGGGGTTATAATTCCCTTTTTTTACTTAATTTTTTTTTTAATTGATTTGATGGCCTTTCTACACATTTTGACTGAGAGACGCATATCACATATAAAATTCAAGAATATAAAACAAATAACTTTATCATAGAAACAAAACCATTCTTTACAACCAGTAATGTATGGAAACACACACATTCTCCTCATTATTTTCCCACACCTTTTTTGTTTGTTTTTTTTTTTTTTTTTCATTTTCATTTTGTTTTTTAGATTTTCCACTGTCGTTATGTAAAAATAACAACAACGAAGAGAAATAATATATATATAGATAGAGTAAGTAGTAAAATGCCATGTCATCAAGAAAGAGAGACGTCAAGTCACGCTATGAAAATTGTAAGTGTGTGTGGCTTCGTCTTCTTAGTTGCTTCACTTCAACGCAATGCACCGTGTCGCATCGAATCATTGAATCGATTGATGAGATCGGTTGCTATTGGCATGTAGTTATGTTGAAGCTATAAATATTTTTAATTGATAATCATCAATTCAATCAATCAATCAATCGAATTAAATGAAAATTTAAAAAAATACACTTTAAGCCGACTGAAGGTAGAGACTGATTGATGTCTTCGTGGTAATACGTACGTAAATAATTCAATCTAAAACTGTTTAAATTTTTAGTCAAGGCGGTGGGTGATTCATCGTGAAGTAGCTGCCTACAGGCGACGAACCAAAATAATGAAAGAATTTTAAGTATTTCATCCACAGCATCACTTGCATGGTTATTAAGATGATGTTGATTGTATTATTTTTGGCACAGCTATGACGATATCGAGAACGACGACGATGGCTCACACGAATCGGAGACAAACGATTGTCGAATGTCATTGACGATCGTTTGTGTCTGCAACTGTAGCCATCGACGACAGAAACAACATCATCGTTAGCTGTGCGGAGCAAACGCTTACCTAAGCCACGGGCAGCCACATCGGTAGCCACGAGTATTGAATGGCGTCCATTGCGGAAGGAGGAAAGTACAAAGTCACGTTCTTGCTGTGATTTATCACCGTGTATGGCACAAGCGCGCCACCCACTGCGGGATATGGTACGTGTAATCTCATCGACACGTTTCTTTGTCTCAACAAAGATAATGGTTTTCATTTCATTCTCTGAGGAGATCTCCGAGAGCAGTTTAATGAGCTTGGCTACTTTCTCGGACTCATCGCAAACATCGACTATTTGCAAGATATTGTGATTGGCCGACAGTGAAAGAGAGCCAATGTTGATTTGTATATAGTTATTGAGGAATTCCTCGGCAAGATTACGCACTTCTTTGGGCCATGTAGCAGACCACATTAATACTTGACGATCGGGACGTATTTGTTGCATGATCTTGCGTATTTGTGGCTCGAAACCCATATCAAGCATACGATCGGCCTCATCGAGGACAAGATAAGTGCAACGTTTTAGTGTTGTAACACCACGTTCAAGGAAATCAATCAGACGCCCGGGTGTGGCAATGACTATCTCAACGCCACGTTCAAGATCACGAGCCTGCTGTTGTTTGGGGGCACCACCGAAGATGCAAGTGTTGCGTACATGTGTCTGTGAGCCAAAATCATTGGCTACTTGCTGGATTTGTTGTGCCAATTCACGTGTCGGTGCAAGTATCAAAGCAACTGGTCCATCACCACGTTCCAGGCGTGGCTGGTTGTTAATGTGCACCACAGCAGGCAACACATAAGCGAGTGTCTTACCGGATCCTGTTTGCGCGACTCCGACCAAATCGCGACCACTAAGAGCTATTGGCCAACCTTGCGCCTGTATAGCAGTTGGTTTAGCAAAGCCTTGCTTCTTGATCTCACACATCACATAATCGGGGAATCCGCCTTCATTGAATTCCAAGCTAGGCGACGGTATGCTGTCACCCTTAAGGGTAATTTCATTAGTTGATAAGAAGCCAGACACCTCACTTTCGGTACGGTTTGTCACCGAATCGCATGGTTCATAGAAATTCTTCCGGAATGGTGTCAAACTAACTTCAGACCAAACAATTTTTGGTAAATGTTCACCTGGCAACTGCTTCTGGCCACTAGTGGGTGAGCCCCGTCCGTTGCTTCGTCCATTTAACGGTCCACGTCGGTCATTGCGATTATTGTTTGGCCCACCACCATTATAATTGCCATTCATGCCACTACCGCCATTGCGAATGTAGGGCCCATTGCGATTACGTTGCATTGGGTTACCGCCGCCGCCGCCGCCACCACGTGAAAAATTTCCACTAGCACTTCCTCCAGCGCCGCCCCGATTACCCATAAATGAGCTATTTCCAGTCGGATTATTGAACCTGATAGGAGTTAAATAATTAATTACCATAATTTCTAAACCGGATTTTGTGCTTAATTTGTTTTAAAAATTTTTATTCGGAATTATGAAGCCAAAATATTGTTAAACTATAATTTTTTGCTCTTTTTTTTTTTTTATATAATTTTCGCCATCTTTTTTTTCACTCAACAAATTTTTTCTCCTACTTATTGATTTTTCTAGAAACGCCAGCTTGCAGTTATTTTAATGCTTTTTTCACAACCTCACAAATAAGAAATAATCTTTGGTATACTTACATTTTAACGAGCTTTATTGTTAATTAATTTTCGTACAAAATTTGCCAAAAATGTATCAAATAGAAATATGTTTTCCTATTTTTTTCTATTATATGTTGTTTTGCACTAAAATTTCACTAATTTTCAGCGAGCTCTCAATTACAATTACGACAGCGTTTTTGCAGTTGAAAAGCGACGACGTAAATTGTGAATGACACTTTATGTATAGAAGTAAGAAGAAGTAAAATCGAATACAAAAATTTCGACAGTCAAATGTCGAAGATAATACTTAATTTGACAGTCAAATGAAAGCGAAACATGGTTGCTGCGATCAGCTGATTTTTGTTATTCACTAATTTTAATTGTACAATAAACGAAAGAGATACGTAAATGTTCAGTGACAAATAAGATGAATAATTTGGATAGTTCATTTCAAGTGCATAGCAAATTGGAAAAGGTAAATTATTTTAATATAAAGAATGTTTTGGTTTTCATTTAAATACCATTTAATTTTTAAGGAAACAACAAATCTTGCTTTGCTTAAGGATCGAGTAGATAAATATCATGAACTATCAACGCAAATGTCCGGTATACTTACCATCTTCGAGCAGCGTCTGGGTAATTTAGAGCAAACTATCTTACCTGTGTATCAAGAAACTGAACAATTACAAAAGAGACAACAAAGTAAGCAATACAGAACTACTAATAAAGAAAAACGCCCACTTAATCTTACTTTCTGTTACCAGATCTTGAGGCAACTTTGGTATGCCTAGATAATGTACTCTCACACTATGATGTTTCACAACAAGTGTGCAATCTTATACACCAAGGCCCAATCGAGGGTAATGTAGTTGTTTTTCTCGAAGCTTTAGCTAAGCTGCGAGCTGCAATGGACTACTTTTTGCATCACAATTCACAAAGTGTTGAACTAGATAATGTTACAAGTCTGTTTAACACGGGATGTGAGGGTCTTAACAATCACTATCGTATGCTTCTAAAGAAACATAGTGTACCACTGAAGCCGGTTGAATTGTTAGATTTAATATATATTGAAGATGATTCCTCAAGTGATGAGTATACTTCATTCCGTCAGCTATCGCAAAGTACTCGCGAGGAATTGTATACCATTTCACATTGGTTGGAGCAAAATCTAAGACGTGACTATACTGTTATTTATGCAACCGAACGTGGTGATGTTGTCCTACGCTCTCTGCAGCATCTCAAGGATCACCAAAAGAGTAGCAGTTGGGGTAATGAGGCATTGGTGAGTATCATTTCATTACAACTCTGTAACGTAGAACAATCATATGGTGTTTGTTAATATGAATAACGGTGCTTTTCCAATTGAACTGGCAACCATTTTCTTCTTATATCAAACGCGTCACTTCGTTCTGAATTGGAATCTTAAAATCTGAGTTTATGTGTATTTAACAAATAGAAAAATTAAAAAAAAAAATTTGCAATTATGGATGAATGTCAGACCCCGAAAATCAAGACATCGACAGCGTCGTTCAACTTTAGTGTGACACCAAAAGTTTCAAGTCTAAAAGTGAACAAGATCAGTTCGCGTTGCTATACGCCTAATCTTGTTAATTTGTGCTCACCAAACATGTCGCCCATCATGAAATTTGGCCGTAAAAGTCCAGTTACACCAATGCTGCATCCAGCTACATTCAAAGCACCCAATCACTTGTTGCTGAAGAAGAAGATTGCTTATGTGGCTGCATCATCGCCAAATCACAAAACTATCGCCACCAAAAAACGCATAGAATTGGCAAAAGATAACTCTCTGAATAGTTTTGATGATTCATGCAGCAGTGAAAGATCTGATAGCGACAACTCCATCATAGAAAATGTCAAAATCAATGACTCCTATGTGCATAATCGTGCGCACAATGTCAAAGATGTTTTGGCCCATGTCGGCTTAGAGGACTATATTGATAAGTTCGAGCGAGCTCACATTGATTTAGTGAAACTGGTGGACATTGAACGTGATGACCTGAAAAATATGGGTCTTTATGTCGACACGGAATGCAATCATATAATGAAAATAATCAAAAAGTTATAACTTTGAGGGCAAGTCCCTGTGAACCCTGAGTGGCTGGCCTTCATTTTTTTTTTTTATTTAAATCTAATTTTTTTTGTGTATTGTTTTTATGTGTTTTCTTTTTTTAACTTTGTAATGTGAAACCGAAATATTGTAATAAATTTTAAGGATTATATATGATTTTTCTTTTTATTATTGGTTATAGATTTAAATTTGTATATTTGTTGTGCTTGTTTTCTCTAGAAACCCCGACATAGCGGTCGCAATGAACCCAAGAAGAATACTTCAGCTCGTCTTCAACAAATGTAAGTAATCCTTGAATACTCATACATCATCGTACATCCATATTAATCTTAAATTTTCCTATCTTTGACAGCTTTGAGAAGAAGGCGAACAAATTGTATTTGCGTGCAACACAAACCATCGAACAATCAACTGGGTTTTCAATCAAAAAGGCCTCATCCCACTCGGAACATTTGAGTTCAGAGGATTATCTGGATGGTGATCAAGAGCTGGACAAATATTTGGTTATGTTGCTGGGTCTGCAGCGTCTGCTAAACTGGGAACGCACACTAATGAATGAAATCATACCAAGTTCAAAGCATGGCGAGGTCTTCTCTAAGTTGGCCTATAATGCTATAGAATTGGTTGTTAAAGATGCTGAAGCAATAACTAATCGGATTTTGCGCTGTATTTCACGCAAAGAATGGACATCAGCTTTGGGTATATTCTCGGCTCTAAAGCGTGTGATACTATTACAGCCAGATATCGATCGAACATATGATCCACAGCAGCGTGAACAATTGACCAAAGTCTTGAATAAACTACAACAAACGGGTGCCAAAGCTTTGGAACACTTTCTGGATGTTGTCAAGGGCGAGTCAAGCACAAATATTGTGGGCATGGGCAGCACCTTGGGCTATGTCAATGTACCAAAAGATGCTACCGTGCATGAATTGACATCAAATACGATTTGGTTCATTGAGCATTTGTATGATCATTTCGATGTCATTGGATCGATATTGCAACAGGATGTACTCTATTCAACGCAACTGGATACGATTTTAATGAAGAAGGCATTGCCGGGCGATGAACGCAATAAGGCTTTGCTGGCCATTTATATAAGTAGGCAATAACACAAAGTATTCTAGAATTCATTGAAGTGATGTATTCATATTTTATTTACAGAAAAAGCCTTGGCCGAATTAAATCTGTCGATTATGAACAAATGTGAACAATATAATGATCAGGCGACAAAGCATCTCTTCCGTTTGAATAATATACATTATATACTCAAGTCCTTGCAGCGTTCCAATCTCATTGATTTAGTAACATTGGCTGAACCCGAATGTGAGCTTAGTTATTTGGATATGATCCGTGAGTTGAAATTCTCTTATCAGAAAACTTGGTCAAAGATGTTGGGAAACATTTCACAGTTGGATGAACTGCCGAAGCCAACTCAAGGCAAAGTCAAGGATAAAGATCGCAGCATATTAAAAGAACGCTTTTCAACCTTTAACAAGGACTTTGAAGAAGCTTGCAAAGCGCAACGTGGCATATCCATACCCGATGTTATACTACGAGAAGGCATCAAGCGCGACAATGCCGAACACATTCTACCCAAATACAATAGATTCTATGAAATGTCAGTATAAACATTATAACCATGAATGATAATAATCAAGGAAACTGATTGCAATCATCTTTCTCTGTTCACACAGGTATGCGCCAGTGCAGTTCAGTAAAAATCCAGACAAATATGTCAAGTATCGACCGCATGAGATTAATGCTATGCTGAGCAAGCTGTTTGATGATTCTGCTTAGTTCAAGTCTAGATATCTGGATAATCTGGCATTCCCTTTCCCTTGCATTCGCTTTTTAGCACAGAATCGACTTTATTCGCAAAACAATAAATATTATTAATAAAACTCATAACTTAAACCTAAACTAAACTTTTTAATCCTAAACATAAATACATACATATTTGTATATCATGAGTGTGTGTGTGTTTGTTGTTGTTGTTGTTTGAGGGTGTGTGTGTGTGTGTGGGGGGGTGTCTTTGAAAAAAAACATGGGGGAATGTTTAACTAAACCAAAATAAACCTCTTTTTTTTTATCTGATCACCCACTCTTTAAGTGTTGTTCAGTATAAGAAATTTGTTGATGGCGCTTCCGGTCTTCCACATGCTCCATAATGATGAATACTGACGGTACTGTTAGTGCGACAGTTCTCGATGTCCAGGAAACATTCATTCAGATATGTCATCTCATCAGTGCCACAAACGGGTTCAAATTCTCGTGGGCAAATGCGCGCACAACCTTTAAATTGGAATGCGGCAAGACAACGTTTAAGCGGCACAACAAAGACATGTTTGCCGCAATTCTCACGACGCATGTGGCACTCAGATTTGTAGAATTTATTATCAGAGCCACAAACAAAGTTGGGCGGTTGCGCATCACACTCCGATTCACAGTCGGCAGTCAGAGCGCAATTCTTCAGTGAGACTGGAACAACACGCAGATGGCAAGTGCGCCGCTTGA
Organism: Amiota minor; assembly: GCA_037043295.1. Taxonomy (NCBI): domain Eukaryota; kingdom Metazoa; phylum Arthropoda; class Insecta; order Diptera; family Drosophilidae; genus Amiota; species Amiota minor. Next base: position 999,081 of record JBAMAW010002805.1, read on the forward strand.
AATCACACATGGAGGGGAAAGTGTTGCCATCAGAGCCACAAACCGGTTTCAGTTCAAGATCTGCGCGAGTACACACTTCGCCGCAATCCTTAGGCGGGGAATTGAGGTCGGTGCAGGGTCCAATGTGTGCGAGATTAACGCCGCGGCTGCAATGAAGCGAGAGTGAAATTAATAGAGCATGACTGACATTGACTCTGTTTTAGCTGAAACACCTACAGGCACGTGGCATGCGCCAATTCACATTCATTGTTATATGTCTTGGCATCAGTGCCGCAGAGTTTGTCGTTGCGCTTTGAGGAGAATATGGAGCCAAAGAGATTATTGAAATCTTTGCAAGGTGGCAATTGTTTGCAGCGCGATAGGCGATTCTTGCATTTGTCCATGCCCATCTTCTGTATGGATTTGCGTTGGGGTCTAAAAATAGAAAGTGAGACATTCAAATGCGCTTATTTCTTGCAAAACTTCCTTCGAACTTACCCACAATTCAGCATTTTCAGTTCACAAAGAGATGAGTATATGTTGCCATCACTGCCACAAACATACTGTGTGGGTGAATCATTTTTGGGACATTCCGTTGGACAACTTTCGATTTGATTGCCGTGTCGCTCTTGTGGCATACAGAATGACAATGGCACTTCGAAAACATGTTTACCACAATTCGAGGAACGCATCTTACAAGGACTGGGATAGAGGCGACCGTCCGATCCACAAGTGGGACGCGCTACACGCCAACAGGATTCACGGCACATACGCGTCGATTGGCAGTGTTTGCGACTGGTCTTCACAACACCCTGGCCACAAGTATGCAATTTCATCTCACATGTCGAATTGTAAACATTGCCATCGGAAGCACAAATTGGTCCATCCTTTGGTGCGCTATTGCAGTCAACAGGACAAGATTCCCGGATAGCACTTGTATTACTGCAAGGTCCCACATGCGAGAGTTTCACGGCAGCCAAACCAACACGACATGATTGCACACGCAACATACAACGATTCAAATAGGTTCGACCATCTGTGCCACACACGGGATCCTTCTCCGAGGGACAACGATGTTTGCATTCAGAACCTTTGGCACGTTCACATCCATCACGTATATCTTTGATCGAACTGGCGCCATTCCTTGAACAAGTCTTCTTACGCATCTCACAAATATTTGCATAGATATAGCCATCGGTACCACAGACGGGATCAGCGCCAACCGTAAGGCTTGGTGGACATGAACGTGGACAATTGTTGTTACTATTGGTTGCACGATTCTGACGTCCATTTTGTATATTCTGCTGTTCTTCGGCTTCTGCGGTGAGTAGACTTTGAAATACAGCTGCAGCAGCACCTGGTGCAGGCGCAAGTGAAGCTTGAGTTTCTTGCTCTGCTGCGATGGGACTGCTACGATAGTTTGTCAGTGGTGAATCCAAGGCATCGGCACTTCTATAACGTATGACAGGCGCTTGAGCTGGAAGTTTGATAAATTTAATGGGTGAATCCGTGGCGGCGCCTATAAACAAGCAAAAAACAGAATAGAATTCTTTATTAGAATGGCAAAGTGGAAAACTTGTTTGATGTGGCATAAATATTATGGATTACTACGATGTTGAGAAAACTGCGCAATTCCGCTAAGAAATTGCGCTTTTTCTTTGTGTATCTGGTTTTTCTTTTATTCTTATTGTTGTACTTTCTTCATACATCACATTAACTTTGGTGTCCATTCTCAGCTGGATAGCAGCAACTGCTGATTAATAACCTTCGACACCATTGTATGTACTACCTAACCTACTTTGGATTTGTTTTGCTATTTGCACTAAACGATGTTGATGATCCATTACGACGACCTCAAGATTATCATTTTATTCATTTCGAATAGAAAAGTTCACATGCCCAGCCCAGTTAGTCAGTCAAGTCAGTCATGGTTATCGTTCAAAGAGTTAAGAGAATATGTACCATAATATAAAAAGAATCAAATACAATAAAAATCTAAGCTGACAAGCTATAATTAGACGAAATTTAAGACTCAAGACTAAAAAGAAAGAAACCTTTCTTCAATGTACTTATTCTATGTTTGTGACCGCAGGCAAGCAAACTCTAGAGAGAAATTTCCGCATAATAAAATCTACAGACAGTTCATGTTGGTTGGCTGGACTGACTGACTGGCATCGGGGGTCGGGTATCGAATGAGGAGTGAACGGATGATGATGGTGGGACGTATGAAATTAGTCAAGATATTTGTAACGACCATTAATTGCCTTTCCCCCGCCTAACTAAGTGAATGATGTACTAAAAAAATTAAAATACTGAAAACAAAAATTACATTAAAATAAAGAAAGCCAGACAAAAAGATAAAGAAATCTATTAACGCACGTCTTGCTGTTGTATGTAAGAGAAGATAATTGAATACACGTTCTGAATTTCGGAATTCCACCACATGAGAGAGTAGCAATATGTAGAATAGAAGAAACAATCCAAATGAATCGAAATGAAATGAAAGGAAGGAAGGAAAAAGTGGAAAAAGCTATGTACGCGCTGGCGTAGAAAGAAATTAAGACGACGACGATGTTGATGATGATGATGATGGTGATGACAACAGCAACACAATAAGCAATGAGACGGTGAAGAATGCGCGTGCACAACATAATCATAAACTATGATCTTCAAACCAACCACAACCACAATAACAATGATGACGACGACGACGACGACGACGACGACAACTACAATAATCAGCCAACCAACTGACCAGAACTGCTTGCTCTCCAACTCCTCCGGCGTGCCAATGCACGGCGAACCTTCTTCAACAGCAGCAACAATGTCAGTTTGGTTTCATTTGTTTTTGGTTTGATTCGATTCGATATGCGATTCAACCTAACCTAACTAACATAACAACCAACTAACATCGGATGCCGTCAATTGCAAAATGTAACGTATAATTTTCAAAAGTGGAATATGTAGTAGGAAGATCATGACTACCATACTATACTATGCTATGCTTTGCTAGTGCTGATAATGATAATGATCATCATAATGTTGATGATACATACGAATGAATGCTACTGAATCAACTGAATTGAGTAGAGCTGAACTGAACTGAAGTAGAAATGCAGGGAAGATACACACAGATACAGATAGATGAATTTCCCTACCCACTCGTTTTTAATGAATTTTCACACAACAAAATATTTTCATTCACCATGGGCGGCGTTCAATCCATTATGCAGAAAGGGAAACCCCCTGTTGGAAAACAAAGAAGACACAGGAAAAAAAAACTGTAACCATAACAGTTAAAGCAATATGACAATCGAGTACCCATTATAAAAATTTGATGGTCGGAAACTTTAAGAAGAATGATGCTTTTCAAAGTAGATTAGATTAGATTGGTTCTCTTTGAAGATATATACAATAAATACATATCTAGCTAAAGATTGCTTTGATATTGGCTGAGGTTGCTCCAAGTGCACAGTCAAACAGTGGCATAGCGAATGATCTGGTGATTTCTTCCGAAAGTAACCCAACATCGTAGGGTTAAAATATTGTACATGAATCACATGTTTATGTATGGTGAAGGGCAACAACCAATATACTATTCTGAAAACAAGGATGCTTCTCCAAAACTTAGCCAAAATCGTAGGGTCAATAATACATATCTTATCAGCATGTGTGTGTTTGTTTATACAATAAAGAACTAAAACTAATGAAATATTACAAATTACAAATGCCAAGAGTCGGGCCCAAACATGTCCTAATCAAAGGACCAATGATATCATCTCATATTCTGAAGCACTTAAATTTCTTATTAGTTTCATTCTTTCTTTCTATATTACAATTAGCCCTTTGAAGGTCGAAATAATGCTTCTACATCTTTCTCAATTTCGTACGGCTAATGGCAACTTATCTGAATTAGTACTCTTTTAAATTATGAATCACAAACTACTCTTTTTGATATACAATATTAATTCATTCCTATGTCATTGAAGACCCCTTAAAGCAATAATGTCTCTGGATGATTAGAGCTTTATGCTTGTTGTTGTTGTTGTTGTTGTTGTTGTTACTGTAGTTGTTATTGTCACCACTAATGAATTTATTTGTTGTGCTGGACAAATTGAGCAAGAAATTTATGACTCTCTGTGTAGAATGGATAGATGGATGGATGGCTAGGTCATGTGAATTGGAGAGGAAAGGTATCACAAAATCTTAGCGTTAAAGAATGTATGCCATATGCATACTTACATATTCAAGCAGCTTTTATTAACTATTGATTTCTGGAGGTTACCTTCACTTGAACCCATCAACATCAACAACGAAAACAACAACTAATTCATCAGCCTACTTTAGAGAAATAGTATACATAGTATTGTATGTTGTATTGTAGATAGAGAGATATAGAGTCTGGTGTATATTTCATGTACCTTGTCCCACACTCCCTCCCACACTGCCCCACTTGTCTTACCTTTAACAAAGCTTGGCGCGCACATTAACACTAACAAAACCATAAGGGGCAACATTAACAGCTGAAGTTGGAATTGTTGAGGGTTCGACATGTTGTTGGAGCGGTAACGGGCGCCTCCACAACGCTGTTGCTGTGGATGATGATGATGCTGCTGCTGCTGCTGCTGCTGAGCTGGGTAGCCGAAGCATTTAATTGCTCGTTGGTACATTTTCACTGTGGTTACTGGCTATTGCTGCTATTGCACTATACTCTGCTGCACTTTCCAGATGTCGTCTAAGTTGAACTAAGAGTTGAATTGGTATTCGTGTGTGTGTGTGTGTGTGTGTGTGTGACCGTGTATTTGTTCGTAATTGTACGCTTTCGCTCGTTAACAATTGAAATGGTTTTCCAGACTTCGAATGGAGTATGTAACTTCTTCTTCTCCTCCAGTGCGCAAGTTCATATATTCATTTAGATTACACGCATGTGTACCTGCCTGACTGTGTGTGAGTGAGTGTGTCTCTGTGTCTCAGCCACAAGATCACGACAACGACGAAGAAAGTTATTTTTTTTTTAGCTTTTTTTTTGTAACATCCACTTATGCTGTTATGCTGCCTTCTTTTATGTTGCCTAGTACTGCCGCTAATGCAGAAGATGATGATGATGATGATTATTCAACCAATGTGTTTGTGTATCTAACTGTCTGTTGGTTGGGCTTAGCCGCGCAGTGCTGCCTTGCTTAAGTATTCAGATATTTTGCTTGCTTTTTGTTGTGTTTTATGTTTTGTGCTTTTTAGCTTATTTGGTTAAGTAAGCAAATGAAGTGAGTAAGTTAGTAAAATTGGAGTAGCACAATGTACTTAAGCTGTAACCGTAACGGTCTCGTGGTTGTCTTCTATTAGTTGTCTTCCTTTACTTCTTGTTAGTGTTGTTTTTAGCTCTCTTGTGCTTAGTTTGTCTCTAATGCTATTTAACTGTGTTGCGCACGCCCATTTCACAATAGTATTACGTCGCTCGTAGTATGTACTTTCTTTTGCACAATAGTACTTTTCTTTTACTTAACTATTCACACTTTTCGCTTTTCTTCTTCAACTCAATCAACTCAGTTCAACTGAATTCAATTCATTCATTCATTCATTCACTTAACCCGTCGTTTGACCTCTTCTTAAAAACACCACTTGATTGTTCTTTTGCAACGAAACAACAATTGAAGCACTTTGATTCGGAATTTCTTCCTTTATTTTTTTTTTTTTTTATTACTTTTCTGATGATTTCTTTCTTTATTTATTTATTTCTTCACTGATGTGTATTGTTATGTTTTTTCTTTTTTTGCACTAATTTCTCTTCTTTTTTTTTTGTTGGATTTTGTTTCTTTTAATTCAAATTCAATTGTGTCTTCCGCGCGCTTAATGATTTCTTTCACAACTTCTGCTGCCTGATGATGTTGCTGATGTTCTCCACCTTTGAAAAAGAGATTTATTTGTTGATGTTTGTTTGTATTCAAATAAAAAAAAATGCGTTTCTTCTTCCTTACTTCTCTCTCTCTCCCTCTCTCTCTCTCTATATATATATAATTCAATAGTGAACAATCAACAATGTTGCTTGCTTGCTTGCTGATGGTGTTGTTGCTCTCTTATTATGCACGGATGACTTCTTCTCTAAGTAGATGATTCTTCTTCTTAGGCTCTGGCTTGGATGCTTGGAGGCTTCGGAGGATGTTGTTGCTCGCTTGACACTTTTCGCGCACTTAGCTTTTGTTGTCGTTGTTGTTATGATTGTATTAATTTTTTGTTGTTTTTGCTTTTCCTATTGAAGATTGACTGAGTTGCTGTTTGTTGCCTGCTGCTGCTATTACAGTTATTATTATTGTTTGCTGCGTTTTTTCGTTACTTTTTTGTTTCGTTCGTTTGTTGTGCACTCGTTGACGTTCGCGCTTGAAGTGATCCGTTAAATTGTCTGCTACTGCATAAATTCTGATTTGATTTTAATGAATGAGAGGCATAAATGTGTGTGTTTTTTGTTGTTCTTCTTCTTTTGTGCTTTTAATGTTATTTATGATTTTTTAAGTATTTTTTTTTTATCTTGAGTCTTTTGTTCCGTCGTTGTTTTTTTTTTTTTTGTACTTATTATATTACTCCAGTTTCTTTATATTATTATTATTTTTTTTTTTGCTTTGCTTTCGTTGTGCTTTATTGCTTTTGGCGTATTCCCGTTGTTGCCGTTGCTATTAATCCCGTTGGAACAATATTTGCGCGAAGAAAGAGTTTTGTGTTTTTTTTTCGAGTATCTTTTCTGTTTTCGATTATGATTTTCTTCTTTTATTCGAATTTTAGTAAGAAGAGAAAGGTTTGACAATGCGCTGCAGAATGACATGAGATTCGCAAAGTCTAACAAATTTATATGAGTAGTGAAAGGCAGCAAAATCAACAGCAGCAGCAGCAGCAACAATCGTTGGCTGCTTCAAACCAGCAGCGACATCGACATGAACAACGCTCGACCATGGCCATGGCAAAGATAACAAAGAGGCAACGGCAACAGCAACAGCAGCAATAGCAACAACTGCAATCAGTGAACAGCGAGCGCAGTTATAGAAGTCAACGGCGCCGTCGTCATCTTTGGGCAGTGGTATGAATGGATGAATAGATGTTGTTGTTATTAACGAAATTTGTTGCCGGTGTCCATTGGTTAATGGATAGTGGTTGGCAACATATGAAAAATTACGGTAATAGAGAAGTTCTAGAGCAGTGATTCTCAAACTTTACCTCTACTCACGGTACATTTTCAATAATTTCATAATTTGACATGCAGGGACCCCTCAGGCAGTGCAAGTCTCTTCAATCTCTCACAACATTATTGTATTTCTTAGGATTATTTTGCTTTCGGACCTCAAAACTTATAGTAATTCTCCATTTAGGAACATACTTAGATGCTCTTTCAGAATCTCTCAGCATACTAAAGTACCGCAATGAATGGGTTGAGAATCACTGTTCTAGTGACCACGAGAAGAGAGAGAGAGACTGAGTCAGATAGTGACTGAAGAAAAACTAGCATCATGATTGATGCCAACTAATGTTGCCAATCAATCTTATTCCTTGCTAATGAGGAAACACTCTACTGTTCTGTGCCTGCCCTCTAACACCTTTATAGGATAGAAAAGGTTGTGGCGGTCAAACTAAAATTTCCTTACTGCTCCTTAATTATAAAAAGACCAAAGAATTCTAAGCTCTTTCTTAGGAACTCACTCCCCTTTTGCTACGCTTCTGAGAGTCTGTAAAGAAAATGAAATTCGACGTTGATGTCGTTGATGTTGTTTTTGTTTTTGTAGTGAGTCGTAAATGTTGTTGCTATTGTTGTTGTTGTGAATCGACTGGCCCCCCATAGCCGGCCGCCCCATAAAAGCAGCGTGAGACTAGCTAACATATCTGCAACGTTGCTGTTGCTATTGCCGTTGCTTCGTCGTCGTCATCTTCGTCGTCGTCGTCGTGTTCGTCTTTGTCATAAATGCACCAAGACATCCGAGTCTCTCATAAGAAGTTGGTGGCAACTGAAATAGTAAAGTTTAGGAGGCACACAAAAACAAAACCAAAAAAAAAAAAAAAAATAGAGGCACCCAGATGTGGTGTTTGCTGTGCCCGACTCATTCCGTCCTGTCACTTCCCGTCTGATGGTCTCTTCAACCATCTATCTGTCGTCTTTGTGTGTCTAATTTGTTTGAAGATGAAGTAGTGCGCATGAGCCGCCATGCGAGAGCTTTTCCTTTTATTCAATGATGATGATGATGATGATGATGGTGAAGACAACGACGATGGCGGCGGCGCAACTAGGCTTCACTTACATGGGACTGGGACCAACCATTGTTAGGTAGGTCTCCACTATCTATCTATCTATTGTATGTGCAAATGTCTCTATGGCCACTATTACCAATCAGATTTTTTCTTTTCTTTCCATTTTACTCTCGGTGTGTTGCACGACGACGACGACGACGACAAGACATTGATTTAAATGGAGTTGTATTTTTTTCAATTTTTTTTCTTATTTTTTGCTGTCGGAGTTTTGAGTTAACAACTTGGTCATGTTGTCTCTCTGTCTGTCCCAAGTTTGACTTTAAATCGTGTTTATTTAGTCTTCTTTTCCATCTTCTTCTTCGTCTTTCCATCTACACTCATTTTTATTTTTTTTTTCTATTATTATTTCTTGGACACATTTGGATGCATAATCGCAGCTAACAAATTTAATTTGCCAAAAGTGGCAGACAACAATTTTTCTTCATTTTTATACATTTTTTTTTTTTCTATTCAGTTTAGTTTTATAGACAACAAAAAAAAACAAAACAAAAAATGGTAACAAATTCCAATTGAACACCATCAATTGATTTAAAGTGTTGAATGATGGATGATTGTCGTTGGTCTTTGGTCTGACAATTGCAAGTTGTTGTTGTTGTTGTTGTTGTTGTTGTTGGTGTTTATTGTAAGTAAATAAGTTGACATAAAGAAAGTGCATGAGGAACTGGAAGCTGTACAAGTTTGTACAATAAGCAATTGATCGTTGGATCGATCGATCAATATATAGAACGTGAGTTGGCCGGCATTATAAGTTTTAGGCCATAAATTTTACACTTGAGTGGCATTTGGTGGCGAAAAAGGGTCAACTGCTGTTGCTATTGCTGTTGTTGCCTGATGCCTGCTGAATGCTGATCGCGTGGTGCATGCAACAAATTTAAACAAGTCATAAAAGAGATCGGTGCAGCTTGTTGCTTGTTGCAGTTGCCGCTTGTTGTTGCTAGCAAAAAACAAAAAAAAAAACAAAACATAACCAAAAGCAAACAAAAAAAAAAAAAAGAGGTCAGTATCGAAAGGTAGCAGCCGCCTTCAGTTGCATATAATTGTACCGTTAGGTGGATAAAGCATGCAAAAATTAAATATGACACTTTGGAGCTTGGAATGGGAATCAGAGGAAATCTGCAAGAGAAAGGTAAACAATGAAAAGTAAAAGAATGAAACTAAAGAGAGAAGTTTAAAGTTTAGGAAGAAACCTCCTCCTAACATCATTTCCTTACTTTTCTCAGTGTACTTGCATTTATTTAATATTTCGTTTTTTTTTTTTGGCACAAATTGTGATTTTTTCACAAATTTCCAAAGTGTTAACAAACTTTGTTTGAGTGCCAATGAAAAAGGAAAGTGAAAATATTCCAACCAAACGACAATTTGGCATATTAAAACAGCAACAACAATAACAACAGCAGAAAAAAATAATGTATAGAAACAATAAATTGTTGTTTTGTTACAAAAAAAAAAAAAAAAAAAAAACAGAAAAATAAAAGCTAAAAACAACAACTGGTTCAAGATTTAATAACTGGTGTCAACAGCAGTAATAGATAGATTCATAGATACATGAATAGATAGATACTTATGTAGATATGTTTACATATGAAGAATGCAAAGCAAGAGCTCACATGATACACGCACACGAGGTGTGGCTATGAAATCATGACATTGATGTTTCTAGAAGAGAACAAAACTTGCTCCAAAGTAAAGCCGATCGATAGAAGTCGATTCTGTCGATTGTCAACCATCTCGTTTCTGTACATTTATTTCTATAGGCAAAGATTTTGTTTGTTTGTTTATGATCTGTTTGTTCTCTGCCTTCGAGAAATTATTAATGAAATTTCTTATGAAGAATGGAAACATCGCTAATAAAACTTTTGTAGTGCATATGTGCATGCATATATGACGAAGAGGATGTTAAAGATTATGCCCACTCGAGGCCACAGTGCCGAGGTGATCCCCGAATTTAATCTAATGTTGAAGATTATGCTTCTGTCCTCGAGTCCATATCAATATGAATAATTAAACTCCAAACATGGGTTTAAGTAGGAGTGACAAATTGAATCAAACTTATTTCCAACTTTTGTGGATTCTGAGAAACAATCGCCCAGGCAAAAGGATACACAGAACGTGAATCGTAAATTCTTTGTTGACATCATCCAAGACAAAAGTTAAAGTTAGAGAATATGGAAACGATAGATTTGATAGAAAAATGTATGTAAAGGTTGGGTCCCATACCCGATAATAATGCGCCTCGAGCCAGTTGTAGTGAAACTTATAAAACTGAAAACATTGAATACACATTTTGTTGAATGAAGCCCCCATTAAACGAGAGCAGGTGGCAAAAGCTGTTGAACGTGCATCGGAATTGGAGAAGTCTTTAGTTTCCAATATTATTGATGAACATCAAGGAAGTGTAGGATATCAAAAAGCTGGAGCCAACACTGGGAACTGAATATTTTCGTTACATTCCAACCGATTGTCTGGATTAGTTCAAACAAATCAAAACAGACAACATTGAGTTCTATCAAAAATGTGAGTTAATTAAAAAGAACTTCATATCGGCTATGAAACGATATGGTGAAGTTCTAGCGGACTTGCACCAATCTCTAGATACAATAATAACAACAAATGCATTGAAGCCATGCTTCTGAAAATTGAGTAATAGAAACGCGATGATTTTGAGAAAAATCTGCCACCACCGAAAGAATAATAATTTAGCACAAAACCTCGTAATATTTTTTAAGTCTTAGTCTTGAGATTTCTGAAAGTATTTATATTTCTTTCACTTTGGCTTTAATTTTTTTAATGGATGATTTATACAAAGTTTGATAGAACTTTCACTTAATGAATTAATTTATGCCTAGATTTATTATATATCTTCACATTGTCCAGTACTTTGTATGAATTTATATGTGTTGCGCCCTTGTCCTTCCAGGAACATTGGGAAGTTACTCTCGCCCTTGGTTGATTTGTAGTATTATCGTAATTTGTAGCTGTGATCTAATTTTAGATATTTTTGGAAATAAATGTTGAAAAACTCATCGGTTGACTATTCATATGGTCACTGAAACTTGTGAAATTTAATTAAGAATGAATAGTGCAAATTTTATGTAAACAATCCTAAGCATTAGTCTCTCTATTTTAGTCGTTTCTAGGCTAAGCGTAACACCCAACTAGCTTTCTCTACTTGACTTGACTTGGCATCGTGTGAGTTTTATCTGCTCCTTAATCAATCCAATCAACATTAAAATGCACACAATTTTAGACCGTTAATGTTATGAAAGATTAACGATACGTGTCCTGAAGGCACTCACAGGAGTAGACTCCTGAACAATGGAAAATTTTCATGTAATTTTGTTATTTCTTAAGTACTCACAATTCACAATATTCCAGTTTCAAGCCATCTATATCATAAACTAAACTTTGGAAAGCAGCAATTTGTATAAAGACAATCATTTCTAGCAATTGAAAATTTACATTGAGTGTTGTTTGTTTATACAAGTATTTCTTAATTATATTCTATTTTATTAAATAAATAATGACTTTTTTCTAAAATTCGGACTCTGCCTCTTCTATTGTTAGAAACTAATTTTATTTTAATATACTAGCGATACCCATCGCGCATTGCTACGCCTTCTCGCAAAGTCCGGTCAAGTGCTTTGAGCTTAGACATGATCGTCACCTTGGTTATGTGGTCACCATAAATCACGGCTTGATTTTTTTTTTTTTTTTTTTTTTGTTTTGATATTTTCAACAATTGTCGTCATATTTCGCCAATTTACATAAAACCTAAGTCTTTCTCATGAATCACTCCTTTCATTGGTGTCAACCGTATGAAAATCGGTTCGGTACTTTTTAAGTTTATCGCGTTCAGACAGACAGACGCAGCATGAGACTTTGTTTTATAATTTGTATATATATGGATATAAACCCAAATAGAGATTAAGTATATTTAGAACGCATAACATCCTCTAACTTCTTGCAGATTTCATTTGGTGTTCGGCAGCTATACTCTTTTTTTTTTTTTGACTCATCAATTGATATAGTTATATTTTTCATCCCTTTTTAACTGGATAATCGCTTAAATGGTTGCGTCCACAGGTTGGTGGATTCTTATTGCGCACTTCGAGATGTTGGAAGAAATGAAAATCTTCGTGACTTGTGAAAGGTACAGAAGCGCCTACGGTGCCACTAAGTGTTGCATAGAAGGAAAAATAAGAAGAATTTATCTCAAGAAAATTTAAATATATTAAAGCATTTATCTCCTTATTTTCCAACCACTCCTCGTATTACAAACAATCACAAATTTAACAATGGTAAAGTGGCTTCAACTTGTTGCTAATGCTGTTGTTGTTATGTTTGTTGTCTTTATTAGTTGAATGACAAGATTCACTTGAAAAAGAAAATTTAATCTTTGGCAAATGTTATATAAATGGTAGGTGGTGTGAAAATTGCACAGGAAAAGCCAAGCAACAACAAAAACAACAACAACAGTAATATATTTATTATATGGTTTACTTGCAAATTCTTTATAAATTTTCCTTCCTTTTATTTTTACTATGTATTTCTCTTCTGTTGTTGTTGCTTTTTTTCTGTTTATTGGCAAAGTGAAAGAGTTCGCCAAAAAATTAATAAACATAAAACCATAAAACAAACTTTCACAGCAACAGCGGCAGCAACAACAACAAAGTAATAAACAGGGCTGCTTACTGTTTTAATATCACTAAATGAGTTGTCTTCATTGTGAGTTTAATTAGTTTTAACAGATGTTTTTCCTAGTTGAGCTATAAATCACGTTTATGTGCTACTAAATTATGTGCCAACATAAAATATTTGGCGCATTTTTTGAAATTATTGCATCAGGCCGCTAATTTTACATTTTCAACGCCGTTGAGCAAAATAATAAGCGGCTTCGGAGTTCAAAGAGAAGAGAGCATTGCCAGCTGTGATGTAATTACATGCAATTAATGCACAATATGCGAAAACACATGATATAGTATAATCTCTAGATATTTAAAACAAAAAACTTGTAATGTTTTCATTGTTTATCCAATTTTAAATGAAAATCATTACTATTTTTTGTTATATGCATTTGCTTGCTGCACTTTAACCAACTGCTGAACACTAGATAAGTAGTTGCCGCTTGCGCCTTACAGCACTGAACAAAATTTAGACACACTGGGATAATTGTTTTTCATTGAAAACTTTAAGGCCGTGAAAAATTAGAAATCTGCTATAAAATAAACGTGCAAGCAGGATATTACCGTAGCCCAAAGTGGCGCTGAAATGTTAGCATCGAATTTATGTAATTAATTTAATTGTAAATTGTGTTAATTTTATCATTTCGTTTGTCGTTCGTTTGTTCACTTGATTGTATCGTCTTCGTTTGTAGTAGTTTGTCGTTGTAGTCGCCCATGTCGTCGTCGTTCTTCAAAGTCGCAGTCGCCGCAGCAATCGTCGCTGTCGTCGTTGTGAAGTGAAACTCCCAGTGCACACACACACACATACACACGGAGTACAACTTGTACTCACACAAACACACACTCACGTACATTACTCATATATAAACATTATTATATATATGTATATATATATATATGTAGACATAGTGAGTGAGCAAGCAGAACAGTGGCGAGCAGAGCAGAGCAGAGCAATCAGCTCAAAACTTAGTGAGGAGTCCAACTAACAAACAAATCAACAAAATCAAACAACGAAGCAACCAAATCAAATCATCCACAGTGGACAGTGGATAGAATAGAAAACGGTGACAAAGATTAGACACAGAAATCATAGCTAAGGCGGTGACAGGAAAAATGGCGACAGGTCGCACAAGTCGCATACAATCACAGTCGAAAAATATAAGTTCAATATTTTCCAAATTACATGGAGCCTTCTCGGAGGCGTGCGGCCCTCAGCGTCTATCCACGGACAAGAAGACGCTGGAGAAGACGTGGAAACTTATGGATAAAGTCGTGAAGTTGTGCCAACAGCCGAAAATGAATCTAAAGAATAGTCCGCCCTTCATCTTGGACATTTTACCGGATACGTATCAACGTTTACGTTTAATCTATTCCAAAAATGAGGATCAAATGCATGTGCTGCATGCCAATGAACATTTCAATGTCTTCATCAATAATCTAATGAGAAAATGTAAACAAGCAATCAAACTATTCAAAGAGGGCAAAGAGAAAATGTTCGATGAGAATTCACATTATCGTCGGAATCTAACCAAACTGAGTTTGGTCTTCTCGCACATGTTGAGCGAATTGAAGGCAATCTTTCCGAATGGTGTTTTCGCAGGCGATCAATTTCGGATTACAAAAGCGGATGCTGCAGACTTTTGGAAACTTAATTTCGGCAACAGGTAAACTATATTCAATTTTATCATATGCGATGGAGTCAATTTCAAAGTGGTTTGGTGTGTTGTAGTACGCTGGTGCCTTGGAAAATCTTTCGTCAGGAACTGAATAAAGTGCATCCGATATCATCGGGTTTAGAAGCAATGGCCTTGAAGACAACAATCGATTTAACATGCAATGATTATATTTCGAATTTTGAATTTGATGTATTTACGCGTCTATTTCAACCGTGGGTTACATTGCTGCGTAATTGGCAAATTTTAGCTGTTACGCACCCCGGTTATGTTGCCTTCTTGACTTATGATGAGGTCAAAGCACGTCTACAACGTTATATACATAGAGCGGGCAGTTATGTCTTTAGGTATGTGAATGAAACTTTAATTACTTTGAATTTGGACCTTAACTTCAGAAATTAATTTGCTATTTTGTCGTTAGATTATCATGTACGCGGTTGGGTCAATGGGCCATAGGTTATGTGACTGCTGATGGTGAAATCTTACAGACGATACCACAGAATAAATCATTGTGTCAAGCATTGTTAGATGGGCATCGCGAGGGCTTCTATCTGTATCCGGATGGCCAACCCTGTAATCCAGATTTAAGCTCCGCCGTACAAAGTCCTACAGAGGATCACATTAAGTGACACAAGAGCAATATGAACTTTACTGTGAAATGGGTAAATATCATTAAGCCATTGTATCATTCTAAATCTAATTTTATTGATTATAGGAAGCACATTTCAATTGTGTAAGATTTGTGCGGAAAATGATAAGGATATACGCATTGAACCCTGCGGTCATTTATTATGTACTCCATGTCTAACAGCGTGGCAAGTGGACTCAGAGGGTCAGGTGTGTGTCAAGTATTTTATTGCATTTTTCTTATGCTTATTTAAATTTTTCGCGTTTCAGGGTTGCCCATTTTGTCGTGCAGAAATCAAAGGCACCGAACAAATTGTTGTTGATGCTTTCGATCCTAGAAAACAACATAATCGTAGCGCTACAAATGGACGCCATCAGGCACAGGATGATGATGATACTGAGGTATAGTTGGGGCAATGTAAAACAAATCAAATGAATGAAAAGCAAAGCAAAGTACTTTTATCGCCTGCTGCGCTCCGCCGTTACTTTTTGAATCTGCTGTTTCTGATGCTTCTCTTCCAAATCACTTGCCGCCGTTAACGTTGTTTACTACACATACATTGGGCATTTGCCAAACAATAAGAAAACAACAAAAAAAAAAGACATCCTCACACACACACACACACACACACATAAACACATTAGTTTTGTTTTTCATTATTTTATTTTATTATCTCTATGTAAAGTTAGTTAAGTTCATTTTGGGGTCTGAAAAGACTTTAGAATGCTTTTCTTTCCTTTTAAATTTATTGTTTAATTTTCATGGATTTCAAATCTCATCCGGAATTAATATTTAGTTAGTCTGATCCACAGCTTAGTCTTCTCTTCATGAAATGATAAAAACCATGAATCCAGAATCATGAAATGGAAAAAATATTTTGCTTTATTTAAATTATTTTGAATTATTTGCAAAAAAGGAAAACACACAAATATCCCCTAAAAAAAGAAGAAGAAATCAAGCACAAATTGCACATATTTACAATAAATTTTTTTTGTATATAGTTTCTTATATCATTCATATTCTTCATCATCATTTATACAGAAATTATAGTTCAACTATAAAAAGTTTATTTTTTCAAACATTGAGTTCATTTTACACACGCGTTTCCGTAGCCACTTGTTTTTTTTTTCCATTGTTATTGTTAATAATGATGATGATAATGTTGTTGATGATGACCATGATAAACTTCATCACTAACAAACGATCATTCAATTGCTGCTTGCGCTAACAGCAGCGGAAGTAGTCATCAAAATGAATGAGCATTCGTCGTTTCGTTTGTTTGTTTATTTTCTGTTTCCATCCATTCTTTCTTGTTAAATTATTTTCATATTTTTTATCATTTTTTTTTTTTTTTTTTTTTGTTGTGTTGTGTTTTTGTGCTTTTTGTTATCGCACTTGTTCAGCTTGCTTAATTTCTTTTTCACGATATTTTTAAATAATTTCTGTTTATTTGTTTTCTTTAATGGTTTTTATCAAATGAAAATTCTTTGTAAGCTTGGCTGGATCGCTTTTTTTTTTTTTTTTCAATTTCTTTTAAGTATTCAATGCTTATGCTTCTTTCATCTCTTCTTCTACAAACAAAGATTGTATTTAAGTTTTTAAATAACAATATCAATAAGAAAAAAATTATAAATAAGCAAATAATGTACCTTTTACACAAAACTGTGAACAAGAGTCTTGACATTTTATGTTAATGCATATCATTGCATTATTATAAAAATCAATCTAAGGTTAAAGATTAGAATATTGAGGACAAAAAGTCTCAACAAAATTCTCCTGTTACTGGGAAATGCAGTCCACATATAAAAATCAATAAATCCTCCCTTGTTTGATCTTTAATTTCTCTTTTAACTTTTACATTTTTTAAGTTAGAATATCAAAATGACAGCTAACATCTTTAAATATTCGAAAATTGATCTGTTCAGACCAAATATTTTACATAGCCCTTACATAAATATGTGGAAGAAAAAGAAGAATTTGTACAAACAACTATTGCACTTGTAAAGCAAATGAAACATAATACATAGATTCAGTGACCAATGTGACCAATGTGTGAGGGTTCTTTATAAACAAAAGTTTTTGTATGGAAAACATTAGCAATGTCTTCAGTAATTCTTAGGAAATAATTAACCGATTAATCCATTTTTAGATCACAAATAGTCTTAAATGATAATTTCTCTAGGCTCGTAGCATAATCAGTTTTATTTAGAAGGCAGTTTCCGTCAGAGAGATAAAGTAATGAACAAAAAATTGTTCCATTCACCAGTGAGAAAAGGTGCCTCGGTGGAAACACTTGAGGTAGCCCCCTATGTTAGTTAAAGGCCCAAATTTCTATGTGTGGTCTTATGTATTCTGTATTCCCCGAGTTAAATTGTAAAAGGTATGAAAATGTTTTATAAATTTCGCTGTTATATTCTGTTCTTTTGATTTCTTGTTCTATAACATCTTTATTTTTCTTCTTTCCTTGATTGATGCCAGTTTCTTGTTCTTTAATTACAATTGCAGATTATGAAATTCAAGAAATGTGAATAAGTTCTGTAGACATAAGAAACAATTGCTGCAATTTTCAACTCATTTAAATTTTAAGTTAATTTTTCATTAGAAAAAGGAAATAATCTTCTTTGCTTTCAAAAAATTGTATATTTCTATTTATCATTATTATTATTATTGTATAATTTCATTATATAGTTCATTATTATTATTTTTAATATTTCCAAAGATAAATTTAGTTTGTAGTAGTTTATTATTTTGATTTTTTTTTTGTTTTGTTTATTATTTATTCTTATAATTTATTTTTTTTATTTTGTTTTTCAACCAGAACCAGACAAAATTAACAGAAAATATGAGAGAAAAAGTGGTGGTTCCTTAAGACTGTAATTTATTATAAATTTTATATTAACAAAAAAATTTATTGAATGAACGAAAAATTTAAATGAAATTGAATTGAAGTTGTTAAGTTATTAGGTTTAATTGATGATCAGTTTATGCTTTCAGTGATGATGATGATGATGAAGAAGAAGTTTGACGAGGCAAAGTTTTGTCGCAAAATGAACAAAATAATTTTACAATAGAAAATAAATTTTAATTAAATACAATTAAATTAAACATAGTTTAAGAAATTTCTAGTTTGAAGTTTAAAAGAAAAGCCAACGGAAGCTGAAAAATAAGGAAAAATAAAAAAAAAATAAACGAAAGGGACTTAAAAGAAAAGTATCCAGAGAATATAGAAAATTAGTAATGAACAATTGATCAAATTGACAATAAGATCATCATTGATTAAGCCTTAAGCAACACAAATTTTTATTTTAAATTTTGATTAGAGTTTTATTGAATTTAAGAAGAAGATTCTAGAAAGTATTTAAGAGTTTGAACTGCTGCGGGTCACTTCTTATTCTTTCTTTTTTTGGCCATAACCAACCTAAAGTTTAGTTGTATGTAAAATGTAGGAAAAAGTGCATTTATTTTTTGTATTTTTTATGAACAAAGATTGACCTGACCTGACCTGCTGCTGCCTATGGAATCATAAACATGATGTACAAAGAAGAGAAGCGAAAATAGTCCATAGATAATGAAAAATGACAACAGCGACTGTTGGCGCATGTGTATTTCTTTTTATATATTTATATAATTATAAATGATTAATAAATTAATTAATTATTTAATTATAGTTATTAATTTGTAGGTAACATTATTAAATCAAATTTTAATTTAATTTAAATCTAAAATTATTATTATTATTATTTATATATTAAATTATTAAATATATTTAAAAACAAACAAAAAAAAAATTTAATCAGTTATCAATTTAATTTTAATTTAATTAATACAATTTTTCTATAAAAAAAAAACAAATAAAACAAATTTTATTTTTAATTTCCTTAATAAAATTTTATTCAATTTGATGATTTAAATGAAAAATGTTTTTTATTTTTATTTATTATTAAATTTATTTTCTCTTCTTTTGCATGATTTTGTTTGTTTTTAGCATGTTTCCTTTTGAATTTTATACTATATACAACAACAACAACAACAACAAGACACAAGAGCAACAACCACAAATCAACCATTGATTCAAGCAATTTTCCTTATAGATTCATCAAAATTTTTGTTCTCTTTTACATGTTTTTCCATTTACTTAACTCAATGCATTCTCTTTTTTACCGCATGCTGCCTCTTCTTCCACCGATTGATTGATTGATCATCGACAGGATATGGGTGACTTTAATATAGCAACATCATCACTGCATGCCCTCAGCACGACAAACAGTGGCCAACAATCAACAGATCGTCAGTCGAGTCCACATACATCGCCACGTCTCGGGCGACGCAGTACCACACCCAGTTTGATGGCGGTGCAAAATGATTTATATGCTGGCTGTGGTGGAATCGCTGTTCTCAGTTTGCCCAGTACCAGTCAACACCAACAACAACAACAGCCAACAGCACCACCATTGATTCTGGGTGGAAGTTCACAGATAAATTGTTCAGCTGGAGGAGGTGGAGGTAATATGAGCATTAGTGGTGTTCCAATTGGTGCTGCTACTCCTTTGGGCACTTCTCCTTTAACTAATGGCAATGGTGCCAGTGCTGCCCAAAAGACAACCAACCGGATGAGTGCTCCATTGATTGGAGCGTGTGTGAGCAATTCCACTTATGGCCAGAAGTTGCCTAGTAAAGCCGATTCCAATGACAGTTCAAATTCATCATATGCCATACTACAAAATCTCCAGCATGTGGACAATTGTGCAACAGCAATAACAACAGGAAGTACAACAGCAATTCCCAGTGCTGTCAGTGAACCGCCAAGCTGCAGTCGTTCTGGTCGTGGCAGTGAAGCGCCACCGCTACCGCCACGTAAATCATCGCCTGGTGTTGAGACAACGACATCAACCACTGGCAATAGTAGTAGCAACAGCAGCAGCAGTACTACCATTAACTCTATCAGCAGTGCAGTCATCACCAACTCCAGCACTTCCACTATCATCATCAACAAACAATACCAAAAATAGCAATAGCAGCGGAAGCGGTAGCTGCAGTGGCAGCAGTGATAAGCCACACTTGAGTGGCATACCACCAATGAAGAAGGGTATGGAGTATATACACTGCAGTTTGGATAATATGCCACCATTGACAACGGCACCGCCCATACCGCCACATGTGACACCCACATTTGTTGATGCTCTGACGGATGAGCTGCGCCAACAGCATATAACGAGCACAACCAGCACCAGTAGCAGCAGCAGTGCTACTCCAGTACTATCCATACTCGATGAAGACATCGTGGTTGTTGGTCCGGCGGAAACCATTAGTGGACTCATTGATACACGTCCATTGGAGGCGCGCTTAACGAAAATTATCACTGTTGATGCTAGCAATTCCACTGGACATTATACACAATTGTGTACAACAACAACAGCCACAACGTTGGCTGCTGCAGCTGCTGCCATGCAACAGCAACAACAACAGCAGCAGCAACAGCAACAATCTGCCGCTGATCTATCAAATGTCGGCGGCATTAGAGCGGAACAGTCCCAATTGGAGCAACAGCAACCGTTGCTCTATGCGAATGTGACGATCAATCAAAAAGACTGTAATAATAGTGTGCCCTATGAGAATATCAATCTGGAGTATATAGCACGTCTGATGAATGCTGGCTACTCCAAGGAGAATGCCATAACAGCTTTGGGCATTTCACGGAACAATATCGAGATGGCGGGAGATATTCTACGTGAATTTGTATCAAAGAATAGCGCTTAAGTAATGGGTGGCTTAGTGGGTTAAGTAACATATGTGAGTGGGCTTAAGAGTCAAATGATACATGAGAGAATGGAACTTTATCTAGTCAGCAGTGAGCTGTGTCTCTATGACTTAGTGTCACTTAATTTTCGAGTAAGTGTGATTCCAAATGATGGATAAATTAAAATTAAAAAATAAATAATTGAGATGAAAAATCAAAGATTTTAATTAAAAATTATGAAATTTATTTTAATAAATAAAAATTTATCTCTCTCTCTCTCTCTCTCTCTACAATTAATTGTCACTTTAACACTCACACTCTCTCGATATCTCTCCCCCCTCTCGACTAATACTTTATGCTTTAAGTATAACGGTAAAGATAATTCTAATTAACTAATCAACACACTGTAACTCATGACAACAACAACAACAACAACAACACTTATTATACTCAAACAAAAATATATATATAAATGATAAACTCACTGCAACTTGGCGGAGCCAATAAAATTACAAGCAATTTTTTGCATTAGTTCTTAACAATATAAAAAAAAAAAAAAACAAAAAAAAAACAAAAATTGATAAATCTCAGTTTAAAACAAAACAAAAATTTATGTGTAATTTAGTTATAAACAAGAAAAACCAGAAACTTCTAAACTTTAAGGCTTGAAAAATCATCATTCATATGCAAATCTTACAAATGAATCAGATAAAATACTCTTTCGAACACTCTGAATGCTCCCCTCTCTTAATATATATAGTATAGTACATCTCCATTACTCTTAATATCCCCTCCTCTGTAACCACATGAGAATTTATTCGTATCTATGTATGTATATTCATTCGCTCTATTTATAACCGTGAGAACCCACCCAGGATACCTTAAAGTTATAAGAAAACCAAACAAATCAATAAAAAAAAAATGACATTAAAATTTATTAATCAAATATATTAATTACAATAAAATTAAAGATTACAAAATATTTTTTGCCAGTTCAAATTTCAATCAATCAAATATTAAAATCCTTAGAAATATGATAAATTATAAAAACTCAATAACTTTGGTTCTACCGAAGATTTTTATACCTTTCACACAAACCAATTCATTTGAATGAAAAGAAAAATATTTAATTTAAAAAGTTTTCCATATAAAAATTAGAATGGGAATGATCAATTCATGGAAATTTTGAATGGTTTGTTAGAGATATGATTCTAAAGAACATTTTCTGTGTCATTTTTGTCAGTAAACATTTGAAACGGAATAGATAGACTGTGGGAAAGGCCTCCTCAATTCGGCCTATTGTAACATAAATAGAATGGAAATTCAAGATGTGTGGTAATCAGATGCATATAATTATAAAAACTCAGTTTTGGGCCATCCGAGCTTTAAAATTTATGTAATATTGGACTTGCATTCTTTGTTGAAGTTTTCAGTAGAAAATCCTTAGCTAAGAATATGGAAAAGTTATTATTCATAACGACTATGGAACAGGACTATCCAATCAGCTACTAATGACTAATGTGACTAATGTAAAAAACCTAGAACTATCTGAAATTGTAGACTTATATCCAAATAATATCTTTGAATTCCTAATGAATAATAGAATTTGAGAGGAGCTAGAATTATTGGGATTGTTACAATAGACCCAATGGACGGTGCAGTAATGTGGTGACTGACTAGTTCCCGACCTCCTTTCATCTATTTTATGATACATAAAAAATTATTAATATTATATATTATTAACGAAAATATTGCATTCAGATTTAGCAAAATAAAATTTGAAATTAAAAAATCATGAAAGTTCATCAAAGGAAATCCAGTAATAACGAACCTTTGATTAAATCATAGAAACCATTGAGCAAAAAATTCAGACCTTTATCTGAAAAACTATAATGGAATAGAATCTTTGTATAACACAATGATTTCTAATGAGTTTTTTAAAAAATCTTCAAAAATTGATAACAATCTATGGATGAAAGGTATAAAAAATAAAGTAAATAAAAGAGAATTGGTCAATTTTCAAATCGTCGTTTAATCAATAAATTATATAGAAAAATCAAAACAATAAACTAAAATCGGCATCGTAAAAAACATTTCTCGCTCGAAATACTTTAACTTTAATAGATTTTTAGTAATAGGTAAATCATTCGTTATAGGTAAACTAACCTTAAAATCGGATTACGAATTATGAATCGAATTATATCAAATGAAATCAATGTTTAAGATTAAGTTTCATGTTCATTAAAAATGAATATCTTATAAACATAACAAAATCAAAAATTTAATCATATTTCAGAAATTTACTTTATTAACTCAGAAGAATTTCTCTAATTCAGAAAATTCATACTCGAATCGAATAAGAGACAAAGATAATGAATGCGTTCAAATTTCTATATAAGATCTTTAAATTAGAAAAAAAAAAAAAAACAAAAAAATTGGTGAAATACTGATACGCGGAATTAATAAATTGGGAAGCATATGTATATCTTGCATAACTTGGGAACGTCATTATCCTGTCACAAATGAATAGTTTAAATTAAGTAAATCATATGAAATTAAATTTAAAAAACAGTCGTTTAATGAAAATTTCATGAAAAATTCATACAAATCAATTCTCGAAAATCAAAAAACCATTTCACATCAAACAACTTTAATCAAATTTGGTTTCTAAAACACTTTACAACATTTAACACAATGAATTCATAACATATTCAAAGATTATGTAATGAAATAAAGGAGACAGCAGGGGCTTAACCTGGACCAGACTTATATATCTCGTTAATCAGTACATAGATCTAACTGAAGTAGTAGAAATTCTCGATGAAAACCAGAGTAACGTAGGAATTGTAATCATGGGGTTTGATACATTAGGCTCATTCTAAGCCCCAATGATGAATTTAATAGATCCCGGACTGCCTCTAATATAATCTAATCATAGATCATTTGAAATCATAACAAATTTTTCAGATTCATTGAGAGAAAAAATTTCGTAAGCAAAGGAAAAGAGTTGGAAGGAAAACTCCTCTAAGCAATTTGTATTCAATTTACCTCGATTTTTTTATATTTATAAACCGAAACTAAACCAAAACTGGGAAGCAGAAGATCCATAAACACAAATACACATCCAATATCCGTAATTTTGTATTATCATATTGTATATTATTATGTAATGCAATTTTTTATATATAAATCTCTCTCTACTATTTATGTACGTATATCTATTAAGCTTATATCCCAACCGACCGACCGAACCGATCAATCGACTAATCTCTGATTGATTGACCATATAAATCGTAAAGAATACCAAAAAAAAAAAAAGAAAAAAAACCACACTTTTATATTGTACTTTTTTATATAAAAAAACAAAGACATCAACTCAAAATCCACTTCTCCCAAAATGCAATACATGGAACTCCCTCGTATAGTTTTATGCTGGATTATTCAGTTAGTTAAGTCAATACTTTGACTAAAGAGTAAAGAAATGAAAAATAACAAACACAAAAAAAAAAAAAAAATCAAAAACTTATACAAATATACGCGATATAATCTCACTAAGAAGAAGAAAACATACAAAACATACAAAACAAAAAAAGAAAACAAAAATGCATATAAAAAATATTTATTTTATTACATGATTATACATGAACATATATACAATATATAGTATAAAGCCCAATAATATCTGAAGCAGAGGAAGTTGATGAAATTTAAAAACAATTAAAGGCAGTCAGAGTCGTTTGACTTGAAGCAGAATGAAGAAAGGCAAATAATTGAATGAAGAATGAATGAAATGCATACAAAAAGCGAAAGGCAAAAACTGAAATGAGATACATATACACAAATTTCCATAGTCGTCGTCAGTCATGATGTCATCAGATACAATTATTCTTATAAATAAAATAAAAGCAACTATTTAATTTAAAAAAAAAAAAAAAAAAACAAACAATATTTTGCATACTCATTTTAAGACTTTTTTTATTAATGGGAATTTAATATGATCAGGTCGATTGAAGATATCGTGTGCCAAGTTCTAAACTTTTGGTCAAAATTCTCGTTTTCAAGCTCGTTACTCATGAAATTTAATGGTTGTTGATGAATGATGAACTTGAGTATAACCGCGATGGTGCGCGTTATCTTTGATATTCTCCTCGATATCTCAAGTACATAACATTTTCTAGTGAGTCCAAATGGATTGACACTTTATCTCATTTCAAGGGCATTTACATGGCCAATTAATCCACGATACAACCATAAATCACATTCTACAACAACAACCCCTGCATGATGTCATTTTCCTTGTGGTTGTTATCGAATGTGATTCGAATCACACCTGTATATTTGTAAAGGACTTTTTGAACGAGATTTTCTCTCACTTCGAAATTTCAGAATAGACTGAGTCATTGCACACTAATCAAGGACCGATGACAATACAATTCTTTGATAACTTTGTCTTAATGACCTCACCAGGATCATCAGGATTAAATAAAAATGAGTAATTCTAATGTCTCTTGACTAGTGCAGGCAGGAGTGATAGTGTGGACAGTAGATGACGCTGTAGTTACCACAACGCTATAGAGCGTAGCAGTTTCTCCAAAAATTGATTCGACTGTGATTCAGATCAGAATTAGTTCGGATTGCTATTAAACCGTTTTCTTTTTAGGTTTTTTAAACTATATTTGAATATGATTATACATATTAGTTTGGAGGCAAATTGGAAAATTTTCATTCATCATCTATAGGTTTACGAACCTTTTGGATTGACAAACGATGGTCGAATGGTTCACCATATCTTCGGTAAACATTCTGTTTTCGAAATTCTCTTCTCAGGCTTGTAACATCTTGAAGCATCTTATTTCATCCAGTAACCTATATGCTCTGCAATCCTAAATTTTAATTCAAGAGTTTTCGTAAAACTCCAATTATTGGGTGTATGCATATGATTCCGCCCTTTCCGATAGTTTCGCTAGTATCGCCGCTTACACTTGCACACTAAAATACTAATACTTGCATTCGATAGTGCCTTCTATCAGCTGTTAAACACAGTGTATAACAGCTGATAGAAGCATAAACAACAAATATTTCTAATTCATTGAAAATGTCGAGTTTTATCCCAAGTAAACATCATTTGCGGGAGGTTTTATTGCACTATTTTGTTGCAAAGAAAAGTGCAGCGGAAACTTATCGTTTGCTTGCTGATGTTTACGGTGAGCATGCTCCATCGAATACAACTTGCAAAGAATGGTTTCGACGATTTAAAAATGATGATTTTGACATTGAGGACAGAGAACATGGAAAACCACCCAAAAAATTTGAAGATGCTGAATTGGAGGCATTGCTGGACCAAGACCCGTGCCAAACGCAAGAAGAGCTCGCCGAAACGTTAGACGTTGACCAAGCAACCATTTCCAGACGTCTCAAAGCGATGGGAATGATCCAAAAGCAAGGTAATTGGGTGTCATACGAGTTGAAGCCGAGAGACGTCGAACGCCGATTTTTCACGTGCGAATTGCTGCTTGAACGACTTGGCCGGAAGGGTTTTTTGCATCGTATTGTGACTGGCGACGAAAAGTGGATCCATTACGATAACCCAAAGCGTAAAAAAACATATGTCAAGCCCGGCCAACCGGCGCCATCGACGTCCAAGCCGAATATTCATGGTTCGAAGCTCATGCTCTGTATTTGGTGGGATCAGAAGGGTGTGGTGTACTATGAGCTGCTCCAACCCAACGAAACCATCTCTGGGGAAGTCTACCGACGTCAATTGATGCGTTTGAGCCGAGCATTGCTTGAAAAACGGTCGGAAACGGTCGAAAGACACGACAAGGTTATTTTGCAGCATGACAACGCTCGGCCGCATGTTGCACAGGTCGTCAAAACATACCTTGGAACGCTCAACTGGGAAGTGCTACCCCACCCGCCGTACAGCCCAGACATTGCTCCTTCGGATTACCACTTGTTCCGGGAGATGCAGCGTAAGCTGGCTGGACACCGCTTCTCTTCATATGAAGAGACCAAAAAATGGATCGATTCATTCATAGCCGCCCAGAAGCCGGAATTTTGGAGAAACGGAATCCGTAAATTGCCTGAAAGATGGGCAAAGGTTGTAGCTGCAGATGGGGCATACTTTGAATAAATAAATTTTCCTTTTTCTAAACAAGCAAATTTGTTTTGTTTTCACAAAAAAGGGCGGAATCATATGCATACACCCAATAATTAAGCAATGTACACTTTATAATTGCCATATCTCTTTTGAACCTTTATGCCTTGTTTTATTGGCTTTTAAAATTTTATTTTAAATATATCTAAATAAGAACATACGACATACATATGAAACACAGTATGTCCTACCTTACAGGATTGGTGAGGCTTCAGCGAGGACAAACAACATATAGCTAGACAATTGCCATATAACTAAAATCAACATGGGAGCTCAAAGGCATAAAAACTTTCTAGGCGCCTGACATCCATTCTTTTGTCTAACAGGCATAGATATGGTTATCTGGTTCCATGTACACACTAAAATATATAATTTACAACTTTTATTCATCGAAAGTTTTATAAGTATATGTACCTATATTTTGAATGAATTCGAATCATCTTGATCGTTTTTTCTAGCAAGGAATGAAACAAGCTGGAATAAAGAATCCAAGAGAAGTATTGGTTCAACATTCAAAATGAACTACTTGGCTCATCGCTGTCACTGCTTCTTGAACGAATGAATTCCCATCACTATCGAGTGGTAAATGGTTTACATCTCCAACGAGGCATTTACTTAATGTGTTGGTTGATGATTGACATTATTATTTTTTGCAGAAAAACTGTAATATCTGCATCTTCATGCTCTAACATCCATTTTTTCCTTGAGAATCGACAACAAAATGCTGTTATCTGGATATTCTTCTGGATTTTCAGTATTGAGAGAATCGTTGTCTACTGAATAGCAAAGTAAGTATATTTTGCCAACTTTTTGCTATTGCATTAGGCGTCGACTTGTCTCATACATAAACAGAAATCTTGGCAGGATTTCAATATGGAATTATGCTGCTGTTCCTCACAGTTGGATTCCATATGTCCACACTGGTTTTATGATTGCCTTGTAAAGTAGTAATTTGTGTCCAAGGCAAAGTTTGGAATAAGAACCAATCAGCCAATTTAATCTAATTGTCTTTCTGCTAATTTGTTGACATTTTGATTTAAAGTCCTCTTCCCAAGTGAGTCTTCTGTCAAGTTTTAAACCAAGATTGTTAATAGTTAATAATTGTGTGGTTTGGGTGAATTTCTTGGAAAAGTATAACTGGTGGACAATCGCTAGCTAAATGTAATGTGCTTTGATTTGTCAGTGTTTACAGCGATGTTCCAGATTTGAAATCAGGACTTTATTGCGCAAGCTGAACTGGGATAGTTAGCTAATTTTCCAGCTTCTCTACGACGAGTTGCTTCTTCTTCCTCTTTATATGCCAGTTAAGCCTTCTATCAATTGTAAGGCCGAGATACTAAATATTGGGACAATGGAGGAAAAAATGCCATATAAAGTGCATAAACTAATATCAATATAAAGCGAATATAGCATTTACTGAACTGGCGATCATTGCATTATACAACATTCGCTTCGGATTAGAGAATCCGTGGTGGGTTCGTTTCACAAAGGTGATCAAAGAAAATTTGAATTTTTAAACTAATACAGAAGGATCCAGATTAGCAGAGATAAAGATGTCACAGACTGATATCTTTGCAGTCTGTCAATATTGGAGCCACTTGCCGTTTCTTAAAGTTGCAGTTGCATAGTTCCATTCCAGGTTTAGGACTGCATTGCAAAGTCGAACTTTGTTCTTTAGGCAAGGTGAGATTATAATGGCAGAAAATACCTAAGAAATACGACAAACGAAACTTAATTGGATCAATGCAAAGAAGACTTTAAGCTGTTATCGATGCCAAAGGTGGGAACACCAAATATTAGTTGAAAATCAAGCATTGCATTTTGCAAACATTTATGTGTTAAAGCAAAATCTGTCTTATTTTTTCTTTTCTCTTTTTGTGTATACTTCTAATGAGATAACTGTTATTTTTTTCTTGAATACATATTAAAAATGAATATAAGAACATAACTGAGCTTTTATTTTTTTCGTTAAACATTTCTTTACCGTTTACATTTACTGTTAAAGTGAAGTTTTACTGCTATTTTTGACATTGCAAACATTTATGTGTTTATGTGTATGTTCGTTTTCTTGCCAGTACCCCATAGTTCAATAATAATTACACTTTTGTATAGCATTAGTTTCCCATCGGTTTTCAGTTTGGATTTGCCGTTGAAAAGTAAATATAAGTAGCTTGAATTTTCATACGAGTTGTTCTTTCTTCTCTTGAATGTGATATTCCCCAGTCAGTTTACTATCCAATATACATACCCAGGTACTTTGCAACATCAATCTCTTTCTTAGCTGATAAGTTGATCGTGTCGTGAGTCGCTTTCAATTCATTAACTTGAATTTTCCATTTATCAAACCGAGTGCATGTTTCGTCCAAAATATTTTGGGGCAACAACTAGGTTTTTGTGCGAGTCATTAATTAATATTGTAACGTCAGTTGTCTCCTGGAATTGGGCAGTCAGATTTATAGAAAGTATGCAGTACGCTTTTATCTAACTCATTGTTGAAGATTTGTCTTAAATTTTATGCAGGAGTAGCGAGTTTTAGCATAGGTCACTTGCTAGTATGGTCTTAATATTTCTAAGAAGGCTGTCCGTGATGCCAAACGGTTTTTCTATGTCCAAAAAAAAAAAAAAAAACCTACACAGTACTTTTTTCATCAAGATTCCATAAGATTTTGTGTGTTACTCGGTGGACTTTCTTTATTGTGGAGTGACTTTTGGCATGCAAAAGGCTTTTGCTATGTCCAAAAAAAAAAAACACCTACAAAGTACTTTTTTCATCAAGATTCCTTAAGATTTTATGCGTTACTCGGTGGACTTGCTCAATTGTGGAGTGACTTTTGTCTAAATCCGAATTGGTGGTCAGGTATATTATGTGCATCTGAAACTATATACATACTTAATAATGTATTGCATTGCATTTTTCATAAAAACAAATAAAAACTTCTATTTATAGCTTTTAATGAAATATTTTTATTTTTATTTGACTTATATAGTTTGCAATTTTTTGTATTATTTTAATTATGTTTTGTTTTTATATTTTTTGTATATTTTTTTTTTCATATTTTTCAAGCACATATGATTTATGTAAGTATGTATTTATGGTTTCTATGTTGTTGTTGTTTGTTATTGTTGTTATTATCATTCATTATAAATATTGTAGTTGCATTTTACTTTTCTTCATTATTATTATTATAAATTATTTTTTCTGCTTAATCAACATATTGATCGATCATCATCATCTCCATTTATCATAATTTTTGTTTGCATTGTTTCATCATCATCATTTATAATTAATATTATTTTTTAAATATATATAAAGTTGTTACTGCTTTTATTTGTTGCTGTTGTTTTTGTTGTTGAGTAATTGAGTGATTGATTGAGTTAGTATTATGGTGTGTGTGTGTGTGTCTCTCTGTAAATTGTTTCTATGTTAGTTGCATGCATGAATCATATGTTAGTGAGTGTAAGTCTGTGTGTGTGAGTGTGTGTGTGTGTGTGTGTGTCAGTGTCTGCATTTGTTTGATTCTTGTTTCTGTTGTTAGTTTTTTTTTATTTTTTTATTATTTTTTTTATTTAATATAAACATCATGGCTAATAAATAGGACGAACTGATCCCAAATGTTATTTGCTTTTAATTTTCTTGTTTTGTTTTTGTTTTTTATTGTTATAAATAATTTAATTTTTTTTTTTGCTTTTCTTTATTTTATTTTATTTTTTTTTTTGTTTTTTTTCTTGTTTTAATAATTGAAATTCATTTTGTTCACATTATTAACTTTGTTGTTGTTGTTGCACATATTTTTAATAATTTTTTCCATTTTTTTTTCAATTTTTTATTTTTTTTCTTGTTTTTAAATTAAAAAATAAGTTTCCTCTGTTTCTTTTTTCATTTTTTGTTTTGTTTTTAATTTATTTTAATATTTTTTTGTTTTATATTTTTTTATTTTGTTTTCATTAATATTTGGCTCAGCAAATTTTATTTGCTTTTCTATCTCAATATATTTATATATTTTGTTTTATTGTTTAATTTATGTTTTTTTATTTTTTTTCTTTATTTTTTAGTGTTCACTGTTTAAATAATTTCTAAGTTTTTAATGTATATTTTTTTTTTGTTTTTGTTTTTTCTGTATCATTTTTATATAAATTGCTTTCTTGGTTTCATTTTATCATTCATCATCTTTTCTTATATAATAAATTAATGCAAAAATTGTTCAATGCAGCAAGAGAAAACTTGTATAAATTCTAATAAATATAAAACCAAAAAATAAATAAAAAAAAAGAGAGAATATCCGAAATCAAATAAAATGTACAGAATTTATTTTAAAAATTAAATAAAATATATATATTATTTGTTTTTTTGTAATGTGATTTATCAATTACTTGTATATAATTTAATTTAATTTAAGCATAGTTAGATCTTTTATTATTCTATGATGCAAGCGTAAAGCAATTTGTATAGGGCGGGGGATAATGGTAAAATGTAGTAAAAAGGAGCGTATTTTGCTTATTTGTTTCTGTTGTTCACTTTTAATAAATTCGGTTTTCAATCCGAAGTTTTTCTTTCTTATACATACAAATATAATTAAAGAAGTTTGAATGAGCATGGGTGGCATGCAAATTTTGATTCAGATCAAATTAGATAAATTATGAATTCATTAAGTATATGAATGTGAGAGTGTGTTGATGTAGGGTGCTTCTTGTGTATCAGTGTATGAATTTTGGCAGTTGCAACTTAAAGAAAGGAACTAACTTACTTACTACTATATATCAACAGACAAAATGAGTGAATGAATGAATGACTTTCGATTTACAATATCTCGATTACAAAATTCATTTGCCATGCCACCACTGTCATCATCAAGTAAATATAACACAAAAAGTCTTCTCATCTAATCTAATTTAATATAATAAATAAAATAGTTGCTTTATGTGTAAATCATTTATTGTTTCGTTGTACTGAATTAAGCGCGAAAGAAAAACCTAGACACGCTTCACCACTTTCTACTACTACCAATACTTAAAACAAATTAAAAATGTGTTTCTTTTTTTTTTTTTAAATACTAATAATAATAAAAATATGACGATTACATATTTTTTATTATAAAAAAATAAATTGAGGGCGGGGCTCCTTTATAAGTTATAAGATTGACTAAGAGAATTATGTTTTGTATCTCTTGATAAGAGTTCATTTGTGTGTGTCTGTGTGTGTGTGTGTGTGTGTATGTGTCTTTGAGTGTGTGTATGTTGTGCTTATTTTGTACATAAAAATGATAAAATTTCATTTCAAATTTAAGCGCATTATTATTGATTCTTTCGTTTCATTTCCTTGTGATTTGATTTGTTTTTATATTTATTTCTTTTCGCGCTTAATTCATGTAGCCATCACTAATCATCATCATCATCATCATCTTTATCAATATTCTTCTAAGCATTGTATAACTTCATTATCTTCATCATCATTATCGCATATACATATAATTAATTAAGATTATGAAAGGAGAAAAAGAGTCAAGTTAAGGAAAAGGAGTTACCTCCCTTCCTCACCACTCATATCTTCATATTGATTGATTGATCTTCAAACATTACAAATTATTTCAATTCTTTTTTTTTTTTTTAATTATTTGCTTTTTATAACTCATAAATTAATTTCATGTTTTTTGTTTTTTTTTCATCTTTCGATATTTTGGTAATTTAGCAATTTCATAAATAATTTTGTCAATTTTATGAATTTTCTTATATTTTGTTTTCTATTAATTTTTTATTTTAATTAGTTTTGTTGATTAATTTCCTTTGTTTTTAATATTTTCATTTGATTATGTTAATTTAATATAAATATTCCATATTTACGTTTCATTATTTATTTCTTTTTCATTCATTTGATCAATTATTTATTATATTTAGATATATAATATTGTATCTATTTAGACAATTTATTTATGTTGCAAAAATATAAAAAAAAAAATAAAAAAAAATAAATAAAAATTCAAAAATAAAATCCATAGAATAGAAGTGATAATAAAATATTTATGTCTTTGATTTGCATTATAAGATTTCACAAGTTTCACGACGACGACATGACAATCATGTTTTTTTTATATATAAATATATATTTTATAATTTACTCCATCAATATGCCTAGAAAAACAAAGAGATTCGATTTGTCATTAAAAGAAATATAAAAGGGGCATTTTACATAATCATATCAGTCCTCATTTAAGTTTCTCATTTCATTTCAGTTCGGAAAAAGGTTTGCCAATGAAATCGATAACAAAATCCTTGAATCTTGGAGAAAGCAAAAGTTTTATATGCGAACTGTGGCAGATTTTAATAAGGGTTGTAAGTATGTCAGTTGCAGTTTCTCAGTTTTTACTGATATAATCATGTTAAAAAGGCCCTTTATGCTGGATGCTAACCTGGAATGCGGGCTATACGAGCTTGTGTTGTGAAGCCCTTGCCATGCGGTCCCTTGGGGGCACGTATCAATATGAGACGTGGCACACTATCATCACCATTTAATTTCAAACGCGAGATCAAGCGATCAGGACGATCATTTATTTTCAAAACATTACAAGCAGAAGATTTACCATTACGCTAAAACAGAAAACACACACACATAACAACGAATAAAAAAATTTATTTTCTCACATTGAAATTGAATTGAAAATGATTGCGATTGTTTGTTACCTGATTAGTAACCACAGAGAATTCCACTGTGTCACCTGGATGCAATGTCACCGTATTTCCTTGCACCTCCGACATATGAAAGAATAATTTCTTGCCATCTTCAATTTCAAAATTTAAAAAACCAAATTGTCCCTTTATCGAATCCACGGTGGCGCGTTTCTTTTGTCGCACTGCATTGATTTCAGCTGCACGTCCAGTCTCATCGATTTTAAAGGTGACCAGATCACCCTTCTGCAAGAGATCACGTTTGTTCACCAAACTGGTGATGCCAAATTCATGTTGCGATACAACACTTATACGATTCTCATCAAGTACCTCAACAAGGCCAGCATACTCTTGTTGATCGGGATTTATGCAACGCAATGGTCAGCCACAATGCCATTATGGACAATTGCATCAACGACACCAGGTTGCGGTATTGAACCCTTGGGCAGAGTGCGTACATTCTCTGCTGGCAAGCAATTGCCCGATATTGATGTATTGCCATTTGGCGATAAAGTATATTCAACTTCTTGACCCAATTCCAACCAATTCGGATTACCAATGTAATTGCTAAAATGAAAGAAGACTTCTTCGTCATGCGAAAGGGTTTCAATGAAACCGAAATTCTCCTTGATCACAGCTATGAAGCCACGATAAGTTTGACCTGGTTCATTGTTTGAGTGATTATTGTTTTCAAGCTTAAAGTCTTCAATATTTGGAGTTGACATGATGACTGGCTGTTGAATGTTGTTCGTTGTGGTGCCATTGTTACCACCAACACCAACACCAGATCCACCACTGTTGCTGCTGCTACTATTATTCAATTGATGTTGTAGATAACCATTTTGTATATGAATTGTGCTTGAGTTCCCAATACCATTTGACAGCATATTTTGTTCATTTTGTGTAAGTGTTTGCTGCTGTTGTTGTTGGTGCTGTTGTTGATTCGTTGTATTTGTTGTCAAAAGTGCTTGTTGTTGCTGTTGTTGCAATGCTGCTGCCTGTTGTACATTAACAGCAATGAATTCTTTATTACGTTTAACCTGAAAGAGAATCAGAAATGAATAATAAGGAACTTAGAGATTTCTATCTCTCTCGATCAAAGGAACCTACCAAGTGTATATCGAATCGTACACGATCTCCAATCCTTGGTGGTTTTTCGCAGTCTTTAAGGAAATACATAATAGTCTTTTTAACTTCACCATGATCATAAGTTATAACACCGCCTTCAACGCGATCTTGTGACTTAACCGGACTCTTTGGAGCTTCACGTGTAACAAAACCTAAAGAAATAATCACCATTATCATATTAATTATTGTCATGCAATGCAATTCACCCAATGTTTACATACCTTCAATGTTGCTTGCCATAAGCATCTCAAATTGTACGGTATTTGGTGGCAAATGCTTAATTCGTATGGCCTGTAAACGTGAGTTGTTGTAGGTGATTCCTGGTTCTTGAATGACAGTAAACTCAACTTCATCATTAACATCGATTTCACGGCTCTGGAATCATAATCATATATAAGTTATACAAATCTTTTAATGATTAAATGATACTGGAACTTACCGTATCTAAAACCTCAGTGAAATGGAAAAATAGACGAACGTTTCGTTCGACACAACGTAAAAATCCAAATCCTTCTTTCAGCGAAGCAATAACACCTTGCTCACGCTTCTCGCCCGAAACTTTAAATGTTTCATCGAGCAATGAAATCGATGTGGCCCTTTGCAATTGATCACGACGATCGGTTGCCAATAGAAATTGCACCCAATCACCATGACGTAAAGTGAAATCACCTTTTTGATCCTTATCGCCGAATGGTACTTCAACTTCAGAATAATCAAGTGCACGATAACGTATGCGCCCTGGTAATGGATCATTATTCTGACGCAAAGGATTATTACGATCCAACGGTTTCAACACTTGTCCCTTATAGATGGTTGTATCGACATCTTCGAATATAACCGATCCCGGTGGCAAACGCGTTATATTACAGGCAAACTCACGGCCCTGTATATTAGACTCCTATAAGATTTGGGTAATTTATGGATTCCAATAATAATAGAAAAATAAAAACCAAAACGCAAAAAACGAAAAACAAATGAAATTCTGAATAAATTGTTTGTACTTACACTACGCGTTTGTATGGTAAATTCGACATCATCACCGGGGCGTAATTCAACATTGCCTTCGGCTTCGGAAAAATGGAAGAAAATCTCTTTAACAACATCGGCACGTTCAATAAAACCAAATGATTCCTTCATCGAACACACAACACCACGATATTTAACCGGCTGAGCAGGATTCTCCAAACGAATGTGACAAGCACCGAGATTACCTCTGCAGGAAGTAGTAGAAAAATGATTAAGATCAAAACCAAAATCAAAATCAATTTACAAAATCTATTTAAAAGTTAAAGTTGGAACAAGACTATCATTAAGTTAAGTCCAGACTTAATTCACACTGTGCAAGTAAGATGCATGTGTACGTGATGTTTGATAACTTTGTTTTCTTGGCTAAACACCTGCGAGTTTGATTCTCACGTTTGTGATGTGTTCAAAATATTTTACTACTTTATATCTATTTTTAAAAACTTTTCATATATAAATCTTATATATACAACCTCATAAGTGTATTGATATAGATTTTTTCTATGATTAAATTTACTAGCTATACTTTAAAATTTATTACCGCTACGATCAGCAGCATCTATACTAGGTATATCCAAGGACTTTTTATAACATTAAATATTTCATATACTCACCTTTGGTTAGTTGCTATCTGAAAGCTAACTTTGTCGCCAGCACGTAAGTTAACATTGCCCTCGACATCGTCTTTGGTATATGGTAAAAAGAAACATTCACCACGATTCTCATAACTAATGCGCCCGGTAGTCTCGCTAGAGGACAATAGATTATTACCGTTATCGGTGCGCAGCTCAGTGGTTACAGTGCCGGTAACACGCTCCTCAGATAGAACCTAGAAATTTTAATAAAAAGTTACAAATTTGTCTTAATGAGTTATTTAATGTTATAAACCTACCACTTCTGGTGCAATCTTTGAGACTTGACTAGCAATTGGCTTCCCAGTACGACGATCGTAGGTCATTTCAAATTCAACTGGATCACCAATTTTCAAATGATCAATATTGCCACTGAATTGAGAGAAATGGAAGAATAGACGCGCCTGACGTTCACAACATTGAATAAAACCATATGAATGCTGAGGTAAATAGAGAAAATTACCAAAATGATGGGGATGCTTTATTGTTATTAAGTGTATTTTCATTCCTTAAGCTTACCAATAACTTCTCAATTATACCAGTTTCACGTGTTGTTGCATTTGGATCATTGGCAACACTAGATGAAGTATTGCTCGATTGCGAACCAAAGATTGATGATGAATGATTGCCACTACTGCCACCACCATTGCTGAGAACACTATTCGATTGAAAGACTCCAATGGTTGGAGATTGCATAACGTCATTCATATCGTTTGAATCAAAGATGCCAATGGTTGAGTGATGATGATGTTGTTGCTGCTGCTGTTGCTGATGATGTTGCCGCTGCTGCTCTTGTTGTTGGTGATGTTGCCGCTGATGCTCTTGTTGTTGGTGATGTTGCTGCTGCTGTTGCTGATGTAGTTGATGGTGGTGTTGCTGATGCGATTGGTTATGCTGCTGCAATTGCGGTGATTGTAATAATTGAGGCGATGTTGTCAATGGATTTGGTTGCTGCTGCGATGGAGTTTGTGGTTGTTGATGTTGCTGCAAAGTTCCTAACGTTGTTGAATCAAGTGTAAATGTACCAATTTGAGGAAATGTTGTTGGTATTCCCAAATTTCGCATTGCATTCATATTAAAGTATCCATCACACGGAATATTATCATAAATTTCTATAGAATATAAACCAATACATAACATTTATTTACTTGAGATATTTATTGGAATGCTGATGAGATGAGTAGTAATGATGTTCTTATCCTCCTTTTGCCAATTGTCAATGTGGCTTGTTAATTTCTCCTCTGCTTTCTTACTTTTCTTTCATTTACTTCTTCCTTTATTATTCTTCTTCTATTATACAACAAAGTCGTCACACACAAGACTTAAGTTTTATTGATAACAAATTTGCTTGGGTTATTGATAAATTCTTTATTGCGCAAAAATTGAAATTTATGTATGTGAATGATGAAGGGAGCTTCAATATTATTGAAGCTCAAAGAAGACAAGACAATAAAATTACGAAAACCAAAAAAATTGTACTCTTTTCTTATTGTTGGGGGCTTGCTTTGGATGGGGAGTTATATCGTTTTGATTGTTGCCAGATGGTTCTTAAATTTTAACACTAAAGAGGATTTTGAATAAAATATGAGAGGTTTTTTGTAGTGGCGCCAAGACACTCGTTTTTGCAGAAACTTAAAATGAGAAAAAAAAAAATCGGAAGAAGAGAAATGTGTGTGACTGTTTGTTTTTAATGGGAAAATAAAATTGAGAAAATTGTCACATAATTTCTACTAATCTTTTATTAAGCAAACTTTTGATTGAATTCTCAAAGTAAATTTAACAAAATTCATCTGTCTTGTATGTACATATTCACATATCACAATCGCAAGGAGAGAATTTGGAGAGCGAAGCTTTTTAAAATTTGAATGAAGATGGCGAAGAAAATTCAAAAGAGAGAGCAAAGGATGCTGAAGATTATAGCATATAGAATGGATAATCATATGGTCGAGTCGTTTGACTTGCGTCCAATCTTGTCGCCGATCTTACTCCAAATCAAGTCATAGTCAATACATCGATCATAACATAGACAAGACCACTTGCGTCCGACATTGTTATTGTTATACTAACACTACTTATAAATACTTTCTCAAACTCATTTGACTAACTTCCTGAGGGTCTTTTAGATGGTCATATCAGTAGTCATTCACTTCGGAAGACGGTTTGTTCTTACACGATCTGTTCAGCTTTCACTGTTCTCACTTGCAATTGTTTACACGGAGAAAATTCTTTGCACTAAAATACAACAAATATGTAGATTTTCTCAGTGTCCGTCTCAGTTTTTTTTTTTTTTTTTTTTGTGTTTACTCTTTACATGTGGGAAAAACTGACAGTTCTATTGAAATTGAACCGGACGACTCATGTGACCGTCTAAACGGTCTTTTATGTTGGTAGACTCTGACAATCTCTAAATATAGGACAATACACGCGCTTCTTCCTTTTATTCTTCTTATTTAAAGATATTAATTATATATTATAATAATAATTAATTGATAATTTACAATACTTTACCTTCGCCAGTGCGATAAGCTTTCGATTGGGCATTCATTTTGATAAAGATGATAGATAAATGCTGCTACAAAACTGCTATTGCTATTTATTGCTTTTGCTATTGCTGTTGTTGCTGCTGCTTGATTGTTTCTTTGATTGCTTTTTCTGCTGCTGCTTGCGTTGCTGCTATTATTTAACGCGACTAGTGAAGTTCGTTTTCTTCTTATTAAACGGATTGGATTAGATTGCCTCTCTCTCTCTCTCTCTCTCTTTCTTGCGATATGACAATATTATTGGTGTAGCTACTGTTGTTGTTAATTGTTGTTGATATTTGATCGCGTTTTTTGATGCTGCTACTGCTGCTGCTGCTGCTGCTGCTGCTGCTGTTGATGATGATGGCTGGGGCTGCCTTAGTTTCAACTGATTAAATTTCCACCGGGTTTTCTCCTGCTTCTACTGCTTTTTGAAGTTTACTCTCCTCCAGAATCCTTTTTACTTCTCCATTAAGTCATTAAGTTACTTTATATTGTATATTTAATATTTATTTGATTTTTATTTTTATTTAATTAATTAAATTGAGAAAAAATACAACAAAATATATTTATTTTTTGCTCCCACAAAATCCACCGAAATATTTGTTATTTATTTATTTACGTTTATTTTAATTGAATAATAAAAAAAAAGAGTAAAACAACCAATTTGAAAAAGTCTCAACTAATTAAAATATTTTATAGAGTAAATGTTTTTTTATTTTTATTATTAGAATTTATTTTTTTTATTTATTTTTTTTTTTTTTTGGCTACACTGGCACGAGAGGCACTGAAATTCCTTGTCTTCGAAAAATGTTGTTGGTGTTTGTTTTTTAAATTTTAATTGTTTTTATTATTTATATTTTAATATATTAAATTGTGTAATTAGTATTTTTTAAATTTTTGTAAATTGTTGAAAAATGCCGACAATGAAATTGATAACGTTGAACATTTATTTGATTCTTTTACTTGTTAGATTAATTATTGATATTTTGTTGTTGTTGTTGTTGTTGTTATTGTTAAAATTACAATAATATATATTAATATGATGAAGATAATGATGTTGAAGATAACGAAGTTTATATATTTATTATTATTTTTATGAATATATTTGTTTTTTTAAAGAGAGTTCGATATATTTGTATTTATTATTTTGCTTATTTATTTAAATGTATTTAGTTGTAAGAGTTGTTTGTTTGTTTGTTTGTTTATAGATTAGATCAAGAAGAGCTCAGTTCGATGATCAAATGGCGTTGTTGTTGTTGTTGTTGTTCTCATTTAGTTTTGAAATGCATACCGCGGCTGCTACTACTGCTGCTGCTGCTTTTATTGATGTCCTCTCTCACTCATATTATTTATTCCATTGATAACTTACTTTTACTTTTGATTATTGAATTGAACAAAAAATTAGAGGCCTTTTTCACTTTAATTATTTTTTTTTTATTTTGTTGTACGATGAATTTACAAAAAATCAGATCTTTTAGGTTCACTTTGTGGTTATTTGTTTTGTTGTTGATGTTCCTCCTCCTTTCAATTTGCCTTCTTCTTTTGTTTATTGTTGGCAGAAAAAAAAAAAAAAAACACTGGTATTGATCGGCACGGCACGCTGCTATCTTTCTATTTTAAATACTTTTTGGGTAAATTGGATTTATTTTTTAATTAAATTTATTTTAATTATTGAAGAAGAATTGATTTTTTTTTTTTTGCATATGTTTTGCTTTGTTTTATATTTTTTTATTATATTTTGATTCTTTGAGGAGTCTCTGGAAAGTTTTTTCTTTTGTTTAGCTTATTTTATTTTTAAGAGGCTTTAGTGGGTTAGGAAGTAGTTTTTGTTTTATTCTTATTTTTAATGAATTAATTTCTTTTTTATATATTTATAAATAGTTTATTGATGCAATTTAAAGTTTTCATATATAGAATTTCTTATATTTTTGTTTCTTCTGTATTTTTATATAGAATTTATGAATGCCGCCACCATCAAACAATTAATCGATTGATTGATTGATCAACAAAAGGAGTTTTATTTGCTTTCTATTCCATTCATTCATTCATTCGTAGTTTCCTTTCTTTGCAGAGATTTCCGGAGAGGCTCCTCCTTCCTTAGATTCCTTTTTCTTTCTTATTACTTCTATTATTTTATGTTTTAATTTCGCTGTACGTTGCTATTACTTTTGCGTTTCACTATAATTTGTATTATTTATTATTGCTGTATGTAGGTTTTATTTTGTTTTCATTAATATAAATTTTGTGTTTTTTATATATAATTTTTTTAAATTTCCTTTTTCTTTTGATGAATTTTATGCTTAATTTTAGTTGAATTCATATAGTTTTATTTTGTTTTTCAAGTCTTTTTTATAACCTAAGGTTGTTGTTTCTTGTTGTTTTCCATGTTTTTGTTTATTAATTAAATTTCTGTTTTGTTTTGTTTTCTAATTAATTTAAGCTTATTTACTCTTAATCAATTAATTAATTAATTAATAGATTTATATATATATATATATATATGTAATATACTATAGTATATATGTATCGAAGTCCTTTAAGATATCACGAATTTGTTTCAATGTTTATCTTTTTATTTTTGCATTTGCTTAAGGTTTCCATTAAATTTGTTATTGTTTTAAAAATTAAAGTATTTTTTATGTTTTCTTTTCTTACTAATCCATATTTTTTTTTATTTTGTTTTCAGAGATTTTCCTTTTGTTTTAGTTTATAAATTTACAATTAATTATCACAGAGTTGTTAAATCTTTCTTTGAATTTGTTTTTTTTTGTTTTTTTGTTGTTTCGGTTGCTTTTTGTTGTTGTTGTTGTTTTAAGACTTATATATTTTTTTGTTTGTTTGTTTGCATTCACACTAGGTACACTTAAAAAAAAATTATTATTTTTTATAAATAAGTTTTCAGAAAATAAGAAAAAGTTCAAGTTTGCAGTGGGAAAAGCTGCACGTAGATGGCGCTGCTGTGAAGCAAGCTGCCGTTTCCCTTTTCACTCTTTGTTGTTTATCTGTGTGTGTGTGTGTATGTGTGATTTTTTTAAGGTTGTTTGCCTCTCTCACTTGATCTTAGTTCAGTTTTTTTTTGTAAAAATAATTTAAAATAATTTTCTGCCTAATTTTTGTATGTATTTTTTTTTACTGGCTTTTTCTTCGTTTCTTTGATGTGTGTAAAAAAAACTTCAAGTTTTTCCTTTCTTTTCTTGTGTGTAAAAGTGACTTAAATTAAGTTTTTGTTTTTGGTGTTATTTTTTTTTTTTATTATTTTAATTTTATCTTTTAACTAAAAAATCTTTTTATTGTTACCGTTAAATATTGTTGTTTTTCTTATTTTTATATCTTTTTGTTACTTCTTCAGTTGTTTTGTTTTTATTTATTTTTAGTTTCCGCTTTTTAGAATTGCTTTTTCTTATTGGCAAAAGCTCAATTCGTTCACTCTCATATTGGCTTTTAATTCTCTCTCTCGCTCTCTCTTTGCCCAGCCAACTCTGCGCTCAGCACTCTTTAAATATGTGGCTGGCTAGGCTAACTTTCTTGCCTTCACCCCTCTCACACAAAGTGAGTATCCACGTCGCCGGCGGCGTTTGTAAAATACTTAAAATTTATTTTTATCTCTCTCTCTCAGCTTTCTTTAATTTTAGTTTATTTAATGTTGCGTTTTGTGTTTCTTTTGTTTTTAAATAATTAAAATAATTTTGTTATTAAATTATATTTGTTTTTCCTTTGTTTTGCTTTTATTTTTCTTTTGTACTTTTAAACTTTACTTATTCAGTTGTTGTTGCTGCTGCTGCTGCTGGTTGTGTTGCTTGTTGTTGGTTTTGTAGGCTTTTATAGTGTCTTTTGTTGTTGTTGTTATTATTATTATTGTTGTAGCTCACTCCTTCGTTGCTTCCTTTCTTCCTTCCCTCTCCTCTTTCTAAAATTCTGATTTGCTGCTACGTGTGGGCGTGTGTTTGTTGTTATTAGTTTCCTTTTTTTTTTTGTGAGGAATTGCTTTATTGTTGTTGGTGTTGTTTTCATCAATTGGAAACAAAAAATTCGAAATTAAATATTAAAAAAATAAATAAAGCTTTTTTTGTTTTGTTTTTGAAATGAGGAATTTTGGGATTTCTTTTCTTTATGGTATTTCTTTCTTTGTATTGCTTGCCTTCTTTTTGTGTATTAATTATTCCGCTTTAGACTTCGATTATTCGAGCTCTCAATTGAATAAGATGTCTCTCGCTCTCTACCCCCCTCTCACTCTGTTTTCTTTCTTCCCCTCCTTGAGTGACTTTCACCTTATCAGATTTGATTTGATCTTTAAATAGATTTTTTTTTTGTTCAATTCAATTGCAGGATAATCTTCGAATAGAGGCAAATGTGTTATTCTTCTTGTTGCTTTTATTGCAGTTTGTTTTTGTGTTGTTCTGTTTTGTTCGAAGACTTTATATTGTCGCAGATGATGATGTTTTCTTCTTTTTGTTGTTGTTTTATTATTGAGTATTGACGAGTTAATTTCACAGCGTTTCACGTAGTTTTGGATTGGTTAAGTTTCAGTTTGAATTTTTGTTTCTTTTGTATAAGTTAAACTTTAAGCTTGGCTTAGCACACTAACACACACTCATGCATATTTTTGGGGTTTTCTCGCATATTCCATTCATTCGCTTCTTCGTCATTCGTTCATGGATTCATCACTAACACATGCACCTGCACGCACACACACTCGCTCAAAAGAGTGACGCCGACTCTGCAGTGGAGGGATGCCTTCGGTGTCAACGTCTTCTGTTCTCTTTTTTTTATTTTGTTCACCTTAGATTAATTTGTTTAGATTTCTATTATATTTTTTTTTAACAAACACACTTTTTCTCTTTTGCCTTAAAACTGTTTAGAATTTATTTATTGCTTAATTGGAAAGAAGAGAACTAAAATACGAAAAAAAGTAGCAATAATTAATTATTAATAAATTAAACTAAATAAAAAGTCTTTGGCAGAATTTTGATTCCGCTTTTTATTTTATTTATTTATTTTTCTTTGTTGTTTAAACGCGCCTCGTAGACTTTCTTTTTCTTTGAGCTTTTATATTTTCTTTATTTTTTATTTTGTTGATGTATTTTGTTGTTTTCTTATTTTAATTTATTTTTGTTTTTTTTTTTTATTTTTTTTTTTGTGGTATTTTTTGTTTTATTTTTTATTTTAGTTGATTGATTATATGTTTTTTGATTCGTTTTCGATGGTGTTTTATTTTTATTCAGATTATGATGAAAGTGATGTCAAAACGGAGTTTTAGTTACAAAAGCTAAAGATAAAAGTAGATAATATATTAATTATTATTTTAATAAATAAATATTTATATATGTACATATGTATGCAAATACAATCAGAGCAAACACAAACGAAATAAAACAAATAGTTTTTTCATACAGTCAGACAAACTGGCGGCGGCGGCGGCTACATCTAGTCTTTTGTAGAAAAATCATCGTCTCATTTTACACTTGACTTCCTGCCTGCTCTGCTGCTGCAGCCGACGATTGCCAACAACTAGCAAACATTGTATATGTTTACTTTCCCTCCCCCATTTACTCTTTTTGGAAAACAATAAAACCAAACAAGACCGCTGCGCTCACTCTTTCAATGCATTTATCGATTTTTTCAGTGTTGCAAATCTCTCGCACTACCAGCAAAATAATACA
This sequence comes from Amiota minor, assembly GCA_037043295.1. Classification (NCBI taxonomy): domain Eukaryota; kingdom Metazoa; phylum Arthropoda; class Insecta; order Diptera; family Drosophilidae; genus Amiota; species Amiota minor. The sequence goes on from JBAMAW010002805.1 coordinate 1,043,848, forward strand.
CACAATCATCCGCTCGCTCACTCGCTCGCACTCACATCTAGAACAGTCATGCAAATATGCATATACAGACAACAGGCACGGCACGGAATAAGAAAAAGAAATGGGTTGGTGTTGTCTCTGCCGCCGGAAAAAATTGCACTCACACCGCACACACATACCAACTACTGCTTGCAAACGTATGTACAATATATGCATGCCTGTGTATGCGCATAGGCAATATCACTTTTCGCCAATTCAACACACATAATTTATTTTCTTTTTCATTTTCAGTTTTGCCAAGAAAATTTATCTCATTAACTCAAATTTGCATTGACATAGCAATTTTGCTGGGACTTTGTTTCTTTTTTTTTTTCTTTTCATTTTGCCTTTTTCAATGGCCACAAATTTCGTCTATCGTACTGCTACGCAGACAGAAAAAAAAAAATTGAACGGCAGCAGAAACAGCAAAATTTTGAAAATGATTCTAAGCATTTGAGAACAACGAAAACTTCTTAGAATATATGAAAAAACCAATAAGACACTATAGGGAACATTTTCCGCATATTTCTATCTATAATTTGTGTTAATTTATTGCTTAAATAAATGAAAATAAAAATTTTCACGAACACATACCAAACACGACACAGCACACTTTGGCCACTTCGGCAGACGCCATATTTGCCGAAAGCATCTCTGATGTCTAATAAGTGTTGGTAAAACATATTGCAAGCAGCCGCAGTAGCATTTCATAGCACTCGAGCTAAAGTAAATATAAATATTTCAGAAGAAAAAAGCCGGTCTATATTTAACAATTCAAATAAATGATAAAAATTTCTAATGAGCATAGTATCATCTTACACTTAACATAAACAAGATGCAATGACTCATTCTGGGGTTGTTGTTGTAGACAACTGACATCTGAATCCATAGCAATTTAGAATGGTCAGCCTGGGAAGTTTTTGTAATTTTTTTAGGTGATTTTCTGCTGATTTCCCCTTTTTTTCGCCAAATCCGCTTATAAGGTCATGCTCGACTGTCTTCCGCTGATGTGGTGTGAAAATAGCATAAAATCTTATAAAATACACCGTATCTTCTTCAAGGTTCCTTAATCAGCGTATGAGTAAAAAGGCTAGAAGACAAACAAAAACGTCACTGTGCAGTCTTGTGGCTCAAATTGTTCTGCTAATTCAACTGAAGTCTAGAAGTTTCCCAAAAAAAAGAATAAACAAGTGTTATAGTAATAATATGAAATGTTTTGTTATAAGTTACTCTTGTCTGCATTTTAATAAACTTCCCATTTCCAAATGGGACCGAAGCAACAACAGAAATGACTGGAAAAACGTCAATGACTATGCAATGCGGCTTAAAAAGACCAAAAGTGAAAAAGATCGAATACCAAAAAGACCATAAAGACCAAACGCTTCAAGCCGATTGTGTTCATTTTACATGACGTACGCTATGAGCTTATGAAACACCATGTGTTGTTGTGCCAAAACTGCCAAGCTGACATAATTTTAAAAATATTCTATTATAATTTTAATTTTTATTGTTTGTTTTTCTTTAATTTTGTTTTCATTATACAATAAAATCACATGTATTTGTAAATTTCTGTGTTATTTCTTGCGGAGTTGCCATATAGCGCGATGCGAACGAAAACAGCTGATCGAACAATCTATATACTTCGTTGTCGTCTTCTTAGACAATTTGTCGTCTCCGAAACAAGTAAATCATTTCACAATCGCGGGTAGGCGAAAATAAGAAATAATAAGAATAAACGCAATTAAGGGCGCAATCAAAACATTGAATTGGACATAAAAAAGCAGGAGATTGTTTTAATTAGAAACCATTTGACACGTGCCTACATTACAAAATAAAGACAGAAGACATAAGGATTGAATAACAACCTAGTGACTGTATTTTATTATTAATAATATAATATATAAAATTTAAGGCCACCGGACTGCATAAACCGGACAAATAGAGAAAAGTTAACAATAAAAATGGCTTATCGGCTGCTTAGCACGGCGAAGTCTCTCAATGCCTGCATACGACGTACATACTTGTCCAACACATTTGGCGGAAACTTAAAGGTATGAAACATACCCGTAGAATGCTGAAAGTGAAATTAATACAAGTTATAATGTTAATATTTGTTTTTTTTTTGTTTAACAGATAGAACGAAATAGGAGCAGCAGCTCTGTGCTGAGCATAGAAATGCCGTTGATAAGGTACTTGTTAGAACAAGTACAATTATTATGTAAAAAACCACCAAAAGGATTTGAAAAGTATTTCGAAGCTGGCAAAAAGTCACAAAATGGTACTAAAAAAGCCGGTGAAAAAACACCAGCCAGTACGACAAATTCTGACAAGCCATCGGTCGCGCCAAAAGCGGCAAACAAAACGACGAGTACAGAAACAAAATCGGATTGGAATTTTGGTATGTTTAGTAATAATTCTAGATCCAACGGTGGTAGGGGCGGTGGACGTGGTGGAAATCAAGGTCGGCCAATTGGTGAAGGTGGTGGCGATCGTGAACGGTGGATTGTTCTAGGGGCAATCAGTGCTGTAGCATTGATTGGTTCGTTTGCATTCTTCGAAATGGGTTACAAGGAAATTTCATGGAAAGAGTTTGTTAACAGGTGACCAACAACTCACTCATAGAATTTTTGTTTTTGTTTTTTAACAATTTATGTTTTGTGATTGATTTTTTTTGTAGTTATCTTTCCAAGGGACTTGTGGAAAAACTTGAGGTGGTCAACAAAAAATGGGTCCGTGTGCGCCTTCTACCTAACAATCAAAATTCTGGTGTTATGTGGTTCAATATTGGCAGTGTGGATTCATTTGAACGAAATCTAGAAACTGCACAAACAGAACAAGGCATTGAATCAATAAATTTTGTACCCGTAATTTATCGCAATGAAGTGGAGGCCTCCAATTTGACTGGTTTGTTGCCAACGCTTTTGATTATCGGTTTTCTCGTTTACATGATGAGAAGATCTGCTGATATGATGGGAGCTGGACGGGGACGCAAGGGTGGTGGTCTTTTTGGAGGCGTCATGCAATCGACAGCAAAGTTAATCAATCCAAATGAAATTGGTGTTGGTTTTAAGTGAGTCACAGCGAATGGAAAGCAAATTTAACAAATTGAATTCGTGAATATTTATGTTTTCAGGGATGTTGCCGGTTGTGAAGAAGCCAAAATTGAGATCATGGAATTTGTCAATTTCCTTAAGAATCCACAACAATACATTGATTTGGGAGCCAAAATACCAAAGGGTGCCATGCTTACCGGTCCACCTGGTACAGGTAAAACTCTGCTAGCAAAGGCGACCGCCGGCGAAGCCAATGTACCTTTTATTACCGTTTCCGGTTCTGAGTTCTTGGAGATGTTTGTTGGTGTGGGCCCTTCACGTGTGCGTGACATGTTTGCCATGGCACGCAAACATGCACCTTGTATACTTTTTATTGACGAAATCGATGCAGTTGGTCGTAAACGTGGTGGCAAGACCTTTGGTGGACACTCTGAACAAGAGAATACGCTCAATCAACTGCTAGTTGAGATGGATGGCTTTAATACAACAACAAATGTGGTTGTGTTGGCTGCAACGAACCGTGTTGATATACTTGACACAGCTCTCATGCGTCCGGGACGCTTCGATAGGCAAATCTATGTTCCAGCGCCGGATATCAAAGGTCGCGCAAGCATATTTAAAGTGCATTTGGGCTCATTGAAAACAACCTTGGATAAGAATGATTTGTCACGCAAGATGGCTGCTCTGACGCCGGGCTTCACTGGTGCTGATATTGCAAACGTTTGTAATGAGGCGGCACTGATTGCTGCCCGAGATTCGAACGAATCTATTGTACAGAAACACTTCGAGCAAGCAATTGAACGTGTCATTGCCGGCATGGAGAAGAAGACGAATGTGTTGGCGCCCGAAGAGAAGCGTACAGTGGCACATCACGAGGCAGGGCACGCTGTAGCCGGTTGGTTCTTGGAACATGCCGATCCACTGCTTAAGGTCTCCATTATACCGCGCGGCAAAGGTCTAGGCTATGCGCAATACTTGCCCAAGGATCATTATTTACTATCCAAAGAGCAACTGTTCGATAGAATGTGCATGACATTGGGCGGACGTGTTGCAGAGGAGCTTTTCTTCAATCGTATTACAACAGGTGCACAAGATGATCTTAAGAAGATTACAGACATTGCGTATTCCCAAGTCGTGCGCTTCGGTATGAACGATAAAATTGGTCAAGTCAGTTTTGATGTAGGCCAAAGCGGTGATCCACAATTCTCGAAGCCCTACTCCGAAGACACAGCCCAGATGATCGATTGTGAAGTGCGTAACCTAATCAAGGAGGCCCATTGTGCAACCACAGATTTACTAACCAAACATAAAGAAGATGTACAAAAAGTCGCCGAACGTTTGTTGGCAAACGAGATCCTTAGTCGCAACGATATGATTGAATTACTTGGTCCGAGGCCATTCAAGGAGAAGTCTACATATGAAGAGTTCGTAGAAGGAACAGGTTCCTTTGAGGAAGACACTACATTACCCGAAGGCCTTAAGAGTTGGAACAAAGAAAAAGAATCATCCGAAACATCAGAAACGCCACCAAAACCAGTCACTGTATAATTAGTAGTGCCGGCAATGATAGAAAGAACTACACGATGTCCAGCCACTGGCGGAACAAACAAACAACCAAAATGTATTTGTGTTGATAATAAAAAATTACAAACATACTATTTACCCTAAAACCCTAGATTCATGTGCTTAGATACATACATCAAAAATATCAATCAATTTTTAATAGAAAACTACATGAAAAATAGTGCTAAAATTCTGGAGACAACGATGAAATTAGGACACGAACGATGATTAGAATTGTTTGTAAAAACGATAATACAATAATTTTTAAGAACTGCTGCATATAAAGTTAAAAAACAAACGAAAAAAAAAAAATATACAGCAAAATTTATATGTTGAAATTGTTGGAGTGTTTAATTTCTTTTGTATTATTTTTTATTGAAATTAATTAAATGGTGAAATTTTAAATCAGACGGATATGACTAAATCCACTCGCATTGTCGAGATGATGAATGCTATAAACACTTTATGGAGTCTTTGATGTCTTCTTCTGTGTGTTACACACTTTATGACAAACTTGTAATACTATTTCACTGCGTGAAGAGTATTACAGATATACCTATGAACATGTCGAAATAAGTCTAGAGAGAGCAACAACTACTACAATTATTTCTTCTGTGGCAGCAATATTGTCAAAAAATCAGCAATGGCGAAAGTACTACAGAATAGAAAAATAATCAATTGGCTTTGATTTTCATTGTTTAGGGATAAAATGGGCTAAACACTTAGTAAAAAATTATTACTTGTTTTTGGTCGATTTCATTTCAAAAACAAATTGTTTATTAATCAAAAACACATTTGACTTCCGGTGGTCATTTCTTTCAAGCGGAAATCAGTTCCTTTTTCACCATGAACTGAAAACATTGTTGCCAGACTGGAAAAATGTTTTGAAACTAAAATTTGTATTCGTTAGTCTGCAACTCATCATTTATTTTATCTATTTAAATATAAAAATAGTACATTTCAGTTAAAATGAATTTGAACGAACCGAAAAATTTCATGATGATTCGCCTAAAACTATTGTTTTGTCCAAGTTCCGGCGAATTGCAATAATTCAATTTGCTATAATTTAATAACCTTTTGCTTAATTGGCATGCAATTTTTACCATAAGAAAATGTAAAATTTTCTTCATTCGAAGAAATTAAAATATCATTTCATACTAATAATAATTGCATTTATATAGGTAAAACATATCTAATATATAAATTGAAATAAACTAAAAATGCAATAATTTTGTTAAAATAATAAAGTAAACATTCAAATTGGTTAAGAGGTTCTTGAGTTATAGACCATTAAATGTAAATAATGGTTGCCTATAAAATGGAATCCAGTCCAAATTATTCCATGTGTTCGCCTTTCGCCTTAGTGACCTGAGAGACTTTTCGGCTTCGTTCTCATTGTATGGGTGTAACCTTCTGAGGTCTCTTAACATTGTATTGACCATTTTCTTTGTTAATTTTTTGTCGTCTCTCTTGTAATTTCATTGTATTCTATAACCCAATTCTTAACAGCCAAATACTTATCATGTTTTTGTCTTATAGAGAGGGCGGAAGCAAATTTTGTACCATTCAATGATTTAAGGAAGAATCGAATTAATCGGATCTGATGATGCACCAAACTTTCAGTTGATGAGGCATCACTTCATTTCTTTGCAGTAGATATGAAAATAAATCTCATAGAAAACTGAACTATTTTAACAGTCATCACCTTCTTTTGGCGGATGTTCATCTTGAAAAAAATTAAAGAGGACTGACAACAGAAGTGGAAACTTATAAGTATGAAATAATTGTCATTTTTTTTTTTTTTTTTTTGAATTTTGACAGTATTTTTGGTTCCAAAAATTAAAATTTCACAATTTGTACATTAAAATTATTAATATTAGTCTAGTGTTCACATCTATCGGCACTCTGAGCCACAATTTCGTATATTTTTATATGGTTTTTTTTGTATTACATATTTATTAGTCAAAACATATGATGGACTGCGCAAACCCAGTGCAAAATATTCCTTTTATAACTAAAGTCTTCCCACTACCAGCTGGTCCAGTTAAATATAAGAGCAATGGTTCTCTCATTGACTAATCTGTACATATATTAATAAATATATCGTCTAGGAACATAATTTGAAAGACTGTGAATTTCATGACGGTCGGTGACCAGAACTCATAAGGTTTTCCCCTATCGGAAAAAGCTCAACACGCCTATAACAATATAACAATTTTTACTTCAAAACAGCCGATCTGAGCTTCACCAGTTAACAGTAGGTTGAGGTCATGTTGCGAACAAACCAGTGAGAAGGCGCAAGGCTCGGTTGTGCAGGGTCCGGAACCGTTCGCGGTTTGACCAGATTATAACCAGGAAGTCGCAACGATTTGTTGGTACACTGTACGCTTGTTGCGTAGCGTTAGTTTTCTTCTGCTGTAGAGAAGCCAGTAGAATTTTCTTAATTTAGTTTGAGATGTTCTATTTATCTCCGTTGAGTTTTATGTTTCATTGTCTGGCCCATTCTTCAAAGATATTGAAGTCCACAGCCTCGTATTCGCAACTTTCAGAGTAAAAAACACTTACGCCATCGACGCGAGAATTATTTTTGTGTGGATTGCTAAAGATCACATTAAAACTTAAAATGTTAAGCTAAATTCTTGTTGCAACAGATACTTTAAATGGAAAATGATAACAAGTTTCTTTTCCAAGAAACATTTCCAGATATTCAGCTTTTGTTTATGTTATCGAATCGGGTTCGAATTGATTTTAATAACAGATAACCGACACCACAATCATAAGTAACGAACTAACAGAGTTTTCTGTGGAATACAAAGTGTCATCTATCTGCCTAGAACGAATAAGTTTATGGTAAAAAAAAAAAAAAACAATAAACCAAGTTACAAAACTTTAAACAACTTTCATTGGATGTCCAAAAGTTCATTCATCACATTCATTTGCTTCTTTCTCTCTTATGTTGAAAGCTTTTAAGCATTTTAAAAAGTGGAAGAGAATAAATGTAAACACACTCAATTGTTATGATTCTCTTTAATGGCTTATCATTTGTTTTGGTTTTGCGTTATCAGCTGCTACTGCTGCTGCTGCCTTGGGTTGGTTTGGTTGCTTGTTTTGCTGCAACCGGCAGCAGGCAGCAATGGACGTTGCAAGTGTGCATTGCACACACTCGCACAGATTCAAACACATATAGGCATGCAAGCACATCACACAGATGTAAATGCAAAATTGGAGCGCCGTGCAATGTGTTTGTTGTTTTTGATTTTCTTTATTTATTTTTTTCTTTTACTTGTCACTCGTTCGCTCGTTCGTTTGGTGAAACTTGCATTCGTGTCTCGTTGGGGCCGGCTTCGGCTTTGCCTTTCGCAAAGGCAACTAACGACTCGTCAGTCTGATTGACTTGACTAAGTGTGTGACTGTGACTGTGACTGTGAGTAGTTACACATACATATGTATGTATGTACATCTGTGTGTATCTGTGTAACTGTGAAAATGCATGCTTTCGCATTTGGTTTTCATACATTTGATTTGGTTTTTCAGTTAGTGTCGTTCAGTTGTTGCGAGTGCTTCGGTGCGCATTAAAAACGCTGAGAAAATCTGATCGAATTCGCATTGAATTGAATCAAATTGAATTTGTGTATGAGGCGAGCGAGTGAACGAGCGCTAAATGCCGCAGCAGAACAAAATTCAATAAGAAGAATAAAATTTGCTTTCTTTACAGTTTTACAAGCAGCACAAAACGCGAATTTCATTGTTTTGATTATTACAATATTGTTTTGTGTTTAAATTTCATGTAAAAATAATATCCATAAAAAAATAATAATAAAAAAAAAAGAAAGAAAAACAAAAGCAAATAACCATCAGAATGTGTGTTAAGATTTTTATTTGATTTTTTAAATTAAATAATATTATTATTTTTATTAAAAACACAAAATTTAATTAAAAGTTATTGTTGTTGGTGAAACAGAGAATTTAAAAAAAAAAAATAAAAAAAAAAAATTAAAAAAAAAAAACAGCAACTAAATTATTGCATAAATTTGTTTATAAATGAAATTTGTTGTCTCTTTGATTGTGTGTGAGAATCATTGTTTGTCTATCTCCCTCTCTCTCTCTCTGTGTGTGTATGTGTGTCCGTGTGTTGGTTAATTAATTAATTACAACAACAACAAACTGGTAACATCTACAAATCAGTGCAATTTTAAAACATTAAAACGTGTAAAAATTCTAATAAGAATGACAACCAAAGGAATTTCTTTTTGGCATTTTACATTTATTCTTGTTAATTGTTTTGCTAAAGCTATTGTTCTTGTTGTTGTTGCTGTTGTTGCTGTTCGATAAACGGGAACCGCAAACAAATAGCAGGCAAAAGATTTACAAGTTCAAATACAAATTAACGTGTTTTAGTAGTTAAAAATTTAATTTAATAAACAAATGTTTGAATGAAAATGTTTGTTGTAGAGATGTTCGTTTTTAATTTGTTGTTGTTGTTGTTGTTATTGTAATTATTGTATCTATTAGAAATGTTGTTGTTGTTGTTTTTATTGTTGTGTTTGTTGCAATAGTTTACATGGTTCGCTGCATATCGCACGATCTACAGTGGCAAAACTGTATATCTACTTAAAATGATATAAATAAGCTAAGCTCAACTGAACTGAACTGAACTGAACGAACTGAGTTGAACGTCATGAACCACAACAATAAATTGCAAAGTAATTTGATGCCAAATGAACAATGACAGCAGCAACAACAACAACAACAACATCAACAATAATTACAGCAGCCAAGGTCTTTTTTCAATGCTCAGAGTAAAATATCATTCACACACACACACACACACAAGCACTGGGAAGCACACACAATATTCAAGACCTCCATCCTACTTTTCTAACAACATACTCACCATATACTCATCATAGTTTCCCTCTTACCCTTTCTTATTCTTTCTTATTCTCAGCCTGTCACTAGCTTTACTTCTTGTTCCTCTGTCTGTCCGTCCGTTGGTTGGTGTCTGTCTGTTTGTCTATGCTTTCATTCTTTTCATTTGCACCGGCCGGCGATGTTAACGTGTAAACAAAATACCGTTAGATGTGTAACACCAAGATAAACACGAAGAAGAAGACAATAGGAAGAATATTACAAAGCTTTAACAGAGACAGACAACAACAAAGAGAGAGAGAGAGAGTGAGAGAGAGAGAGAGTGAAAGTAATCTGCATATGACAATGTGGAAAAATTGCGTATACGCAATGTGTGAGGATGAGGATGAAAATTATTGTATGTATTTTGATTTTAATGGTAATTTGGGAATTACATATTCAATCTAAGTCTGTTTTCAGCGTTTCAGTTTTTATGTGAATAGAAAACAGAAATCATTTTAGGTTTGATTGGCTTACTCTCGTTCTTAGCACGCCCATATTCCATATTCTCTTTTACACATATTCAATTTCATAGAAATGCCAGCCAGATTTCCACTGCTCTAGGAAATATTTGTTCGCTAGTTCTTACAATAATTTTGAATTGAAAACGATCGTTACTAATTTCCCAATTGCCACAATTACTTAGTCACGTGTATTATTGAGCTTGTTAACTGCATTTCAGTGTGTGTATCTGTGAGTGAGTGTGTGAGTGAGTGAATGGGTGTCATTTAGGAGGGGGTGTTATTTATTGTAAATACTGTTGTAGGTATATTGTTTCATGTTGCATGCAATTGTGACTTGCAACTCACGAATAACAAACAAAGATCAAAGTTATCAAATTCATGTTTGCTTAATCCAAACAACAAAAGAAAATATAAAGAAAAAAGATCAACATGATATTGAGACTTGTTTTTATTATTGTAATTTAATTGTAAAAGATAAAACTTACAATAAAATTACAATCATGTGAAATAAATTTTAGAAAGAGAGAGGAATTGAAATTCTCATAGAACAAAATAATAATAAATTTTTGAAGATTTCTTATTTACTTGTATTATGTAATCATTTTTTATTAACAAGAAATTATAAATTAAATTTCTAAATAGTTAGAACAATCTATCTATCAATTTATCTATGTATAGGTATATTGGTCATCTCTGAACTTCTCCTTAAGTCTACTTTGCTCTTTGTTGTCAAGATCGAAATCACTTGTTGTGAAACTCTCCTTTTTGCAAAAGCAAGTCTGCTGTAGACTTCCATAAGTATTCTATGAGCTTCAGAAGCAATTTTCTTACAATGAAATGCGAAAAGCAAACTTTCCCAAAAATGCTATTTTATTGGCAGAAAAGTTGATATTTTCAAGGAAATAAAAAAGGTTCTTATTGATGCGACAATCGAATGACTTAAACAACTGATAAATAGATGCTTCAAACACATGTGCAGCCAACTTCAATCACCTACACATAAAGAAGCTAACGCTACCTATGACCTGTTTCAAGTTCTTCTGGTTTTTGCGCTGCATCTGGCAGATTGTCAAGTTGTGGAATTATCACAATTACTCATATTGACATAGCAAAGACAATCATTAATTTATGTTTAGTTATCAAATATTGACGTAGCCATTGCTTTATTCTTAACTTAGTTTTAAAGATTTAACTCACTTGCGGTTCCGGAAGACATGCCTTTCTAGCAAACATTTTGTTGGGTCAGCTAATGAATTTCTTTCTACAAGTGATGTAGGTTGCCTTCAATGTTATTAGTCTTTGCGTTGTTTGTATTAATTGTTTCTAAAGAAATAAACACAAATTTCATTTCACGATCAGGTTAAGTTTTCAAAGTGAAAAAGCAAAAACCATCATTATTTTGTATTTTAATTCAATCATTTCATAAAAGAAAAATATATAACAAAGAGACATCATAACTCTTTCAAATTCTTAAATAAACAATCTTTTCCAACACAAATCTGTTTTTAAAGTCATTTTAGATGTGTGAAGTATTTATCAATTTTGGTTGTTTGGTTGATATCAATTCCATTTGCTTTATTCTGATTCACAATTTTCCCTTTTGTTTGGAAATTAAAACTTTTACGATTGCATCTTCGAGCATACGAGTATGTCAAGTAAATGATTCACAAAAAGAAATGAGTCTGAGAGTATCTGGTTCTAGAATCTTGTAATTAATATTTTTTTAAATTAATTCGGTCCGTTTTTTTTGTGTTCAAAAAAGTGTTTTTTATTGAAAAAAAGTAAAAAATACTTCATTCAAAGTATTGTCCGCCGGAAGTGACTACTTTTTCCCATCTCTCTGGTAATTTTCGAATACCATCTCTAAAAAATGAGTCCTCTCTGGCCTCGATCCAATCATTGAGCCATTTTTCGATTTCTTCAAAACACCCGAACCGGTGACCCCCCAAAACGTTTTGCATCCGTCGAAAAATCCAGTAGTCGGAAGGAACAAGGTCTGGAGAATACGGCGGATGGGGTTAGACCTCCCATTTCAGCGTTTTCAAATAATTTTTGACCGTTACAGCCGAGCGTTGTAATGTTGCAAAATCACCTTGTCATGCCTTTCGGCCGTTTCTGGCCATTTTTCACGCAATGCACAGCTCAAACGCATTAGTTCTAGTCGATAACGTTCCGAATTAATGGTTTCGTTTGGTTTTTGTAGTTCATAATATACCACACCCGTCTGGTTCCACCATAAGCAGAGCATGACCCTTGAACCGTGGATGTTTTGCTTTGGCGTCGATGTAGACGATGATGGAACGGGTTCACCAGCCTTGGCATAGTATTTTTTCTTCTTGGGGTTATCGAAGTATATCCATTTTTCATCTCCAGTCATGACCCGGTGCAAAAATTCCTTCCTTTGATGTCTTTCAAGAAGCAGTTCCGAAGCGAAAAATCGCCTTTCGACATCTCTAGGCTTCAACTCGTACGGCACCCAATATCCTTGCTTTTGAACAAATCCCAATTGTTTTAACCGAACAGAAAAAGTTTTCTGAGTCACTCCCAACGATTCTGCGAGTTCAATTTGCATTTGGCACAGATCTTGATTCAGTAAAGCCTCCAATTCCTCATCTTCAAACTTTATGGGTTGGCCAGGACGCTCTTTGTCTTCGACACTAAAATCACCACTTTTGAAGCGTCGAAACCACTCTCTGCATGACTTATCGGTCGGAGCAGATTCACCATAAACTTCCTCAAGCATTCGATGGGCTTCAGCTGCACTTTTCTTCCCATTAAAAAAAAAAATCAAAACTTTGCGCAAATGCTGTTTATTTAACACAAATCCGGACATTTTCGAAGAGGCAAAAAATAGTGTTGTTGCCAGAAACAAACGCTGATGCACACTAATTATTGTTGACAGATGTTAAACCTTTCCAATGGAATAGGTAATCGCTTTCAAAATCGGCCACAACTTGCAGGTGGAGCCATTTTTTGAAAACGGACCGAACTAATTTGTACTCCCAATACTTAATCACTGAGGGCCCACAAGGTGGTCAATTGCTTTCTTAGTGACTTAAATTGCATAATTACATACCTATAGTAAGCGCTGCTCTTCTGCTTCAAGTATTTTTTTTACTGCTCATTTAAAGAGCCTTGCTAGCGAGAAAACCTTTACAGTGGGCAGCTTTGTATATCATTTACTTAAAATTAGTGTGTTTTTTTTTTCCCATGATTCACTGAAACATGTCAATTGTTGAATAAAACTTCATCTTGGACATCTAACAAACTAATAGTCCAGTAAGTTAAAAGCAACAACGTTCGACTTAAAGATTGTAAAATAAACGAGATTCCGACGAGATCAGTAAAGAAACTTTCCAATTACAATTTTTGAATTTTATTAAATATTTATAATATTTTCCTATGATTATCATGTAATAAATATGCCGATATTGTGTAACAAAATGGATAAACTAGTAACAATTTTTTTTTTTGTTTATATCAAATGTTCAATCAGGTACACCACCACATCCAAAAATTATCTAATTCCAACTGACAATCATTCTAACAATTGGAAAACTCTTACAAAATTACAAATTTCGAACATTACTCACAGATCTACTCTATGTGTTGTTGTGTTCGATGAGTGCTGCAATGCGTAGCATTTGCCTAGCAACGAGGTTTAGACCTCGGTTTCTGGCGACACACTTTTATCTTGGGTTTACATGTGCGTCGCTTCCGAGAACAAGATGGTTTTTTAAGTCTGGATGTTCGACGTTTTCGTGGAAAAGACGACTGTTTTCTTTTGCAGGTGGATCGTTTACGAGAAGTGGAGCGCTTCTTGCGGCGGGCGGAACAACGGGATGGCTTTCGCCGCATTTTTTTAGAACAACATGGTTTATCATCATCAGTTTTTTGCAAATCGTTCAGTTGTTGGCGTTTGCAGTGCTCCAAGTAGTTAAGAATCGATATTGGGGCAACTCCTACTTGTAGATTTTCCTAAGATTTAGATCATGATTAGTGTTAATTAACACGACTCTACTGCCCATCTAAAGACTTTGACTCACCGCTTTAAACAGCCCACGTTGCTTTTCATTGAGGTTATCCCAAACCAATGCTGCATTTCGTAATATAGCACTATATTGGGATTCCTCACGATGTCGCGCACGAAAAGTCCTTAAGAAATTAAAATAAGGATTATTGTAATGAAAATTGGCCCTTTTTTGGTCTGCCTTAAACTTGGATCCATGTTTGCGATTTGTACGGCAATTAGACTTGGGTGCAGTGGTGCGTTTCTTCTTAATGGGTTGCTTGAATTCCAAATGGCTAAGGTTAACCGTTAGGTGCGATACACCTCTTGCATAGGCAGCATTATGTACCAAACGTCCGAGTGGATTTGTCGAACATTACTCACAGATCTACTCTATGTGTTGTTGTGTTCGATGAGTGCTGCAATGCGTAGCATTTGCCTAGCAACGAGGTTTAGACCTCGGTTTCTGGCGACACACTTTTATCTTGGGTTTACATGTGCGTCGCTTCCGAGAACAAGATGGTTTTTTAAGTCTGGATGTTCGACGTTTTCGTGGAAAAGACGACTGTTTTCTTTTGCAGGTGGATCGTTTACGAGAAGTGGAGCGCTTCTTGCGGCGGGCGGAACAACGGGATGGCTTTCGCCGCATTTTTTTAGAACAACATGGTTTATCATCATCAGTTTTTTGCAAATCGTTCAGTTGTTGGCGTTTGCAGTGCTCCAAGTAGTTAAGAATCGATATTGGGGCAACTCCTACTTGTAGATTTTCCTAAGATTTAGATCATGATTAGTGTTAATTAACACGACTCTACTGCCCATCTAAAGACTTTGACTCACCGCTTTAAACAGCCCACGTTGCTTTTCATTGAGGTTATCCCAAACCAATGCTGCATTTCGTAATATAGCACTATATTGGGATTCCTCACGATGTCGCGCACGAAAAGTCCTTAAGAAATTAAAATAAGGATTATTGTAATGAAAATTGGCCCTTTTTTGGTCTGCCTTAAACTTGGATCCATGTTTGCGATTTGTACGGCAATTAGACTTGGGTGCAGTGGTGCGTTTCTTCTTAATGGGTTGCTTGAATTCCAAATGGCTAAGGTTAACCGTTAGGTGCGATACACCTCTTGCATAGGCAGCATTATGTACCAAACGTCCGAGTGGATTTGTCTTCAATAATCCAAAAATGCTTTGGTTGGACGCTGACTGTGATGATTTATCAAAAGCCATAACACTGAAAATTTTGTTTATCACTTTATAAAATACTGGAATGAACTGATAGGTTTTTTTTTTTTCACATAGAAGTAAATATTTCTGAGTTGTACAGCCAACTATGTTATGTTTTATGTGAATATATTGAATTTTGGTTTACAATATTTTGACATTTAAATCAAATTTTTCTCAATCATCAATAAATACAAATTATTAAACACTTCTATTTGCATGAATGTGTACATTAAGTTTATTGGAGTAAACGGGACCAAAAGCAATTCACTTATGCCTATTATGATTCCACGAACAGGAAGATGGTTGGATGAAGCGGGTGAGGAGGGGGAAATAGAAGGATGTACCACCTTCATTTGATTATTTTTGGATATTCCAATCCTTCTTTACAAATGATGCCTCTATGTATTAATTTATTTAATTTGATTCCCAAATGATATATTTCTCTATTTACTGCAGTCACCAAGTTCCTGTGACATTTTCACTTAAGACATCTGCTGTACTTTGTTCAATCGGGGCTTTGGCAATAAATTACTAAAACTAAATTAAGTTAAAAATATAAATGGTTCCCCATACAAGAAAGATATGCTTTTGTATGGGAGCTATACGTTCCATTAACTCTAGGACATAGTTTATGGAAATAGATTAGAAACTAATAGTGTCCAAATTTCCAAATTTTTCCAGACCACTAGGAAGGGTACCTTCCAAAAAAACCCTCAGGTTCTTTTTAGAAAACTTTTTTGTTTTTTTGCAAACTGAAATTTAGAATCGATAAGTTTCTAATATAGGCTCTAAACATTTGAAGGTATCAGCAAAATCAGACCACTAGTGAGGGTACATCTCATACAAATAACAGAACACATTCAAGGTCTCCAGTTGTCGCACGGGTGTCCTCCTTTACTTTTAGTCCAAGCACTCAAGTCTTTCACAAAATAAATCAATTATCGTCAAAATTATCAAAAATAATTCTGTCTCTTTCAATCTCTTGGCGCCTTCCTCTTCTTCCAGGGAGATGCATCATACCGATCAGCATTATATGTGCTGCTACACTTGTCAATCGCTACGATTTGATTTGGCGTGACAATATTTCTATCCAATATCTTAATGATTTGTTTGACAACTGTCTAAACAATGTATCAATCTTTCTTCTGATTCTAATTCCCAGAAGCAATGTCTAGTTGTACTGGGTCTTTAGTTTCATCTTTGCTTCTTTTGACAGAGATATAATTCGCCACATTGGTAAATGTCATCACTTCAAACTGATTATAAACAAGCAAAATTTATTCATAAAATGATGGAAGCTTCTGAAATTAAAATAAATTAAATTTAAATGAAATCTTTTGAATTTAAATAATAAATGAAATTTTGTTTATTTACATTATTTATTTACAATATTTCAATTAATTTCTCTATTCACCAACAACAAACAATAAACAATAACAAATGTTAACAAACAATAAATAAAAATAATAAATAATAACAATTATCACCAATAATAAAATAAATAAATTCCAGTTATTGAGTAAACGAAACGTGAGCTTAAGCTATGCAACAATTACAATTATAACAAAAAAAAAAAAAACACTCTACAAGATCAAATTAAATAAAATAAAATGAATGAGAACACAAAATAAAATAAACAAAAAAAAAAAAATGAATTGAAAACAAAAAAGAAAATCCAACAAAAATAAACCCAAAAATCAAAAAAAAAAAAGAAAAAATGTTAAAATAAATTTTAGAAAATGTTTATAAACAAATTTAGCAACAGTAAACACAGTAGTAGAAGCAGCATCAGCAGCAGCAACAACAACAACAACAACAACAGCAACACTGTAAACAACAGTAAAAATAATAGGAAAATCGAGAAGAGTCAGCTAAGGAAATCCTTTTATCTATTAACTAGTAACTAAATATTAGTTTCATTATTCCAATTGGAATTGTCAATGTTTAAACGTCAACTTGGTCGTCGTTTGCGTTCTTCTCGCTGTCGTCGTCATCGCCTTCGTCGCCTTCATAGTCTCCGTTGTCGCCTTCGTCTAAGTAGTTTTCTTCTTTATCGTTGTTGTTGTTGTTCTCAACGTAGTCCATCATATCTTTATCTATTCGTATATCAAAATCGTAGTCATCGTCTTCACCATAGTCTGATTTTTTTAAGTAAACAATCAGAAGCACCAGCAGCAACAACAATAACAACAACAACAAAAGCTGGAGCATCAACACTAAAAACATCACTAGAAACATCACTAGATGTTGTTCGTTCGAATTGGAGGATTTCACAGTTTAGTGGGAGATTTGTGGATCCATACAAGATACAACAGGAACCACGCTTATTGAAAGCTTTAATGCAACCTTTAAATGTAACACACGTTAACAGTAATAACAATAACAACAACAACAACAACAACAACAACAATAATAATAATAAGAAACACAACACATAGCCTTCAACATAATTAAAACCACCATCTGCCTTTCTAGAATTTGTCTAGAGCATTGAAAACGATCGATCGATCGATCGATCAATTGAACAATCAATTAATCAATCAATCAGTCAATCAATTCAGAATCAAGTCAATCAAAATCTTTAGTTTTCTTCAACTTCCAATTTCTGCCAAAAAGAAAACAATAAGAAAACGGAAAGAGGAAAGAGGAAAGAAAAGGATCAAACATGGATATGAAAATTGAGCTACCCAATCAACAACAACAGCAGCAGCAGCAGCAGCAACAGCAGCAGCAACAACAACCAGGAGAACTAGGACCCGTTTCGCCATCCGAGGTACCCAATGATCCTGGGTAAGTGACAATTTTTCTTTTATAAATCTCAATTCAAGTCTACTTTTTCCTTACGACGATCATTGATTGTCATCATTATCATAAAATAAACTTGTGCCGCATTTGACCAATTACAATCATAGTAATAACAATGATGAAACTATTGTCGTACTATATAACCTTGTGCTTAGTTTTATTGTTTGTGCAAAACTAATTAGAAAACAATTTGCTAAGGACATCAAAATTCAATTAAAGTCAATATGTGTGTGTGTAAGTTAGTTAAGGAGTAAGTGAATCAATATGTAAGTGACTGAATGAATGACTAAATGAGCAAGTGAGTGAATGAATAAATGAATGAAGTTAAGGACATAAACTGAAGTCAACTGAAGTTTTTCCCTTTACCCACTATTTGTTAGACTGAATCTATGTGTCATCATTTTAATGGTTGCTCACTCATTTGTAATGTAGTTGACCAACTTTATTAGCTTTGGTTTAGCTTAAACTTTCTTCACATGGGCATCCTGAATTAGTTTTCTGCATTGGAATCCATCGCATGGCATTGCTTTGGATAGCAGATTGCAGAATTTGGTTTTTATTTATTGTTACAATTTGGTTTCTATATACAATACAATAAAAAGTTTCCGGTTCAAACTTCTATTGAAATTCAAAAATGAAATACTAAATTTAGCTCAACGAGAAGTTTATTACAGTTTGAAAAGCACTGAGCATTGAGTTACTTTTCTGCACCGAGAAATGAGATTATTTTTTTTCAGTAGGTTAAAAGTTTGATTAGATAGATGTTAATTGATTTGTTCTATGGAAACAACAAACTTGAAAGAAAAACTTTAATGGACTAAAAAATTTAAAAAACTAAATAAATAAATGTCTTTTTAATACAAATTTATTTTAAAGCCACTAGCTCATTACTTACCTGGTAAAATATTATGGCGATATTCATGAAAGTTATAGATATATAAGCATTTTAATTTAAATATAAGCGACCCTTTCCTTTATGCATGACTGTAAAAAAAAACATACCTAGGTGACATCCCCCTCTGGGAAATACTTCTGGAGCTCTATAAGTCTTGATGCCTAGAACTCATATTCCTGGAGGGAACATTATTTTCTTTTATAATTTGTGATCCAGGTTATCCTCTATAAATGGGATTTCTTGGCTACTACATGAATGAAAACAATATGAGCCACCAACCCATGAACGTTTTAGACTTCGATTTGGTAGTACCTCGGGTACGAAGTCTTACCAGAGACTTTTTTCTGGTACCACGGGTGGTCAGGAGCCCACGGAACTTGTACTTTCCTCGCCAGCGGGTACGGCCCCCTTGTGGGAGTATCGTGGTTGATGTGGTTTAATACCCAAATGCGGTTAGAGTAATAAGTCGACGTGGAGTTGCGTTATACAACCGGGTGCTGTGACCCAGAGAGCAGCAGAGGTTTAAAATGGGCCTCGCTCCCCACCAAGGAGGAGGAAGTCATATTTACCAAAATAAATATGACTCAAATTTGGGACCTGCGGATATATATCCAAGTGGACGTTAATTGACGTTTATCAATCCATAAGCTTGGCACCTTGTTCTTAAGTCTTCACAGATAGGTGAGCACGTAAAACACTGGCACTTCATACCTAGGTGACAAAAATACTTTTTTAAATAGCAAAATTAACTTAAAACGAATCTTTAACTTTATTAAGATTATTTGTAGACTACATATATTTATAGTTTCACAGTTTGTAGAATTCTACAAAAGAGTTTAAAAAGAAATAAAAAGAAACCTTTTTCTGTTAAATTTGCTTTTTGTTGCTTTCATGTTTTTCGCGGTTAGGGTTCGACATAATAAGGACAAATTGGGAAAAGAAACAAATCTTATATAAAGTCCAGGTGCTATTTAAAATAGTCTACATAAAAGACCGATTCTTTTTAGTACTAACCAGGGGCTAAAGCTAAAAGGATCAGTCGTATCCATGGATGAGCGAAACATGAAAGTTGTGTTAAAAAAAAATCCTTTGAGCATTGGATATTTGGTTCTAAATATGAATAGCATTTGCTAATTTGTGCCAAAGAAAAAACTGTGAAGAAATGGTATAGAAGATCCAATATCATTTTTAACAATTCATTTAGTAATTTTTGTACGGCACAGTCTTCCCAGACTACAGGATAATCGGTGTAAAAATTAGTTTGAATATCACCATTTTTTATTTATTTAATTATTAATAAATTCAAATGTATTCTGAAATTTCATAAAACCTAGAAAAAAAGAAGCTTTTGCTAAGGCCTTAGGCTTACTAAAAATCACCAATTTATTAAGAGCAGATAAAAGGGATTTTCTGTTTATAAAACGAAAAGGGTTGTTTGCTTTGTAAACCGCTAAATGTTAAATTCTGGTCTAAATGTGGACCAACGTATTTTATGTGGATCTCGTATAGAACAGTAATTGTGTCAAATAACAAAATTGAATTTAGAAAATGACAGGCCTTGCGATCTTTGGTGAAGTATGTGGCTTTTGTCTTTCTTGCATTGAATTTAATTTTCTAACTTGTGGTTGATAAAGTGAGTGAGTGCAATTTGCAAGTGTTTTATTAAATTAATTTAAAGTTTTCCCTGAGCAGTAAATTGCTGTATTATCAGCAAAGATAAATATTGTGCAAAACTCAGAAGTCGGTATATACAATATTATACAGAATGGGTCCAAGCACAGAACCCTGTAGTACTCACCATTAAAAGGCTTGCAGTTAGAATGATTTTTATCTATAAATTTTAAAAATAGCCTTACATTTGGGAAGCTTTCAATTATTCAGTTATACAAGTATGTGTCAATATCTCAGATTTGTATATACAATACAATATTAATAAAAAATACATGTGTAATAATGGTTGCTTATAGTAAGTCTGTACAAATTATACATTTCAGTTGAAAGTTATTTGTGTTAGTAACTAAACCTACTAATATTTAATATATTTAAATAAATAAATACAGATGAAAACCCTTACTAAGTATATTTCATAAGCTAGGTTCTTAGCTTTAAACTTCGATCTTGATCTTGACAAATATTATATAAAAATAAAAGAATGCTTTATTCATGAGGTCTTGGTGGTGAATGCAATTCTGCACATTTCACTTCTCCACTTGCACAACACTTTTATGGTGTTTTATTCTTAAATTTAATGGCACTGCAATGTAATCATCATTCACATTTAAATGAAGTCGATAATCTAATAAGCATCATAATAAAATACACCAGTGTATACAGGGTTGGCCATCCATTAATCTTTCTTATGCCATTGCAGTGAAAGATCATTTAATTTGGACGATTTGGCGTCTATTGCCTGGCAGATATTGGGTTTAAGTTGGTCTAGGATCCTTGCCATCTTGATATAAATCTTTGTGGCGGTGTCAAATCAGGCAAACGAGAAGGACATTCAAAATCTCATTTTTTTATATCAAATGATATCAAAAAAAAAAATGATTGTGTCATGAGCTTCGTAAGATGGAACCAGACGTATTCCATACCATTTTCATAACCAATCGGCATCAAAAAATTGGTTGTCATAGCCCAATAATGCACCTGATTTACGATTGTTGTGCTTCCATCATCGTCTTCGAATAAGAACGGTCTAATGATTGTATCCGCTCGAATTCTGCACTACACTATCAATTTGTGTTATGACGAGTTGCCTCTTCAAAGATTTGAGGGTTTTCGGTGGCATAGAATTAACAAATTTTGTACTTTGAAAGCGCATTTTTTACGCGCATTGATTTTTCACAATTAAAATGTAATTTTCAATATTCTGCTAAACTGCGTCTATAGTACAAATCTCTTAAAACTGACTCTTCAAACACGTGTTGATGTAAAGTTTCTTGTCAAAAATATAGTGTTGCCTGATAAGTTCACTTAATATGGCCAACACTGCATTTTGATGCAGTCTTCTTCTGGATAGAGCATTGCTTCCCATTGCTTGCCTCTTTGCAGAAGAATTGGCTTAATTTGACTATTTCCCGACTTTTTTTCCATTACTTTTTCTCTTTTCAAAGGAATAAGCTTAAGCAATGCGTTCCCAGCCTTGCTTTCCATTGCTTGTCTATTTCTAAAGTTAAGTGAAGATGACTTTTTTTGTCTTGGAACATTCGTTTCTGCGATAAATTAGAAAGATTCAAAATCTTATTTACATCATTGCGTTTGGAATTTTCCAAAATTATTCACAATAATTCTTCATCTGTAATTGCATTTGGTTGGTAATATTGTATTAAGAAGGAGAATAATGAACTCTTAGTCCATGAATGGCAACAAAAACATCAGACATGTTAAAAAGCGGCATCAATGGCAACATAACCCCATCACCACCATCACCACATAGTTACAACAATAAGTCGCCCAACTACAAGAAATCAGCAGCAGCAGCAGCAGCAGCAGAATTGCCTTCGACATCGTCATATCCCATTGAACACGCGATGCCTATAAATTATTAAGCGTAACTCGCGCGTCTGTGGAGAACTACAACAACACAAAAAAAAAAAAAAAAATAATAAAAAAAAATATAAAAAAAAATAAAAACTGCATCTGCAAAGAAAAAGTAAGTACGAGTATATTACGTCGCTGCTGCTTTGACTTATTTTCTTTTCTTTTCTTCTCTGTTTTGGTTTTGCTCTTTTAATAATTTATTTTTGTTGTTGTTGTTGTTGCTGCTGCTGCTGCTGATGTTGCTTTGCTGAGTAAACGCGTGCGAAATCAGCATGAACCACCAATTGCACCGACACTTTTCCTTGGCTACACCACACTCACCCTTTAGTCTGTAGTTTAACTTTATATGAGTACGAGTATCTTTAATGCTGCAGCTTTAGTTGTCTATTTTCATTAGCCGCAAATATCTTTTTGTTTGTTTTTTTTTCTTCTATTTTTTTGATATAATGTCGCTTCATCTTTATGAATTGTGTGCAGCCGATCTCACTGTTTTTCATTCGATTCAAGAAAAATTATGAACCAAATAAGAAAAAATAGCAAATGTATCAAAATGATGGTGGTGGTGGCTAAAGAAGAAAAAGTGCCGGAACAAACAAAAAATTGGGATCACCTGCTTCAATGTGGTTTATTGTGTGTGTGTGTGTGTGTGTGTGTGTGTGTGTGTGTGTGTGTGTGCTAGTTGCTGCGGCAGGTGCACATACAAAATAAGAAATACACACACACACACACACAGAAGTACATATCTTTTTTTCTTCTTCTTGTTTTCTATGCATAAATCTTGAATTAATTCAAAATACCTTTTGATGACGTTTATAGAGTGAGTTGCGAGTCCAAAATGAAAACAAAACAACAAGTACAAGAACTGTGGTGGTGCTGCCTTCATTCACAGAAAGTACTTCATTCTAAAATGAAATACCCCAACCTACTGTAACATAAATGTCTCTTCTATCTTTTCTCTAGCGATCGCTACGGCTCAGTAAACTCGTTCGTTTGCTTGAGTGGAGCATTTTACTTTAGTTTGTTTTTGCATTTTTTTTGTTTTTTTGCTCACACGAACTCTTTAATTCACTCTTCCAAACTCCCCCCTGCAACGCAGCAACTCTATGGAGTAGATTGTCCTATATGGCTGCCCTATGGCTTTTCTAATACGGCCACGGCATTCACTCATAGTCATAGTCATAGTCATAGATACAACATGGCTTGTATCGAGATAGATAGATAGATACCCACCCATTGGTATTGTAGATACTTCATTGTATCTATGGCATGTAGATACTTTGTAGGGCCACCATCACCGCATGCGTCGCTCTCAACATGCTTCGCATCGAGTCAAAAGATTTACTGGCAATGTATGCAAATGGCAAAGTAAATAAAAGAAAAATAACAAAAAAAAAAAAATATAAAAAGATAAAAACAACAGCAACTAAATAAATGCAATGCTATTAATACAATTCACTTTGCTAATTTATTTTTAGTTGCAAAACTTAAGAAACAAAATGAAAAACGACAAGAAGATACAAAACAGAAAAAAAAAAAAAAACAAACATCCAACCAACTTGAGTTCGACAATTATCCAAAGCGCATTAGATACGACACGCGTCCAACTCTCAATGTATCTATTAGTAGTAGAAGAAGAAAGGGGTTTGCATTATAAAATACCTTAAGCATTGTGCTTTAGATACATGCGTATCTCAAAACTGTGCATCATCATCATCATCATCCACATCATCATAGTCATCATCATCATCATCATCATCATTAGCATCTTCAGTAGTGTTCTGCCCCAACGATTGGTCGTCGGTTGGGTCTTATTCGGCCTCAATGCAACTTAAAAAAACTGCACCCGTTGCACTTTTCATAATTATTGTCAACGTTTCTTGTTGTTGTTGTTGTTGCTATTTAAGTTGTATCTTTTGTTGCTTTCGTTATTGTAATTGTGAGCATTTTGTATCTTTTATGGTTGTTGGTTTTCTAAATTGATTCATTGTTGAGTTAAAAAAAAAAAAAAAAACGTAAAAATGAAATGAAAAGAGTGAATCAGTAAAGAATTCTATTAGTCGATACTATTGTTGTTGTTGTTGTTGTTGTTTCAATAATTGCTTCAATATGATTTCATATACTCGTACTACAAAAGCAATCATATATTTTAGTACTTTTAGGTATGAGTAGATTTATCTGTCTTTCCTTACATTTAGGGATTAAGTTTGAGATTAAAAAGCAAAATATAATCTTATTGAGATAGAAAAATGGCAAAAGTAAGTGAAACATAGAAGAAGAAAACATGTGGGGTAGGAGAAAATAATTATGAAAGAGTTATTAAAGTCGACATGAGAAATGAGCATTTGTCTTTATTATAATCATAATATAAATTCTTAGTTGATCATGATGAAAGTTGTCTTAACTTAATATTGGACAAAGTTAAGTCTTAAACTTAATACAAAAACTAATGTTGGAAATAACTTTTAAGCGAAGAATCAGAAATTATATTATACTAGCGACACACTCTGCATTTGCATTTATGAAATATTCAATTTCCCTTGTTAGAAAATGTATTAAATATTTTTATGGTTCATTCAATTGTTTGTGTACTCGTAAATGTAAACCTTTCGGAAAAATATTTTTAAATGACATTGAAAATCGCATCAAAATCCATTGCGTAGTTTAGAAGTTATGCGTATAGGAACATACAGTAAAAATTAATGATTCAAAAATGTTTTGAAAAAATATGAAAAATCTCCGAGTGAACTAAAGATTCTGAAATTGAAATCTAAAATGGGTGGACAAAGTTTAAGATGATCTATAAAATAAATATATAAAATTTCATAAATTTGTAACTTTATAATCATTTCTTTTGTGACATGTATAGATAGATGATCATTGTTTAATAAGCGGTAGCCGTGTCAAATAGTGTGTGGTATAGTATATTATACACTGATGAGATCGTCTAGCGCTTATTAGGTAGAATTCTATTCATTCCATGTGGGGATATGATTAGCTGAAGTCGCTTTGGATTTGCATGATGATGGAGTCTTACGATATATCTACTGCTGTGGAAGCATCTACCACTATTGATTCCTTCACGTTTCGGTGAAGCATTGTGTTTCTCATATACCACGGAGCTCCAAACATGCAACGAAGAGCTTTATTTTGTTAGGCTTGACCTCTATAATCAATTATAAAATATTCCTTACACTTCAAGACTCTCTCATTTATTTTATCAGAATTCGTATCAGAATTCCAATCAGGCGTAATTTTGGTTTTGTCCAAAATATTACAAGTCAAGTCCGACCGTTCGATTGTTCAGGAGCTGAAAGTTGAACAAAAAATTAATTGGAAACATTTTAAGAAGTCTGAGTACAAAAAAAAAAGCTCAATGTTTGGGTGCCACATGGGCTAACGGAAATAACCCTCATAAAAAGAATTTACACCTGAGAAGCGTTACGGTTTTAAGCCAATAGGGATAAGGGTTTCTATGAGAGAGGTATATTGAAATTATATTATTATAAATGGCAAACAAAATGGTGCATATTTGATCTAAATCGGGTCATTCTAACTATGCTGAATAAGGCCTTCAATGTCATACAAAAATAATAGATTTTCTTTTACTAAACATTTTATTTTAATCAGAATTTATCATTTTCTAGAAATAAAAATCCCCTTACACAATGTAGAGTTAATTAATGAGAAAAGTAATGAAAATTGGAGCAAAATTGCTATATATGCCATATATGTATGAGACACTTAAATTATATATTGTAAACCCCAATAAATCTATTGTTACTTAGTTTGTTAAGGTTTTCTTGCACCACAAAATGAATTGCAATATTCATTCATTGTATATACAATATATCTGATAAATATTGAGTATCGTTGATCGAAGACCAAGAAAATTAAAATTCTGTGTTAGCGCTTCTGATTTAAACCTTCTGTGAAATCAAAGTTAATGATTCATCATCCACATTTGGCTTAACTTTGTTTTTTCTTTGTTGCTATTAAGGAAATAAAAACGACACGATTCGCTTCGCTGTTAAGTAATTTCATTACATTTTATAGCCATCCCCAGTCCAAGCTGCTGATGCTTGCGACACTTAACGTCATGGTAATCGCCATCGCCATCATCACCCTAGTCATCGTAGTCATAGTCATCAGCATGGGTGGCGTTGCCGTCGGCGTTGTCTTCATTGTAGCGACTATGAGTGGCTTACAAAATGCATTTCATTTTTCTTCTAGTGAGAGACTACAATATCAAAGTTGACTTTAAGTCGATTGCAACTTTAGCCTGCCTGCTGCTGTCTGACACTATCAAAATTCAATTTACAATTTCACTTAATGGAAACTTTTTCATGCCTCAAACAATCTCATTTTCGGTTGGCAAGAACAACTTCAAAAACCAAACCAAAATTGTCGACGACGCCGAAACACTTAAAAATGAGACTCAATCGTTTAAATTGCCAAAAAATGATAATAAAAAGAAAGATTTGAAAAGTAAAAATTGAAAATAGAAATCTAAATGAAAAAGAGACATAGAACCTGAAAAAAAAAACCAGGCGGCGGACGGTGACTGAAGACAATATTTTGCCTAAAATGAAATTGCCTAAAACTGTTTTGAATCAATAAAAGTTTCTCTAAGTAACCCTAGGGCGACCTTACGAGGACGCTGACGTTGCTGCTGCTGCTGTTTGCTAAATGCAGCCATAACTTTTGCTGCAAAAGAAAAGAATATAAAAGAAAAAATTAGTTAGAAAAAGTAAAAAAGTCGAAGAAAATATAAAATACTGGGATGTGAATAAAAAAAAAAAAAAAAAGAATGTTTAGTGGTGCCTGTTTGCCGCCTACAATAACGACAAGACCAGCAATAACAACACTAACAACAATAACGCACTATAATAATGCAAACTAAAGCGAAGTTTTCCGGAACCTAAAACTGAAATGTACTGAACTGTGCCGAACTATCTTTTTGTATCTGTTGTTGTATCTACTAGTATAGCTTTGTGTACAATATCTTCTTCTATCGTCTTTATCAACATTTTCAGCCTTAAACAAATAAAACCACAAACAACACAACAGCAGCAAGGACTATTTACAACAAATGCCAGTCGACAACGACAACGGCAACGACAACAGCAAGAACGCATCCTTTGAACCACAAATCGGACTGTAAACTATATAAGAAGTAGAAATATTGTATTATTTAGTTGTGAAACATACGAGCGAGCTTGGGTTGGTTGCTTGGTTCTATCCTAGAATGATGTGGAGGAGTAAATGAACAAGTAAACGTAGCCCAAAAGGAATGGAATAAAAACTAATAGAATAAATGAATGAAGAGGAGTTGATGGAGGTGTGTGTGTACTATTGTATGTATGTACGTAGAAATACAAATTGTCCGCTTTAAATAAGCCGAACGAAGCGTATCCCAATTTAAGCAGCGGCGATGACGTTGCTACCATCGATGCCATCGTCGTCGCCATGTTGCCCATTTGCTTCAGTTGCCCAGTCGTCGTCATGCCACACGTTCCTCCACTCATTACTCGTTTTCATTACGCTCTTTCACCCACATTATGCTTTCCGCACGATTAAATCGATGCACTATAAAGTTCTTTGGTTCAATTTGGTTCTTCTCCCATTCTCAGTTTCAGTCTTTTATTATGTACAATAGTTTTTCGTAGATTATTCTGCCTATGATAAAACAACCGATCTGTCTGCCCTTCATTGCTGTTGCTCTTGTTGGTCTTACTGTCGTCATTTCACTAAGACTACTAAGCTCTAATTCTTCTTGCCTATTGCAACGCCATCTAGTGTTGGTAAAGAGTTATTTTTTATGGGATTTCTAAATAATCTGCCTCTTCTCCCTCTCAAAAAAAAAAAAAAAAAAGAAGCGATTGTTCTGTTTTGCGTGTTTTCAGTGCGTCGTAGTTGTCTGTGTTAGTTTCCCCAATGCCTTAAACGTCTCAGGCAGTCATCGTAACCATAATCAGCAACAACAACAACAACAACAACAACAACAACAACAACAACAACATATTGACAATCATAATCATTATGGTCTTCAGTTTTAGCCTGAGAAGCTCGTGTATCTTTAACTTTGTATCTCCCGATGGACGACATGAAAAGGTTCTAACCACTAAGTAGTAAAATATTGTCATAATGTCAATAAAAATGATGATGATTATGATGATGATGATGATGATATTCTTGATAGCAAATGACAAAGGGCACCAGCAGCAGCAGCAGCAGCACCAACATCAACAGCAACGTGGCATTTTCTGTTGCACTTGCATAACTGAAATGTGCATGTTGTTGCATGTTGCATGAATGCGAATGCAAAACAGTTTTTGTTTATGAGCAAAAATTTCTAACGAAAGCAGCCTTTGTTTCTTGTTGCTCTTTCTGATGCTGTTTTTGTTATTGTATTGTATTGTGTATTTGTGTTGACTCCTCATATAATTTGTCATGTGAAAAATTACTAAAGTTACAAGTTAGAATGAGCTCAAGCTTGAGCTCGTGAGCCACAGTCACATCTACACCCACCCACAGTCATAGTCACATTTATCCGCATCCACATCCACAAAACTAGAGACCTAAACAAATCAGAAACTAAAACCAAAACGATGAGAGCCTGAGCAATGCCACCGCATGAGCTTCTGTGCATCGTCGCCTTTTCAGCTTAGCGTCCACGCAATGAGCGTGCGGCACTTCCGCACCAATGGGCGGGGGCACCCGCAACGAACGCATTCCTTACTCATCATCACCCACCCACAGCAGAGCACAAAGAGAGAGTAGCTTCAAAGCCACTACTACTACTATGTCAAACCAGTCGTCACTCAGTAACCACCCAGTGGGCACCTTCCGAAGCCACCTATTTTTTTTGCTTAGCTCAGTAGAGAGAGAGATAGAGAGAGAGAGAGAAAGAGAGTAGAGATTCGGGTGAGCGTCAACAACCTTAAGAGGAGAAGAAATGAGTTAAGTTGGATGAACATTTAGAGTGTGGGGTTGGGTTGTATTAAAGCGCGTATGACGAAGATGCGACATTGGTGGCGGCCATACAATGTGTGGCATACTAAGGAGTGGAGGTGGTTGGAAGAAGAGCAAGCGAGCGGCTCATTTGAGGCCGCTGTGTTGCTGCCACTGACTTTTCGTTTCGTTTCGTTTGCATAGTTACAGCTTTAGATACTCTTAGTACTTTTTTCCAACATTTTCTTTTTCCATTCGTTGGCATTTTTTTTTTTGTTGTTTTTGTTTTTATTTTTTTTGTTGAAATATCTTTTGCTGAATGCAACAATGAAGCCACAATAGAAACTAACAGCGGCAACACAACAACAACTATGACTGTGATGATGATGATGATGATAATGACGATGAGATGAGATGAGATGGCGAAGGAACTACGGCGATGATGATTATGAAGAGGCTACACAGCGTTCATTGCACAGTTGCATGTGAATAGAAAGTCTGAACGGATTTTGAATGGGAAATTCAAACGCATACACACACACACATAGATGCAGTTATATATCAAAATAAAATAGAGTGTGTGTGTGTGTGTATGTGTGTGTATGTGTGTGGTTAGTATGAGGCATGGTTGAGCGTTTTGAAAAGCGATTGTAACAACTAAGCGCGAGCACACATACTCAAAATGCACAAAAGACAACAACAGCAGAAAAAGCAGAAACAGCAAATGAATGAATGGCGAAGGGCGACAAACAACATGCAAAGAGTGCCACAGACGAACGGACACATGCAAAAGGTCGGAGGAACGGACGGACGACCAGAGAGATGAACGGATGGACAGACGGACGCAAGCAAGAGACATGGAACAACTTGCGTATGAATGGTTAAACGGAAGAAGCGTCAACGTAACTGATGGGACACTAGTAGTTCTATTTATGTGGATGAGAGGTGTTTGGCAGGGGATGTCACGGGTTAGTGTAGTTCTTATGATGGAGCCTAGGGATGCATGCGGTGCTACAGCATTGCTTCTTATAAAAGAAAAGAAAGAATACAAAAAACATAGTATGTAGTAATAAAATAGAGGGAGTGCCATAGAAATATAGAAAAAAAAAGAGAGATTGAGCGCATTGAAAACACAAGTACAAGTTGCAAGTAGGAAGAGGGTAAAGTAATGTACAAGTAGAGTAGATTTTTAGATGCAAGCGGGGCAGTGGTCGAGGTTGTTACAATTATTTTGTAATATGAGAAGCACAAGCACAACATAACAGTAACAACAACAATAACAAAAGTGACAACTACAAAAACAATAAGAAGAACAACAAGAAGTATACCAAAGCAGTGTAGTATTTGCATGCTTTACAGACATTTAGTTTAGGTTTAGAGGCGCACACAACACACAACACACAACACACAACTCACACAACTCACTCATCTCATCTCATCTTTTTTCCCTTTAACTTTTCTTTTAGTATTTAACTTCTTTGCTTTTTTGTTAAACAAAGTAAAGCTTTTCATTGCAACAATAGCAACAACAACAACAACAACAAAATGTAGTACAATAATAACAACAATAATAATAATAATAAGTACATAACAACAACAATAACAAAAACAACAAGGCGCAATGACAAATGTCAACTTTGTTTCTTTACTTTTCAGTCTGGCAGTCTGTACTCATGCACCCGCCTGCCACATCACGCTACGCCACGCGACTCCGTCTAATCGGATATGTTGCATTTGATATTTGCCTTCTTTTATACAATACAATATTTAAACTACTCGTAGAAGTAGTAGAAGCAGCAACAGCAGCAGCAGGAATAACAGCAACAATATTAAGAAGCACTTAGTACTCGTATCTCTTTCTTCTTTGTTTGTGTCTTTTTTGTGTATTTAAAATATGAGTACACTATGTTCTTGATTGATGCTTATGAGACACGCTAAAGTTGAACCGATTTTCAGCTAAGAATATTGCAATGTGTCACTAGTAGTAGGAGTAGGAGTACAGGTTTAAGGATAAGTAAGTGTAAGTGGAGTATGGAAATAGACAGGATCTAAATTGATAGACCATTAATCTAATTTGTCACGATAGAAGTATTTAAAGACTTCTGAATATTGTATATTGGGCATAAGATTATCTTCAATCTAAGAAGTTCATTGTGATCCCTTTCTCAGTTCTTAAGATGAAACATACACTACATAGCATTTTGGAAGGATTTAAATAAGGAGTCCCACTATTATTTAAAGATTTGCAGATTTTGGCTTATCCAGTCAAAACATCAACATTTGAAGATACGGTTGATTGAAAGCTAGTCAGTGAACTTAATCAAATCTTGATAGGAAATACTGTGAGGCTACTACAATTTATAGATAATAGATTAGATAAGATTTGGGAAGGGTTGAAACTAGTACATCATCACTTCGGCAACGAAGAGGACTAACTATTGTGACAACCCAGTAATTATAAGTAGTTCCCACCAAGAGTTTTTGTACTCATCAAGAATTCAAAGATTTTTCTTGGTTGGTAAATCTGCAATTTTATTTGATTCGATATCTTGGTTTCCCAGATAGCGGAGTCTAATCCAAATTAGTCTAAGATCATTACGACAGAACCACATACAATATTATGTAGACTCTGCAATGTCCTGTTAAGAAACCTGAAATTATACGAATACCTACACTATGTTAGTCTTACTAATTCTTATGTTCTTTAGTAAATAATATCTAGTTTGCATGAAAGGCACTCTACTATACCCTGTACTGACCAATAGAGTTGCGATTTATCATTAAGGCAATGTAGGAGTTTAAATTTGTAGAGTCCGCAGAATGGCTCCGGTGCAATGAAGACGCTTACGAATACTTTTCTGGCGAGTTCATATACTTCTTCGTTCATCTAATCTGAACTTGATTTATACAGAATCACTAAACATTGTAGAAAAAGGTGGATAAAGGCATAGAAACACTAACAACATTGTTTTTTTTTAATAAGAAATCTCATTGACACATGATGGGGGTGACTCCTTTTAGATTTGAATAGGGGAATAGCGGTATGTAGTCACCTAGTCACTGCGGCCTCGATTGTAAGATGACTATCCCATGGAATCTATAGACGCTTGGCTATAATACTTTTATGATTAATTTTATTTTAATTTTTGTTTTCCATAAAATCTTAAAAATTCTTCAATAATCTCTTTGTCAGTTCATTGACTGATTTCAATTTGTATATTAAAATATTTCTAATTAAAAATTGAATTTATAAATTTTATAAACATATTGACTCAAGCAAAAATTAATTAATTTTTGTTATTTAAAAAAAAACAGAAGAAGAATAAAGAATTTCAATTTATTGACATGGTTTTTTATTGACCAATTAAAAATCTGCAAATTAGTTGTGCAGAACAAATTGACATTATAAATAACAAAAAAAAAAAAATATAAATAACAATAGCGAAAACTAGTAAATCAACAGTTTTGCAAATGGCGTCGTTTGATAAACTCAGACTAGACAAATGGATGGATGCATGTTGCATGTACAATACCTAACATGTAGTAATATGCCTAATCCGAATCAGAAACCGAATTTTGTATTTGAATCTGCGTTCAACAAATCCACATAATAGAGAAATACAAATTGCTGACAAAAGAGGGAAAATGGAAAAAATCTACAAATTCTATTACTACTCCCTATTAGTGTGTGTGTGTGTGTGTGTGTTGAGAAGAATAAGAAGAAGCAAAATAAACAACATATTATATACGAATGCATGTTTATATAAATGTCCATGTTCGCATCAACGGTGAGACTGACTTTGACAAGTTTCATTGCACTTTTATATGCCGCACACACACACATACACACATACCTAAATAGTGTATCGGACAGTGGGCAGTCAGTTACTCACTCGTATACATCATCATCATCATCATCATTGAGTTGTTGTGCTGGACGCATTTTTGTTTTTGTTTATTTAGTTTTGTGTGTGAAAAATGCGAGTGTAGGACAAGGCCACGCTTATTTTGTTTGTTACTGAACTGTGCCATCATCTCATCTCTCCCCATCTCCATTGAACCACATGACTGTCACCGGTTCTTACACAGATACACACATATATAGAGACATAGATAGATAGAATAAGAGGGAACCCATTTGCACTAAATGATGACATGCGGCGTTTGAAGGTTATCTCACTAAAATGTATCTATTCGATTTGAGCAATTTATTAAATAAACATTTTAGAGAGAAAAATAGTTTAGACTTATTTATATTCATGCAACTAAGTTGCATGCCTTATGTCGCACGCATTCACTGTCGGACACTTCAAAAGTCTCAACAATGCTGGCGATGATGACGACGACAGCGTCGACAAAACAAACAAAATCCAAATCAAAAATGATGGATGAACTCAATACTCGTATTTATGAAAATATCTGTTGCAGTAGCACATATTTACATACGTGAAACATACATAATATATGTATTTATATATATGATTCTACAATGGGTTCACCTAGTTGGCCTCCATTGCCCCTTTTGCTTGTTTGTTGGAAAATAATTGTATTTTTCTATTTTCTTAAAAGAAAGAAAAATATAAAGGGGAAATGTAGTATGTATTTTACTTTGATGTGTGTATTTTTTAAGAGACTCTCATTGCATCTTGCTAACCAAACAACTTTAGTCTTTTTACATGCCCCCCTTATCCCTTCTTGTTGTAACTTATTGTTTTAGGGTATAACATAAATGTATCTCTAACACTCAACAATGCTTAGTCTTGAAGTTGTTACCTAAAGCTGATCTATTATCAACGTCATTGTTGTTGGCAGCGTCATCATCATCATCATCATTATGATAATCATCAGTAGCAGGCAGCATTGTTACTATTAGATATTTTTGTTGTTGCTATTGTTGTTGTTGTTGTTATTGTTGTTGACGACGGCGTCATTATTTAAATCATACGAAATAAGCCGCTTTCCAAGCCGCATTAAAAAGTCACATGGCCGTGTCTATTGTTTCCCAAACTGGAAGCATTCGTCGTTCCCATTGCATTAATGCAATGCAGTCAGTGACAATGGTAGGCAGCATAGGCGGTAAAAGCGGCATTGGAGATGTGGATGGGGATGGAAGACAGTAGTCTGCCTGACTGCCTGCTTGTTTAGCTGCATTTGTTGAGTGAGTAGCAGAGAGAAGAAGCAGCAGATTAACAAAGTACAAAAACGATGAAAAAAAAAGGCACAAAACAAAAGGGAACAACAACCAAAAGTCATTTACTCAGTCAGTCAGTCAGTCAGTCAGTCAGTTAGTCTGTTTTGTAGTTAGGCAAATCCATCAGAGCCACCCTCTTCTCCCACCCGGTGGGAGGTGGGTGCCTACACGCGAAAGTAGCAAAGCCAGCAAGCAAACAAGCAAACGGACTAACGAGTGAATGAATGAGTAAAGAAAACAACAACAATGACAACAACAGCAACAAGATGTAAAACACAAAAATGCATAGAAACACAGAAAATTGCAATGCAAAGCAAAAAAAGATACAAAAACAAAAACAAAGCGGGAAAAATTTAGAAACAAACGAAAAAATTATAATAGTTGCAACAACAGCAAAAGCGAACGAAGCAGCAGCAGCAAACACGAAATCGTCACAAGTAAATGAAAATAGTAATAATAATAATAAGAATAATAATCATGAAATGGTGAACAAGTAAGAGACAAAATACAAACTAAAAGACAAAATATTTAAGATAAAAAAAAAAAAGGAAAAAGAAAAAACTAAGCAAAATACTTGGATACAAAAAAAAAATGGCAACCTAAAACAAAAGTCGTCCAAAAAGAGGCCTCTAAATAACAACAATAACATCACCACCACCACCAACAACAACAACAACAACAACAACAACAACAACACGAACAACAATAATACAAATGAAAAACAAAAAAAAAAAAAAAAAGAAGCTGAAGAAAAAGGAAAAAACCCTCCAAACTAAACTAAACTGAACTAACATTAACCAACCCATGAAAAGGGGCCGCCATCATCACCGCCACTGCCACCAATGGCACCCAGTGACAATAGGTAAAAGTTGAAAATGTTGATTCAAAAGTCTGCCAAAACAAAAGCAAAAGCAAAACAAAAAACAACCACAACAAGAACAACAAATTTATAATAGTGACAACAGTTACTATTGTTCATCAAAGAATGTTTATACAAAAAATAAGAGAATGAAAGATACAAAAAGTATTTGTGGCAAATAGTTTAGGTTTTAAAACATCTTGTCTTACATACATAATATTAAGATGTAGGCCCATTGATAACGATTTGCGGTACTCATTAGAAAGAAATTTCATCATTTTCTATTGAGTAGTAAGTCGTCGTTACTTTAAATTTTTTTAATTTTACGTATTCCATGTTTGTTTGCTTGTTATTTTTTTTTGTAAGTATTTGATCATCCAATTTATCTTTCATATAAATTCTTCATTAACTATTTGCCTTTCGCTACTTAGCTTTGGTTACTCGGGGAATTATTTTAATTTATTATACTATCTCAAAGATATATTTGTTTTTAAGGTTTCTCCTAATTATTTTCCCAATTTTGATCTTTCTAATTCACTTTGTTCGAATTGCTCGCAACTTTGGTTCTTTCAACTTCTCTTTTTTAACATTTAGGATTATCGCCTTATAAATTGAATTGCAAAAATCCTAGATAAATTCTTCAATCTCTTTTGTTGAAAATAGATTTACTTTCATTAAATTTTTATTAGAAATAGTAGAAAAATTGAATTGATTTTAATTAGATTAAAAATTTTATTACCTTCAAATTTATAATGTACAATTAACTAATTTGGATTTGGACTCTTATTCTGGAAATATCACTTTAAAAACCTCCGTAACAATTTCATAAAATTTTCTTTAATTTATTATTCTTTTTCTTATTTTTGTTACAGAAAAATGTTCATTGGTGGCCTCAGCTGGCAAACGAGTCCAGGTAAGTTGCATTCAACTACAATATTTTATTATTTCTATTATTTACGTTAGATAAAATAAAATATAATAAACACAAAATATTTCCATGATATAAACCAATTAGATAGAAAATGCTAATTTGGAGAAAATTCAGCGCCTTGAACAACAAAAACCACTTGGCAACCACTTGTTAATATGACTTCAAGAAGAATATGAAAACGAATACGAATAAGAGTAGTCAAGAAGATGACATATGAAAAATATAAAAAAAAAAATATGCAAAAAAAAGATGATTTTTCACACACAAAAAAAAAAAAAAAACCACAACATCAACTCTATTTCTTACATATGATTTCACTTCGTTCGCTTGAGATACATAAGTTTGTGGTTTTTTGTTTAATACAAGCAAATCCAGATGCCTATTTTGGCATACATGAATAAAAAGTAAAATCATATACTCGTAGGAGTACATAACATACTTCATGTACATGAGCATATGTAAAAGATACTTTTATGCCTGAATAAATTGGAAAGACAACGGCAAAAGTTGTATTATAATTGGAAGGATGTGAAATGAAATGTGAATCATATACAGTAGTCTTTGATAGACAAGTACATAGGCAAAAAATAGGTGGTAGTTTGAATGAAAAAATGAATGATGAATACATGGATTTGATAGATGGATAGAAATATAGAATGATGATGAATTCAAGAAGATACTAGAAGTATATACAATTGTATTTTATGAAGAAAAAAAAAAAAAAAACAAAAGTAAGGCAATCTTCAAAAGTAGTAAAAAGTAATGGAGAATAATACACATATATAGATATAGAATGGGAAATTGTATAAAATGATCTATGTTAGATAATTTGAGGTGTCATGATCATTATCGTCAGATATTCAAATATTATTAGTGTATTATCATTTATGGAAGGGAAATGATCTTCAAGTATAAATTTAATCTGGGATGATTGTATTGTGTATGAATGTCGAATATCAATGGAAGATAGATACTAAATATTAAAGATTAAATTTTCAGAGCTCAATATAAAAAGAACTACAAGGATAAACTCTTCGGAATTTTTTTTTTTTATATATCAAAATTAGTGTCCATCAGCGGCACAGAGCTGCTTCTTTAGAAACGCTAGATGTGTGTTTTGTCTCTTCAAAGCATACTTTGTATGATTTGTTCTAAATATTACTAAGAAAAGCAAGTAATATGAAATGATAATTGCAATATTATATATTAGTATTATTAGCTCAATATGAAAAGAACTACAAGGACACATCCTTCGGAATTTTTTTTTTTTATATATCAAAATTAGTGTCCATCAGCGGCACAGAGCTGTTTCTTTAGAAACGCTAGATGTGTGTTTTGTCTCTTCAAAGCATACTTTGTATGATTTGTTCTAAATATCACTAAGAAAAGCAAGTAATATGAAATGACAATTACAATATTAAATATTAGAAGATACTAAGCTACATCACTCAAAATTACATTGAAAACTATTATCGTTTAAGTGTAAGAATTTAAACACTAGTAAATGAAACGTTAGATAATAGCTTTCTTGCATAGACTGGAATCACTTAGTGAAATGCTATGTATTTTATAGAATTATATTGTAACTGTGGGTGTAAGGAATTGTTTGTAATCATATATATTTTTTTCAATTTAAAAATCAAAGTTTGATCGTGTTTATTTTAAAGCTGAAGGAATGGGATGACAAACTTGATCATATTTTTCATTCTGATGAAATAAAGAAGAGTTTAGAGAAAAAGAAAACTTAATACGCTATATGCGTGTAGAAATGATATGAAATAATAAAAGATATCTATCTATGTATCTATTGTAAAATGCATTCCATATTATTTGTTGGGTTTATTGATATTTGGTTGGTTGATCGAATGAGATAATTGAGTGAGTCAGTGAGTTTGTCAGTTTATTTGTTTCATTGGTTTGATGTTGTTAAATTGAACATGGATTTGCTTTGCTACTCTTATACTTTAGAGCGCAATGGCCTTCATTTTTTGTATTTACTTAATTTATTTTATTTATTTTAGTTTTTTAAATTCAATTTGTTATATTTTTAAATACACACGCACGCGTTTCTTGTTTCGATTGATTTGTTGGATGGACTACTATTTTTTTCTTTTAATTTTTTTCTTTTTGTTGTAGTAGTTTTGTATTCTATTTTTTATTTTGTTCGGTTTGCAATTTGAATTGGTTTCATTCAAATTGATTTAGTTTGAATTGTGTTGTATTGTTGTTGCCTGTGTTGCTCTCTTGATTTCGTTCGATTCCGATGTTGTTATTATTGGAGTAAAATGAACGATTTTAAATTGAAATTGTAATTGGGAAAATTCTTGAGATTTTTATGTTTTGTTGTTGTTGTTTGTTATTCGTGGCTTCGTGTTCCCTTCGTTTCATACACACAAATATACACACACACACATACATATATGTAGTTACGTGTATCTTATTGTTTGTGACAAATAGTGTCTGCGGCTGCGAGACAATGCAACAAAACTGTGGTTTTTTATGCTACTAAATGCTCCCGAAGCTGAAGTCGAAACAGCGCCAGGGCTAATTTTACGTCAATTGAACTTATACTGACACAAACATTTGTACGCACACATACACACTAAAAATCACATAGATACACATACAGTTAATTTACATATGGCGAAATGTTGAACGAACAACGAACAAACGACGGCATCAACGGCATGGCAACGAAATATAGTAGTTTGGCGATATCAATGGATATAAAAGACAGAAGAGGGACGATAAATTTTACAGATAAATAGATAGATAGATGTTTTACATAGAGAAGGGGGAAGGGGAGCGCAAAACGCTAAGTCGCCGCAAAAACAGACGAAACAATTAAGATCTGTCTGTCGTTCGATGAGGCTGCACAAGTACTACGAGTATATAGTATTGTAGTTTGTGTTTGTGCTTCTGCATTTACCCCTCAGTTCGTCTGTCTGATAGTCAGTCGGTTGCTTGGTCTATTGATGCATGGAACTACAATAACTGCACACGAAATGATAAGTTTTTACATTGTTTTCATTTGTTTGCATTAAACGCTCGCTAGCTCGCTCGCTTGTTCTCTAAAGGTTTTTGTATCCAAGCGAATATCATCATTCTCCATACTTCTCCTGCTCTGCTGCTCTGCTGTATCCCCAAAATGTATCTCTATGTGAATGACGTGTGTGTGTGTGAGTGTATGTGTATGTTTGGGCATGTAGGAGTTCCATTTGCCAGTTGTCTGCCAATTGGTATTGATTCGCTTTGCATAAATTGGTGTGGAATAAAGGAGAAACGGAAGCGGCAACAAAAAACTATCGAATGAGCAACCAACGTGTGCCATATTGCGCTGTAATCGTATTTCGAAAGGTGTAAAGTTCAATTGGAGCAATCGTCCAATTTTGAGTTGAATTGAATTTTTGGAAAAAATGAACGATTAAGCAAATCTTGTACGACACGACGAGTTAGAGAAAGAGTTGTTGGCGTGAGTGAGTTTATTTAATGTTTCGTTTTCATTTAATGGATTTCCATTGTGAGCGGGTCAAAAGTTGTATTGTTATTCCAATTGGTTCTTTATGTAGTTTGGTTTTTGGATGATACAAAAATTATTTGCAATGCTCTTCTATTGAAACATAAATATTTCATCATCATCCAGATCATGTGTACTTTTCATCATCACAGTGACAAAGCAAATGGAACCTAAAGCCGAGAGTTAGGACAAATGAAATGATTGAATATTCTATTGAAGAGATAAGTACATACATATCTATATACTATATATATATATATAGGACATAATTAATAAGAATTTTGATTCTGTTGAAGTTATTTTGAAACTTGTTTTCTAATACTAAAAACAGAATTATTTTCTAATGAATAAAATATTGCTAGTGAGCGCAAGATAAATATTTTTTTTTATTTATTTTAGTCTTTCATTTTTACCACATGTCTATGTACTATATCAATGTCCATGGTGACCAGTAAATTGTTGTTCCATAAGCATATTATTGCATCTGATAACACAAGGTGGGCATTATTAAACAACTTTCATATCATGGCGTCAATGATATTGTATTTTGATCTCAGAAAACGGTTCATTAAGCAGAATTAAAATGTCTTAAGGGACACATTATCACTTCTCTGTAAATTAGGTGATAACACACTTTTGTAGAAGTTTTTGGGATGACGAAAATGTGTGGATAATGGAACATGTGTAACTTTCAGGATCTTTTCATAAGCAGATTCAATGCTTTGGCCAGAAGCATCATGTTTTAATGAAGTCCAGGACATAGTGTGTCAAATTTGAAATTGAAGTCTCTTACGATTCATTTCATAAACAACATTCTTTTACATACAATTGAGATAAAGGAAGAATACTTATTTTATATTAGTACATAGTTCATGCATCTTAGGCAACACATCCAAAGTTGTCAAATTTATCTGCAATATAATGAATGATATTTGTAGGTATATCATTTTTGAAAACTACAAGTATCTTTGGGAGTAAACTGTGACATTTTGTTATTGCATTCCATTACAATTTTGAATACAAAATTATGCTAATTAGAAAGACGAGTTTATTATATACACAGATGCATGGATAAAGCTACAATAACTTGGCAGCCATCATCATCATCATTATCTATTCGACTCATGTAGAAAAGCAATAGAATGAGATGAGAAGCTTCCTTGCCATTATGGATTAATGCGCAACAATTTCACATTTGACCTGGTCAATGTTGCGCATTCATTACGTTTATTATGCAATAACATACACATACGTACATATGTATTTAGATACATAGTAAAATACATATGAATACAAAGCATCCGCTTTACTTTAGTCCATATGTATATTGTAATTTTGTTGTTGCTGTTGCACATTGCTCTTTATTTTTTGATGCGCCGCCGCAACGTCAAAGCAAAGCAAAGCAAAATAAAGTAAAGTATAGCCCAATCATCACAAAAAGCAAATGTAGCTAAAGACAACTAAGGA
This sequence comes from Amiota minor, assembly GCA_037043295.1. NCBI lineage: Eukaryota > Metazoa > Arthropoda > Insecta > Diptera > Drosophilidae > Amiota > Amiota minor. The sequence continues at coordinate 1,085,249 of JBAMAW010002805.1, forward strand.
CAAAGGGCAACATGGATTGCGAAGAAGGGAGGGAGGAAAGGAGAAATGCTGTAAGTTGTAATATTTGGTAATGGAAAATGGCATATTAACCACATTTTTGATACTACAACACAACATACGACGTCCGACGACCGACGACTGACGACCGTCAGTGACTCAAAGTGAGTCAACTAAAGAAATTGTAATAGGAAAAAACAAATAGTATTTTATTTTGTTTTTTTTTTTTTTGATTTTTCAAAAAAAAAAAAAAAAATCGCAGTCATTTCCGAGCCAAGTAAAACGCGTCGTCGTCACCGTCACCGTCACCATCACCGTCACCATCACCGTCACCATCACCGTCGGCCGCTTTTATTTAGAACCATTTAGAGAGCAATATACGAGTATGTAAAGAGTGAGTGCCATGGGAGAAAGAGAAAGAGTAAAAGTACAACAACAACTATTAAGAAAGACCCCAAACCGAACGCTACCCGTCTTCGTTCTATGGATATCATACACGTGGAGTGACGTGGTGGCGTCCGCAGTGCGGTGCGCTTTTTGTTGTTTATTCTTTTCTTTCGTTTTCTTTTATTATTTTTTTCAGTGTGTTTTTTGTTTAGAAAAATTGCTTTGGCTCCGCCCCATAATCATCGTCATCATCGTCAGCAGCAGCAGAGAAAAGGCAGCAGCGGTGGCAGCAGCAATTGTATCTAAATAGCAGTTGTTGTTGTATCTGTTTCTGAGTAGCAGTTGTTGTATTTAGGTATGTATGTATTGCATATAAACGAATGTCGAATATTGTTTGCCGCCACCGCCGACGGCTGGCAGCGTTTCATGAGCGGTTTTTATGTACTGCTGTTGCTGTTGCTGTTGCTGCTGCTTTGCTTCTTATTACAAATGCCGCTTCTCTTCTTATTGTTGTTGTTGTTATTGTTGTTATTTGTACCTGTGCCAAAAAAAATTTTCAAATTTTCAAATGGCTTCTTCAATAGTCAACTTGAAATGTTGTGCTGTGTTCTGTGTTCTTTTCTGTTGTGTGTGTTGTTGTTGTTGTTGGTATTTGGCGCGTTTTGCCTTTGCGCAAAGGCTTTTTTCATCTATTTTTCTTTTATTATTATGGTATTTGTTTTTTAATTTTATTTCTATGGTTTTTGTCTTTGCAACATATACATATTTTTTGGCCAGCATTCTTTATTACAACATGGCTAATAGCAACACTTTTATTGCGGTAACTACCAGCCAATATTCGTACTAAAGTTGAGGGAATTGGAATGGGATGAAGTTTGATATGGATCAGCTACAAAAAAAAAAAAAAAAAAAAAAACAAAAACAATGACAATTCCATTTGACATTTTGTCTTCCTTCAGGGAGGCAGGTAGATAAGTTTAGTAGCCGCATCACAAATCAGTGATGCCACACATGCCATTGCCACAATCCAAGGGCTGTTTATATTAAGATATTTCCCTTCTAAACTAACCTCAGCTTATAACAGAACTCACCAGCTTATTGACAAAAGTGGTGAATGTCTTCTAAGAAAAATGATCCCTTGTATCGTTTGTTAAATTTTGTTATAATTGGAAATGTTCAGAAATCATCAGATTATTCATTTCAGAGAGACTTGCATTTAGCAGTCCTTAAGGATCAGATCATCTTCGATATCAAAGACAATACAATGAACAAAAACTTGGACATAGAATAATAATCGACCATAGCCAGTGAGGCTCATAAGGCTACCCCAGGTGAAAATCCCTTTCTCTTGAGCTGCAACAAAAGTCATGCGAATGGAGAAGTTGCCCAGTGAGGATTCTTACCAGAAAACCCAATATAGCCTCTCAGTGACTTGTCTTAGGTCTAGTTTGTTTGTCAATTTCGCAATCTGTAGTCCTAATCCACATTTGATTGATGGAGTTAGTTAGTAAGTGTATCCCTTCCTTTGCAAGTTGAAGAGTTTCTTCTAAATTTGCGGTAAATAATTTGGAATAAGGACGTTGAAGTAAAAGGGAGGGCAAAATATGCAACCACTTAAGCTACTAAATATTGCAGGTGATCGCCCTTTAAAGTCTTATATATTTCCGCTAACAAACACTCGCACCCGTTACGTTAAAATTTTCTTAGTAGTAAAAAATGTTGGCATCGGAAGGAAGAAGAAGAATGCAAGAAGAAATGAAGGCTTAGTATAAGACAAACAGAATTTCAGCATCTAAAGATTGTCTCATTTTCTATATGTGAGCTTATGAGTGTATCAAATGTGTGAGTGTGGCAGATGTAGGCAAACGATAGAGTTAGGGTAGCCAACTTATAAGTGTATTGCTTCTGCTGCTGCTGCTGCTGCTCCTCCAAAGCTGTGAAGACATTGCAGATGTTATTGTTGTACTACTAAATTCTTGATTCTTTCGTTTCGTTTGTTCACTGTTCGTTGTTGTTGTTGTTGTTCTTGTTGTTGTTGTTGTTGTCAACTACCGCAATTGTCGTTGAAGGCAGTCATAGGCCGTCATCAGAGCACTACGAGTAAAGCCACTAAAGCGGCCGGAACGTCGACAAATATAAGTGGCACTTTTGAGCTTATGTTCTGGATTTTCTCAGCTATCGCCTCTCAAGCACAGAAACACACACACACACACACACAAATATACATACAACGTATTGTGGGTGTATGTGTAAAAATTGTATATGTGTATAAAGCTACACTTGAAAATTGCTGACAAAGATTTAATCCAGGGCGCCGTAAAGTATGCTATACTATAGCATTGTAGATGCCTTCTAGCTGCATTTTGAGCTTTGGTTTAGTTCCGTATAAAAATCTCAATCAATCTTTATATTTATAAAGAATGAGAAAATGACAATCCAAGAGCAAAAGAGAAACAGAGACAGAGAGAGAGAGAAAGAGAAACTTAGTTTTACTTAGTAGTACATACACGTGTTGATGACATCCGGTTAAGTTTTTAGTATCTTCCTCAACACCATTCTCATAAGATATTACTACATAATACTAAATACTATTTAGAATAGAAATATGCAAGTACATGTGAATGTGCTGAATGTGAATGTTTTAGAAAAGTAGCCTAAGATTTTTAATGATTGGCACGATTGTCTTAGCTACTTAATGGCATAGTAGATGTGTCTCTTCTCATACTCATAGTCACTAAGACTCTAGTACAAGTAGTTCGAATTGCCTGCTTTTACTATTGCCTCCTCTACTTCTCTTGTTCGTTGCTTAATATACTCATATACACTTGTAAAAAGATAGAAAGATACATGTCAAGTCGTCGTTCGTTCGTTCGTTTGTTCGTTTGCTGCATTCAATATTCAATTTAATGAACTTTTGCTACAAGCCTTTTCAACTCAGAGGCACCTTATAGACTAAGATGCCTTTATCACCCCACTGAAACCCGTTCATTTCTCTACTCTCTCCTTATTGTAGATGTTGGTGCTTTTTGCTGTCTTCATCTCTCTTGCTACTCATGCCTTCAGCGTCTGCATTTTAATTCAATTTTAATTTCGAACGCAGTTTGCCATAAGTAATTGTATTCATTGTGTATGTCTATGTCGCTGCTGCTCATAGACTTTCTCTATACTATATACCAATATGGTTGGTTGGATGGATGGATATATGTTTGTCTGTCAGGCTGTAAGTCAGTCAGTCAGTCACTCAGTCTGTCTGTATGCCTGTGTCATCCATGCGCTATCAACGAATCACACTCATTGAAGTTCTGTCTGTCTTTTTTAAGACGACGACACTTTGTACTCTTCAGTGAGTTCATATAAAGATGATACAATTGTATCTCGACATTGCATACAATATTTAGTGCTTTTCAATAATAATAATTCTTTACAAAAAAAAAAAAAAAAAAAAAAAACAGAAGAGAAAAATCAAAAATTAAAAAAGGAAAGCATAGTTTGGCACAATCCTTCACAGAAAACTCCAAATAAAAATGCATCAGTTGTGAGTAATGAACATAATTATTATAATCATCAGCATACAAAAAGCTTAAGTACTTAGTTCCATCATATTCTTCTTCATTCTCATCCACATTCATCATCACCATCTTCAGACCCCAAAACTCTTCATTATATTACAAAACTCTTGCCTGCCTCAATGAATTGTGTCAACTTTGTTGTCAATTTTTGTGAAATACAATACATTCTTTCTTTCGGTTGCCTTCTAGATTCATTTCTACATACATTTACATTTTAAGATAGCATTAGACTGATATACACACATGTATCTATTGCGTAAGTTTAGTTGCGTGCTTTCATCTTCGTTTATATCATATTTTTCTTTTTTGTACCTCTTTCATTCACGCGTTCATTGTCTGTCTTTGCTCTCAGAGTTAAATTATTATTTTTAAATATGTATTATGTTGAGTTATTGTCGAAAAAGCATTCAAATATGCATAGATACAGATACAGAACAGACAACGACTCTATAGATACTTTTGATTTACTTACAAACCACCAATCCACCAATACCCAACTCATATCATATACATAAATATGTATGTACATACAAGTATATATCTATGAATTGATGTTTGCATGAATTTGTTTGTTCATTGCAGTAGCAACAGCATTCAACAGCAGCGAATTTGTCAAAATTTTATTGTTGTTGACAGTTGGAAGTGATTTTACTTGACTTGCAATCGATCGTTGTCTATGCAAATACGAGTATGTATATGTTTGGGTATTATGTTCTCTCGTAAGTCGTCATCATAAGAAAGACAAAAAAACCAGAATAGAAAAAAAAAAAAAAAAATAGAACGAAAAACATTATTGGATTTTGATGATTGTATTCTACTAGATTCCACTCTACTTCGAGATTCATGATAACACAAAATAAATATTTAAATAAAATTTCTTAGGGTTTGAGCATGCATAATCCAAGTGAAGAATAATGCGCAATTCTTAATAGGTAGAGAGATAGGTGAATATAGATGGATTTCGATTTAAAATATTTAATGACATTTAAGAAATGATAAACAAAAAAAAAAAACAACAAAATTCATAAATATGAGATTGTATTTTGCAAATGAAAAATATTTGGTTAGTACATACAATGAAAGCATTTTTGGTATTTTTCATGCGGAACAAATGTATTACATATATTCAATTACCAACACTCAGCCAATCACAGCATTTATGATTGTTTTAAGTACAATATATGTATATCTAAACTTAATAGCGGATTAACGCTATTCCCTACAGCAGGCAATTGAAATGTTTCCACTCCTTTCGACTTTAGTTCAAAATAATTTTAATTAGAATTTTATTATCAATATCTGGATAATACCATATTTTTCTCATAATTAGTAGTTTTGTGATGTGTCAGTTTCTAGATTTTTTTTACAACCCAGCGATTTAGTTAAGATGGCACAAAAAAAATTTGGGCCCCTAAAATCTATCGCCCTATGATCTAATCAATACATATTTTTTCTTTACTGGCAAATATTTTAATCCACTCTGTGATTTAAATGTTTTAGAGATTCAAAGTTATTTGTACTCGAGGAAAGAAAGTATTTTTGCCTGGAATAATGAAGGGTAAGCTGAATTTTAGTATGAATTTTCCTTTTGTGGTTCTATGCAGTATCCCAAAAGTACTTACCGATACATGTGCCGCAGTATCAAAGATCACAATAAACGAGATATTTACATCTCCTTTTTTATGATTTAAATGACAATAAATGTTAACGTTGTAGAGCACAAATTATTAGCAAATGATCCCTAAAGTCATTTTAACGAAAAATAAAATAAATGATAAAAAAAAAGAGAAAAAATAAAAACCAAGGGCTACCTACATTCACTAATTTATGCACGCTTTGTTGAACATAGTTGAAATTGTTATATCTTGGTCAGAAATCTCATGTGTTTTGTGTATTATCTCAGGCATCTCTTCCTATTTGTAAACATGGGTAGTAGGAATACTATTTCACTTAGTATATCTTCCGTAGAGCCCATAGAGCCTTATTTTCACTCGATTTAAGGTCTGAACATTAGGCTTGCCATACTTCAACAGAAGTGGTGTTTCTGATAGCTAACTCTGGGTTTTACGCGCTGTATGCTTTGGGTCATCATCTGGCTGGTTAGTCTCTTTAAGCTCAGTAAATTGTAAATTTAAATCAATTAACTCTTGGGGTTTCAGAATAAAAATAAATGAAGCAAGTTGATCATTTTCTTATTAAGTGGCGAAAAATAAATTCTAATTCGAATGAATTAATGATATTTTATTAATATTTCACAGTGTCCCACCAAGCGTTGCGGTGGCATCTTCGATAGATCGAGTGAATTCAAAAATTCTCTTGGATAATTGATAGTTTCATCCGTTTCCATAATAGTGTCGACAGACTTGTAAGTTATTTGCTACAAATATTCTGAATACTTGAAAGAATAGTATTGTTCACTCAGCCAATTGTGGTTATTATGATTGGTTTCAATAATCAAAAGAACTTTAGCAATTAATTCATCTTTTGACGTCATCAAATTGCAGAATTATGAGGCAATACAATTTTCCCTGAATTCAGATCAATCGGCAAATTTCCGTTTACAATTCTCAGCTACTGATGTGAAAATATCTTAGCTGATCGCCACAAAGTAGAACGTGTATTTCAGGCAAGCATTTATTTTATCTGCTGATTTCGTTCGAAGACATCTATTTAAATTTCGAAACCTTGTAATAAGGATATACATCGGTTATGTATGACCGATTCTCTCTAGAAAATAAATATTTGGTCATGATGATGATTTTTTTTATAATAATCTCTTAGTATTTGCCATGTAAACCAAGCCCCTTCATTGTACATACATATGAATGTTAAGTCATACATCAGGAATCTAACAGCCTCTCTACTCTTATAGGTATATAGTAGATTTTATAATGTATAAATCAGTTGTACATTTATCTCTACTGGCAAGTATTTTAAGCTACTTTCATTTCTTGAATAAAATATTTTAGAAATAATTTTAAATATATAAAAATGTGAAATCTTTCTTTCTGATTTTTTTAAGCATTTATTTCTATTTGGTTTTAATAAAATATACCTCAATATATTCTGGCATACATATGTGTAGTTGGAAAGAATGACCTCTTTTTAATGTTTATAACAATTTGAGGTATCTTTTTAACAGAGAAGGTGACTTAAACGATATACTCTGTCTGGAATCAATACACTTTAATTTTCAATATAAATAACTGAAGATTTCACACAATTTATGCCTTTTATATGAAATTTAAAAAGATCCCTTAAATCTTAGCATATATCTTCTTCCTTCCTCATTAATTCGCTTATACCACTTTCCAAAAAAATAATTTTACTTTTTTTATTAAAAACTAAATGAGAAAATCAAATTTTCACAGTTCAATTCATTTGATGCCCATAGGCAAAGGCAATTTGTGATTAGATGGCGGCGGTGTAAAAATTTCCAAAAAAATGTTTTCAAACCCTAAAAACTTAAATAAAAAGAAAACAGGTGATAGAAAGGAAAAGAAAAATATAAACAGACATAGAGAGAAAGTGATTTAGAGGTTTAAAGTGAGTGAGTGGGTGAATCACTTCAATTGACTTGTGACTCAATCAGGAAAGGAATTAATGAAAAATTATCGTCGCAATTTTATGAAATTTTTACTGCCGACAAAAGACTGAGAAGTAAGTGACTATAGAGAAGTAGTAGATGAAAACGACAAAAACACAACATAACATAAAAAAAAAAAAAAAAAAAAAAATACAACTACAATAACAAAAACCACATCAACAGCAGCAGCAAAGACAACATTTAAAGGATGTAGGTGATGCCAAACAGGATGTTAGAATGAATGATTGCTGTAGACATCGCTGGTTGTTAGGGGTTTGTGGGTGGATGAGGAAGCATGAGAAAAAGTGGGCGTACGATGACAAAAACGGCGACGACGTCGCTTCGATTTCCTGATTAATTTATGCAGCAATGTTCACAATATTTAGAAGCGGTTTTAAATTGAGATTGCGTGAAAAATGCCCGAGTTTATTAAACTGAACGAAACGTACTAAATAAATGAAATCAACGAAGATGAAAAAGAAGAGTCCACAGAAAAAATAGTGAAAAAGATTTTCAATAAAATAAACACATTTTTATTTAGATTTGTTTTTCATTTCATTTTCATGCACAATTTCATCATCAACAGTCGGCAAATGGTTGTCGTCGGAGAGACAAACATACTTACACAGATGGATGAATGGCCAAAGGACAGACTAATGAACAGTGAGACAGACAAATAGATACAAAGATAGATAGATAGATAGATGGATGAAAGTTAGAGAGACATACCATATACATACATATGTAGACAGATACTGGTTTGTTGCTCTATTTTATGTTGTCATATACGAATTCACTCACTAGCCAGTCAAGAGTTGTCCAATCTGGCATTGAATAGGATAGCCGTCGAGCGGTAGAGCGACCTCTGATGGAGGTGGGGGTATGATGAGTTTGTCATCAGGAATATTTACTGTACGACATTTCCTGTTTTTCCTATCATCATTTTTTTGCAATTCCTTTTAGTTTTTATATTTTTATTATGTGTATTTTTTTAAGCGAAATTTTCTTTTTTTCTTGATTGGATGAGAGTTTGTGCATATGAGAGAATGTGTGATGTTGTGATTATCCCAAGGCGAAAAACCACATCTTCCATCACTTGTTTTTTAAGTTATAGTTGTAGTTGTTGTTGTATTGCAACAAATTGAGTCGTCTGCATCAACATCCTCATCATTGTCATCATCATCATCATCATCATCATCAGAGACAGCACAGCAACATTCATATAAGGAGCAGTAACATGAGCTGCAATATTCATTCATTCAGTATTCGTTCATCTTCATCATCATTTTGTGTCGTCTTTATCAACGCTTTATGTCATGCGTTCGTTCAGTTGTTCATTCGTTCTTTTCCATAGTTCCGTCCTTTCAGATTCACGTTGACTTTGTCGTCCTGTAGACGATTTTTCTAGCTATCCTTTCTTGATTTTTCCTTTATTTTGTCCCCCTTAGTCTTTTTCTTTAGCAAAATAAATTTTTATGTGAAAGCTTGGCTGGCCGCATCGGTGTCTCTTGCTTGGCCTGTTTGGTGTTCTGCTGTTCTATTCTATTCTGTCCTGTCCCTGGTTCTTGGTATTACCAACAACAATCGAACAAACCAACCAACCAACATGCGAACGAGGGCATTATGTGTCCTGATGTTGGTTCATTCGGTGTTTTGTTGACTTTGGCCCGAGTTTGGTTAGAAAGTTCACACATACCACATAGTCACACGAACGCCTGCATAGTTTTGGTTGCATAGCTTACTTTGGTTCGGTTTGGTTGTTGTGCCTTAGGACAAATGTTCATACTCTCTTTGGCTTTGGATTTCTTGATGATGAAGTTGTTGCTATTGCTGTTGTTAGCCACTATGGACGTCATCGACTTCCACTTGTTGTTGCTGCTGTTCCTAGTTTGGAATATTTACATAAGTGACACTCCATATATGCATGACGTTCTGTCTACAAGTTGTTGCCCTCTAGTCCTTCTCTCTTATCAAACTTTAACTCTCCTCTCCACCCAAGCCCACTAGATCAACCAACATATTCATTCATACATACATACATACATACATATATATATATATATATATATGAAGGTGTATTTGTGTTTATGTCTGCGTGTTAGTTTTATTCGCACTTTTGACTGACTTTGCTTAACTTTTTGTTATATTTTGAGTGACTCCCATTTATTCTGTTGTGTTGTTCTTGCATCGTATGAGCGTGTGTCTGTGTGTGTGTGTGTGTGTGTGTGGCATGAAAAGCACAATTAATTAACTTGTATCAGACGTTGTTGTGCGGAGATTTTCACATGTTGAAACATGGTCTACACTCTGGTAAGAAATCATGTTATGAAAAGTCCCCCAAAGGCTTTTATGTAGCACTTAAGTTTCTGGTTTCTGTGGGTGTCGTTTTACAAGTCAACGAGTGAATATCTATGTGAATCTGTTTATGTTTATACCACAAATCAAATTTTAAATTAATAATTTCTGTTGTAGGCTTTATAAATTTGTTTGTTAATGCTTTTTGGCATTTACTTTGGATGACCGGAAGCAATCATACAATGAGAAATTGGGAGTAGAAAATACGAGTATATCAAGATCATGATCAGGTAGCATAAATTTCTTGATATGAATCTATGCTTCTGCAAGGATTCTTGTCTAGAGAACTAAACTAAAGAAACATGTGGTAAGAGTATTTTCCAGAGTTTTGTAAAGTTTCTTGGTCCGCGTGGATAACAAAATTGAAAACAGTTTCATGGAGCAGAGTTTAAGAAACTCTGGTTTCTTTAATACAATACTTGTACATATGTAAACTCATTCATTTATTGTAGTTCATTTATCCATCCCTTATTGACTTCAACTGAATCCGAGGAAATTCCCAAGTTTCTTTTGCTGAAATGTGTTGAACTCTCACAGTCACTTAACTTTCCCTCCGACGAGTCTTACCATTTCCATTTCCATTTCCTATACACTAACTCATACACTAACTAACTTCTCTCTGACCGCTGCCATTAACATCGTTTTGTGCTTGGCTCCATTCCGTTTCGCTTCGTTCTGTCCTCCAATTGTATCCGCATGTGGCGAATGTCATATGCCATTATTATGGTATGTTCATTCTGGCTTAACTAATAGACAATTTTTGGCAACGAAGCATAAACTCATGCCAACGATGGCTACACAACACACTTTACCAGCCCCAGTGACACCAGGTCTACCAGCACACCCCAAAATCAGCCCATGGGCTTGAGAATATGGATGGGTCTGAGCAGACGTAGATTTCTTGGCGAGAAGGTGCAGACGACAACGTCATTGGCAACTAGAACCACTATCGCGTTCTTTGACTGTCTCCATGTCTATCTGCCCATGTCTATCTACCGTCCGTCCGACCACCCGTCTCTGTCCATCGGTGTCTTGTGTTGCATGAATCTTGTGTGAGAGTGTGTGTGTGTGTGTGTGTGTGTTAGTGTGCTGGTGGAAGACAAGAAAACAGGAAACATTTAAATTAAGGACGACACATTAAAATTATGCAATTTACCATTCAAAGTGGGCATGAAGTTGCATGTGGCATAATTTCGAAAATGATGAAAATTTCATGCAACGAACAACTTACAAGTTGTCTATACTTACCATGTTTCAGTAAATTAATGGAGCAAGGATCTCTTTTTCATCGAATCCAATTCAATTCTGTTTATTTGTTTGTTAGGTTCGAATGAAAATTAACAGAAAGTAAAACCCCCTCAACTAATTTATTTAAATAAATATTGTAAAGTAAAAACTCTTGAAAGCAGGTCAAAATAGTTTTCAACAAATTAGCAACACTTTACTTTCTTATGTGGTTGTTGTTGTTGGTATTGTTGCAAGTGGCAAGTGGCAAGTGGCAACAGCCAACAAATGGCAACAGCACGTGCAACAAGAAGAACAAGAAGAACAAACGATGATAATATCATCAAGCGTGTGGAACTAGAAATAACTTCAATTTGTTATCTCTCTGCCAATGTGAAAACACATACAAAACACCCACTCACATGGATACATGGATGGAAAACGTACCACACATACACATAGAAAGAGAAAGACATGCAGCTTCCTCGTCTGCATGTGTATCAGTATCTGTGTGTCTATGGCATGGCCTGGCGTCTGAGTCAATTCTAATAAGAACTGCAAGTTGCAAAAATAACTTGCTGCAACAAGAAAAAAAGTTAATAAATCTTTTCAAAAGCGTTAAGACCTTTCAACGCGTCGTCTCTCGTCCCCTAGTTCTCTCTACCATTATCTTGTCTCCTTGTTTGTTTATTACGAAATGTATTTGTGAGAGAGACTATATCTATCTGTGTGTGTAAGATTTTATATTTCTTATGAGCGTTGATTATTTTTGTTCTTTTTTTGTTTTTTTTGTTTTTGTTATTTTTGTAATCGTCGTCGTAAGTTTGAAGTGAAATTCCGCCAGACAAAGGCATCAAGTGCTCAAGTTGTATATGGGTGAATGAAAGAAATGAAAGAAGGTACCATCCATACCAATAAGAGCAACAGCAGTTGTAGAATCTTGCCAAAGTCAGGGGAAAACAATTGAATGAATGAATGAATGAACGAAAGAATGCATTCGACGATTTGTGCAACAAAATGAAAAGAAAAAAAAAAAAAAAAAAAAATAAAATATATAAAGAGCTCAAAGTGAAAATAGGCTGTTAGAATGATGAAGGAAAGACACGCAGATCGGTATGTGAAGATAATAGGGATAGTGTCGACGAGTCGAAGGTAACCAGACAGACAAATGGACAAACAGACAGACATAAGCTTAGTCTCGTCGCCTTCAACTTGGGTTTATCGACTTTGTGTCTCATAACAAAAAAAAAAAAAAAACACAGAAATATAGAAAACTTGTAGGCGTAAAGCCTTCGAACAATATGATGGGCCAAAAGCAGAGTATTACACGTAAGGTGGCAGCGTCTCTTTATGTTCCATAGGTGCTGCCTGATGTTTTTGCCAACTGCAATGATTTTCTACAAGTTATTCGTTTGTTTCCTCTTTCTGCAAGCATTTCCTAGTCACCTGCCTAGGTCTTTCTATATCTGTGTGTATCTGTGAGTATTGTATGTGTGTGTGTATTTATTTCCTAATACTTTTTTGCCAAACATTGCCTCCAATCACAACAACAACAACAACAACAACAGCAATAATAGTAATACTGCCACTGCCACTTCCATTCCTCTTCCTCTCTCGCTTTCCTTACTTTCATATCCAATAAGAAAGAAAGCCATCGTTGCCTGCAAGGCACTTGAATTGTATTTGTTCTTTAGCTTTTACTTTACTCGTACTACTTTCTTCTTCAACAACATTGCAACGTTGTTCGCTTCTTGACGTTTATCGTCTCGTTGCACACGTTGCACGCTCCTTTATTCGTTTGTGCCTCATTTCGTCGCTTTTTGGTGTACTTTGCGAGCGATGCCTGCTTCCGTTTTACAAAAGTCAAATATATTGCCAACTTCCGTTGCGACGTCGACGTCGATGATGAGGACGATGATGGCATTGGGTCCTTAGGATGGATGGATGGATGGATGAATGGATAGGTTGGTGGGTGAGTTTGCTTGGTTGGTTTGGTATTAAGTCTTTGGGGTATGTGTCCTTGTGTTTAGGGAATTCATCCGATTTTCTTTCTTTTCTTTTTTCGATATTTTTTTAGGCGCAAAACTTGAGTTCGACTTTTAGTTTGGATTTCTTGTGTTTTTTTTTTTTTTTTGGAGGCTCCATCGATTAAGTTATTACGAAATACGTGCGCCTGGCACAAGCACAAAGGCTCGATGTAGACATTCAGGCCAACCAAAATGAAAAACAGGATAACGTGCTGTGCACGTAGCTCAGCTCGAGCCTGCTGCAGTTAACTACTACTGTGTTGAGTAGGACAACAGCAATAACAACAATCACAATAAGAATATTCAACATCGTTATTTTTGAACCGAGGCGAGGCGAGTCAAGTCGAGTCTAGTTCTGTCTCGTCTCGTCTCGTCTCTTCTCTTCTTATCGTTCGTTGTATTTCGTTTCGGGTTAAATTGGGTCACAATTTGTACTTTGCATGACCGAAAGTAAACTAAAACGCGCGCAGCTGACGGTTTCTCCTTCTTGTATTAACGTTTTTCTTGCTGTTCTTGTTTTGGTTTCTGTTATTGTTGTCAAACTGTGATTGACATTCGAGTCGAGCATTTCTTCGTCATCATTATTATCATTTACGATGATTATCGTCGTGGTTGGTCGTCACTGTCGTTTTTCGTTTCATTACCTGCCCGCCGGTTCGCTACCCGTCTGGTGTTTTTTGTTTGTCTGTCTGAGCTAAGTCTAGTTTTACTTATGTACGTATATCTGTCTAAGAGTCTGTCTCCCTGTCTGTCTTTCTATGTCAGCTCTCCTTCGGCTAGACTCGGCTCAATTTAAAGAGCAAGCGAACAAGTGACCGACCAATCGACCGAATGAACGTGCGAACGGACATAGAAGAAGAGTAGGAGAGGCTAAGTGAAAGAGTGTCACAACATGTCTGCTTCCGGTTTCATGCATATCATTGAATACTCATAACAACGCTTCCACCACTAACAACAAAATGGCGTTACAATGCATTCCATTAACAAGAATAACAACAACAACAAACAACAGATAGATAGAGCTAGACATTTACAGAAAGATATAGACAGATAGACAGACAATCAGACAGACAGACAGACAGAAAGACAGATATTCAACCGTGCAATGCGCTACGTTTTGTTTACATATTAAAGTTGCATGACCCGACAACGATGTGTTCTTTGGGGCGACGACGACGACAATGTTGACGATGTCTAAATGCACGAGAAGGACGAGGGAGGATAATGCAAAGTCATCGTCTCGTCCATCCAAGGCACGAAATACGAACTTTGTTGCACACGAAGTTTTAAAACAATAATATACAATAAACAATAATGAGTTGCAAGCCTACTCCCAACAACAACACTAACAAAAGCAACAACATTATCAATAAAAAAAAAAAAACGCAAAAAACAAAAAAGAGAGGCAAAAACAAAAACAGCAATCAGTGAGACCACATGCAAATCACGGTAACTATGAATGTCTTACACAACAATCATCATCATCATCATACATACTCTGCTCAGCTTTGCTCTGCGAATCCTGTCTGTCTGCTGATTCCAATTCTGTCAGAGACTTGAGTCTCGTTTAATTTAAGGCAGTTGCATGCCTCTTTTTCTTCATGTTGCTCAAGCAAGCTTTAATGTATTCGTAAGTGCATGTGCATGTGTGTGTGTGTGTGTGTGTGTGGGTGCTATTGTTTTTATTTCGCTCTCATGCCAACCAAAGGCAATCACACAATCACGGCAGCTCAGCTGCTTCATCTTACACTAGTGTGCGTGAATTGGTAGCACGTGACTTTTTAGCAAGCAGTGGCGGCGTCGCTTCCTGTTACTCATAGTATCACATAGGAAATGCCTTTTACCCTTTCAAGGCTGTTTTGCTCTCTCTTAAATGCAACGCTCTCTTAAATACTGCAGTAAAAGAAAATTTATGTTCATTACCTTTTCGCTCTTTGTTGTTCTGTGAGCTTTCTTTTTACACTGATGGTGCAAGAAGCTTTTCATTCATAAAAATGAAGCAAAAGCTTTACGGCAAATGCCGAGAGTTGCCTGCAAGCAACATTAGATGGCGCTAGAGAACTGCTGGCGTTTTTCATGTTTTTTGGATTGCAAACCCCCCCCCCCCCAACCCCTTTTTTTTTTTTACCGTTGACACTAGTGTGGGTAAGTAAATAACACTTTGCTTCAATGTCTGTAACGTAAAGAACAGCTACTTATAAAGTGTATGTTGCCATGATCAGCATAACTGGGAGAATCTATTAGGCCATATCCACCCATGACACCTTCATGTTATTCTTCATGTTTTCAAAGATAATGAGGTATATTTTTGTATAGATTCGTTTTATTCCTAATCTAGCGATACCCGGCATGCGTCGCTGCGACCTCTCGTTCGAGTGCTTCGAGCGATTTTTTAAGGACTGGAGTTCTTGCTGATGTTGGATGTAGGTTTATCGGTCTGGTTGAAACAAAACGGTAGCTTGAGTGCGCTGTATGTCCACCATTGAGTAGTGTAAAGGCAATTCTCAGTGAAGCGACTCAAATCAAAGCAGTCAACTGTGTAACCCGCATCGCACTGCATTATCAGATACAGTGCTTTTATCGATACCTTGGTCATCTTCATATTTCAGCCAATCTACACAAATCCTTAATGAATTATATACCTATAACCTTTCTCATGAATCACTCCGTCTATTGGTGAAAACCGTATGAAAATACGTTCGGTACTTTTTGAGTTTATCATCTTCAGACAGACAGACCCGGCCTTTGGTATATAAAAATCAAAGAAACCATGCCCTTATGCTTTCAAATAATGAATGAGTTGAAATTTGGAACGGACATCATCTAGTTTATCAAAAGACAAAGTTCTTCAATTAATGGATGAGGTGAAAAATAGAAAAGGAAAAAGGTGTAAGACTCTCACAAATATAGATAAATACAATATAAAGCAATTAATTTGTGAAATATGTAAGTATATATAAAAAAAAAAAAAAATGGCGTGTAAAAGGTATGTAAGCTTCGGTGAACCGAAGTCAATTTTCTGTCTTCTATTGCATTTAATTTGCTTTTCTTCTTTCTTTCCTTTGATTGCAATTATTTTTGTTTTTATTTTTGTTTTTTATTCGTATTTATTTCATTTCATTTCATTTCATTTATTTTATTCAAAAGCCTTTTGCTCTTTGGCAAGCCGCAAGGCTTAACAACAAAGACAAGTTGACGGTGTTCAAAGAAAAAAGACAGAAAACAGAAAAAATTGAAAAAATTAAATGAGAAAATAAAATAAAATAAAATAAAATAAGAAATCATGAAATAAATAATGTGCCAAAAACGCTTTCATACTTAGACGACGCTGACAATGACGACGTCATTTTGCTTAATACAAAATAAGAAAAAATAGATAAACAAGAAGATGGAATAAGTTGGAATAAGTTGCATGCATGTCCGCCCATAAATGTCAAAGATTGTCTCTCACGTCAACAAAGAGGCTTACTTATCCTTGCCACCTCCCTTCTCAACTCAATCCACTCATTTACTCAGCTACTCAGTTGAGTCAGTTAGTCATTTGTTCATTGTTGAGGCGCACAAGTAAACAACTTATTGTGCGATTTTTATGTTTTGTCAGTTTTTGTGCTTTATTATCTTCATGGAACTTTTTGTTGCATTTTGATTTGCCATTTACTCTCTCTCTTTGCTGCCACAATTTCTGTTTTGGGGTATTTTTTTTTTTTTTTTTGATTTCATTTCATACAATTACTTTCTTTCTTTATTTTTATCTATCTATCTTAGGTACATTCTTATTCTCATACTAAATAGTTTGCTTGCAACATATTCGCGTAAAAATATAAAACAAATTGAATTTGGCCGCGTTTCAATCTCAGATGATAATGATGCTGCTGCTGCTGCTGGGTGCAGCACAAACATTTTTGACGTTGACTTGCAATAGCCAAAAAAAGAAGGAAAACAAAGAAACGCAAAGAGAAAAACAAGTTAAGAAAAAAACCAGTTACTCATACGCCGTGTAGTTCATGCTCGACTGATTTATTGTAGCATGACGTGTTAGTAGCAGCGCATATGAGAGAAGCATGTGTGTTGGAAAAGTATGGATATATATATATCAAAGAGAGGATGAATAGACGGAATAAGGTTGGAGCAAATAACTGTCTGCATATCCGGCGAAAAAGTTTTTTACCTTTCCGGTTTGTTTTCTTTACTTGCCTTTGGGCGGGCGTATGTCGTTGGCAATCTGGTGATGGTGTCGCTACGAAAAACGAGTGTGGTCTTTGGGCTTTCTGCCAGCTGAAGCGCAACGCAAGCGTAGCCAGTTGAGTCGGCTAAGTGGCTCCAGTGTCAAAAACGCGACACTGGGAGAATTACAGCAATAACAAAAGATGCAGAGCGGAGGTAAGATCGAAACAAACAACTTGCAACACATCTTGATTGGAACGCAATGCCATCTCATGCCACGCCCCCATACAGTGGGTCTACGACTGAGGACTGAGGAGTGAACTGAACTGAACTGAACTGAACTGATACAAGTATCTGATGGCTAACTCATTTGGCTTATGGGTATAAAGTATAGTTAGGTGTCTAGTGTCTGGTGTGTTTGCCAAGTTTGTGTTCTGTGTTTTTAACTTAAGTCCATGTGCTATATCTTTTTTGTTTGTTGTTAGTTTTATCATTTGTCTCTAATATTTTGAGAGATCACTAAAATTGCATAGAAAAAAGAGGTGAAAAAGAAAGAAAGGAAGGGTGGAGGAGTATGGAGGAAAGTTCCCGCTTGAGTTGCACTTTTAGACACTTTTATTCTTTTTCTTGCTGTTTGTCGATTGTAAGTTTCTTTTATTTATATTTTTTTCTTTTCTTTTTTTTGCAATGATTGCAATTGGTTTCGGCCAAATAAATTATCTTTAAAATGGTGACACATATACACTTGGATTGGATTGGACTGGAATGAATTCGATTGGATTGGATTGGATACATGGAAAAGAAACTCAACTCATCTACAATTACTCAACTTTTGCCAGCTGCTTATCTATCTTCATTTGTTTTGCTTCGGAAACTTTTATCTGCGATGCTTTATTTGTGGCAGGTTCTTGCAGTTTTTGTTTCGTGAAGCATGGCAATCTTTAGATTTCATTTTTTATTTTGTATTTTATTTTAAGTTTTTCATGTGGTTATAAATCATAAATACTTTTGCTCATTTCAAATACAATTTTCTGTTGTTTATTGTATGTTTTTTTTGTGTTTCGTGGCTTCTTTTTTAAGCAATTCTTGGCTTGGCAATTATTCATTTGGCGCAAACAATTTTTAAGGCCAAACGTATGGTTTGTGGATAGGTAGATTAAGCGAGGGTGGGCAAATTGGGATAACATGACATATGTATTTGTATCAGAGTGTGTGTGTGTGTCTGTGACATAATCCAGCTAAGTTGGATGTTGTCAAGTGTTTGTTTTTTTTTTTGTTGTCATTAGAAGGTATTAAGTTGTGGAATTTCATTAAATTTATGCATCTTAACAGTTTGTTTTTTTTTGGAAAATACATATAGTTAGACAAATATTTGCTATAACCCCAACCCTTGTTAGTCTAAGCAGTTTTTAAAGATAATCGTATAAATTTGTAAGATAGATAATAGAATATAAGAATTTTTCAAGTTGACTATGATTTAATAAAGGAAGAGTGATATAGTTGAAAAGTTCCTGACCTATAACCGCATAAATTGAATAGAACTACAAAATTTATAGTTTACCGACAAAAATGTTCTATTGAAGCAAAGAAAAATGATGGGTTACTGAATTCAAAATCTGAGGAGGCTTCAATGAAACAAAAAACTTGTATTAAACTTACTTATATATGGGGCTGTTTGACGAAGCATTGTACAGACATGAATTACTTAGATGGTGTCCTTTCCTTGTTTCGTTTTAGTGAGATTAAGAGTTTTTTAAGTGTCTTTAAGAAACATCCAGCGTTAGAGAAACTACAAATGAGTTCTCTCATACGTAAGCTATGTTGCTTTATTTGCCAAAGTTGGTGAGTTTTTGTGAGTGCATAGAATATGTTGAAATATCTCCTCATCATCCCAATATTTTCTGCATTTCTTGTTTTGGTAACTTATATTGGCTAGTAACTTCAGAAAATGAGAGTCATGTTTGAACAAATCTCTTTAATATAACAAAGCAACTTTAATTCATCATATATTTTACATTGTTATTCATAACTTTTTGCCATCTTTCGGGAAAAGCCATAATCCCATCTTTGTACAATAGAAATTTGGGTGTTTTTGATCAAAAAGTTGGCTCTATATCGCTTTGCAGTCGTCCGGGGAATTCATTGTTACGCCACTAGGATAATTCTGCATTAAGCGATATAAATGGTAATCAAATGGTTTCAGTTTTGGACTATAAGCTGGGTGCATTGACAATTCCCAGACAAATTCCCTCAATTTTTGACGAGTGTGAAGACTATGCCGTTTCTGTTACCCATTAAAGCCGTTTTTCTTCAGCGATTCTTTTAGTCTTCCTGTTATTGACAATGCAGTTCTGAATTTAACTTCACAGTGCTTTTATAATCTTACCAAATGCACAGCAACTTCCACGTAGATAGCATCGGCTTTGCGGTGATTTGGCAGAATCAACCTGTTTAAAGCATAACCTTTTTCACACATTATTGTCATATGTTAGCCAATGTGAACAGAAAAGGTTTCAAATCATTCCGTTTTAGTAACATTTCAGAAATTTAAATGCAATCAATAAGATTTTTTCTGTCATATTGTGTGGTACCGAAACATCTATTTTTTTTTGCATAATCAGCATTTTTTAAATGGCCTATGATTGTCGTAGGGTGGATGCCAAGATCCTTAGCGATGTAACGAGTGCTATGTGCTGCTCATTTTTCACTTTTTTTTGCAAATCTAGTGCACTTTCTCGGTGCAATTCTGAGTAGACCGAGGCGCGTCTTTTATATCATATTTTCGTGAACGAAATCTTACTAATCATGTCCCTACTAATCATTCTTCATGATGCGCACAAAATTTTTTATGAGCCTTCACGGCAGTATAACCTTTTCCGTAAAAATAAAGTAAATTGTACCGAATTTTCTCTCTTTCAATACTCATTTTTTTTAATACAAAAAAGCTGATTTAAAACTCACATACAGCATGGTCTTACTAGGACTTACAGCCTAGACTTATTGACGTATGGCATTCCCAGATCGGATTAATACAAACAGAGATATCGCTTTTGAAACCTAACAAAACAAATTTTCTGAAGTTATTTTTCTACCAATCCAATAACTAAGAATACAAGCAATTTGATTCTTCGATTAGATACATATTTTTTTTATAAATATTAGCATGGGTTAGAATTTATAAGAAGAAGGAAGGTTTTGCACCTACAATACACTACAAAGGTTTATTATTTACAAAATTATCCAATAAGTGTAGCACAAATAAGGTCACACCTTATTCTAAATTAATGTTCGGAATATTAACCAAAAATCTTTCTTTTAATTTGATTTCTTTGGTTGATTTTATATAAATACATTTAGAAATTATATTTGAAACTAATTCATTTCTGAATTGAATTGAATTGATTTTTCCTTGGTTTATTTCATTTTACATTTTCAATTAAAAAAAAAAAGTCATTTAGCTTAAAATAGATAAAAATGTATTGCTTTTTACAAATTCCATCTTTTCCTATTTAAATTTGATATATTGTAAAATTTTCCATTGTTATAAGTTTTAAATCCTTATCGATCTTCAAGATGAATGATGCTACAATTTGACCTATGACTGTTTAAATGCTTTACAAAAGGCATTCAAGGTATTCAATATCACAGAATTTGAAAAATACTAACACAATGTTTCAAGGCCAACGTGACACAAATACAATAATATGTAATAAAATAACAACAACAACAACAACAACAACAACAATAATGACAAAGACAACAACAAGTTCTCAAAAATGGACACAAAAAAAAAAATAAGTATTGTAGTAAGGACGTTGAAAGCTTTTGCAAAATAGTCACTGACATACCTATACATAAAGAGTGAGTCTGAACAACATACATACATACATACATACACAAATAAACAAATGTTATAAAAGGATATATAACTACAAAGTATTTTGTAGTTGTTGTTTCTGTTTCAATTGCTGTTTCTTTTGCTGTTGCTGTTGCATGCCACTCACCACTTACTTATAATACTTACTTGAGTCACACGCTTTACTAGTCATCATCACCATCACCATCACCATCAACATCATCATCGTAGTCACTCACATTTCTCCCTCCCTCCCTCTCTCTCTCTCTCTGTCTCAGTGTGTCTAATATAGCTTAAAAGTCATAAAGTTGTGATGATGATGCTTTCATGTCAAGCAAGGGTGATGATGATGATGATGATGTTTGATGGAAAACGGTTCGGGGTGAGGGTGGCATAAGCAAGGCTGCTGACCAAAGAACGCGACAAAGAAAACACAAGCACAAAACAGCAACAGCAGTAGGAGCAACAGAAAAGCCAACTTGGCAAAGGTGTCTAAAGATCTAAATGCTTCTATGAACATGGGTGGACTATATTGTATGTGTATGTGGTGGCACTTTAGGTGCCATTGAAATTTGATATAGTAGTAGTACCAGGTAGTAGTAGTATGAGTAGTTACAATTGTAACAATATAAAGCCAAAGCCAGAGTTGCCATATTGTTGCAATATATAAAAATTTATAAAGAAAAACTATTCAAGAAACTAAACTGAAACTGAAACTGAAAGAGTGAAGAAAAAGTTAAAAAAAATATATAACAATAAAAGCAAGGAACATAAAGTAGTAGTAGTAGTAGTAGTATAGGTTTGTGTCCTTGTACATAGTCGTAATCATGTGTGTGAATGGGTGAGTTTTTGCCTTCAAGCGCACGCAATTGAAATGCAAATGCATCTGTATAAGAGTATCTGTGTGTGTGTGTGTGTGTGTGTGTTTGTGTGTATGAGTATTTGTGAAGTGGCGCTTGTGAAAAAGCGTTGTGAGTGAAAGCGTTGATGAAAGCCACATGAATGCACTGAACGCGTTAAAAAAAAAAAATAAAAAAATAAAATCCATTTAACATATGCAGGTTTTTTCTTCTTATTTTTCATTTTATTTTCCTTACTTTCTTTTAGTTGTTGATTTTTTTTGTTGCAAGTTGTGAACACCTGCAAGGCGTCTGTGCGTGCGTGCATGATTTGCTTGAAAAGGGGGAATTTTTACTAATTTTTTTTTTTCTAGTTCTTCTTTAAAATTACATATTTTAAATACCCGCAATTGGAATTTTACGTAAGCTAATTTAATGACTGATTTCATTGTATCACAAGAACTAACTAAATGATGTAATCTCTATGCCCAGCAAAGCTGCTTTTCTGAAATGTCACACTTCCTTATTTATACAACACAGTATTTTTTCTGTTGCATAAACCAACCTACTTTCCATTTGCCACGCATCAACATTCATCAACATTGCCACAGTCACTTAAGGTAACCCACAAAATATGCCCACCAGGAGCTTGGCTGCTACTGACTGAATGACTGACTGACTGACACTCTCACTCTGACTTTGTTGGGGGAAAATTCTTTTCAACATAATTTTGTGGTTTTTCCTTGGTCCCCTTGATGTGTCCCTACTTCCTTCTTATGATACGCTTTCATAGCATAGAATTTTTTGAAACATCCTTTTTTCACTGCTAAGTTCTTTCGTTTCTTTTATTTTGTAGTTGAAGTAAAAATTTTACTTCAAATTGTTGATGTTATTGTAAGCTGCTTTGCTGCTCATCGCTTCAGTGCTTGTCACATTGGAATATTGCGTGCCCCTCAGTACACCTCAAATACATATTGGTAAAGCGCCTTCCGAAGCCATCAACATCACCATCACCAGTACACCATCATCACCAAGATGACTTGGTATTTCCAGCTGTGCACGTTAGGTGTCGCTCTGGCATGGTTTGCATTATCAAAGTTGATGTCTGCCAGCCTCAAGTGGCTCACCCGCTGTCGCAAACTCACTCACTCAGTCACTCACCCACCCAATCCCCTACTCCCCCATTCTTTGGTAGCGACGTGCCGCAAGCAAAATATTGCTCTGCCGTTGTGTTGGAGGAGCAGCTTTTAGAGTTCTGTCCTCACCTGTTATGTTTGAATGAACGCCTGCTTCTTTTATCTTTTCATAATTTCGTACTTTTTATATTTTCCTCAATTTCTTTTCTTTTCATTTCTTTTTTTGATCCTTTTCTTTAGTGGCGAAGGAAGTTTTTCAAGCTTTGCGCGAACATTTCAATGCCTTCAATTTGAATTGAATTTGCCGCCAGCTAAAAGCAGTCAAGGGAAAGTCGAGTTTGTAGGTGGCGTTGACGATGGCATATTCATGCAACTAACACTCATCATCGTCATCATAATCATGAAACGCAGCAGCATTCACATCATCCTTGTCCTCAACTTCATGGCGTGTGCTTTCAATTTTTTGTGCCTCAAACTGCGTCAAGACGCAGCCTTTACTTAGAAGCGCTTTTCTTTTAGTTCCCTACCATTCTCTCTATTGCGGCAGTTCCTTTAATCGTTTATCCTTGGATTATAAAACATAACAATACCCAAAGCGCCAACGATGATGAGATGACTACAACGACAACGACTACAACGACAAAGACAACAACGAAGCCTTGCCGGGATTCACTTGCCAGGAATCAGCTTATACTCGTTGCTTTTCTTCTTTGCATTTACCTCATTTGAAAACACTTTTTCCAAGAATCCGAGAAAAAAAAAGCTATAATTGGATGTGAAGTAGTTGTTAGAAGATTGTATGGATGGAATATTGGTAGGGGTCAGTGTGTGTGTGTGTGTATGTTTGCCATAGGGAATGGTGAGGTTGGTTGCGGTTTCAATTGTTGAATTAAAATTATGAGAAAATATTGTATAATACAAAAAGAACAAAAAAAAAAAAAAAAAATTAAAATAAAACACATGTATACAAATCTACCTTATAAAGAAAATTGAATGTTAACACATGATTTGAAATAATTTGAATTTCTGATTGAAATAAAAAGAAGAGATTTGTGTTGTAAGGAAATTAATGAATTTAATTTTTTGATTAAAGTTTTTGAATGCAAACTTTTAAAGGATAATGGAAAGTTTCTTGTGATAGAACTCTAGTTAATTGTGAATATAATTAAAGGGTTAGAAATGAAAAACAGACCTCTAGTTCCAAGTAAACTTATCGCAAGAATTTCCCTAAGTCATTTGCTTAATGTTTGCCTTCCTTTATTTCACAATTTTCTTTGTCATTAATTTAATGACATTTGATAAGTTATGAATGACTACTGAATAAAATAATATAAATAAATTTTCTTAATGTATTCTTATAAAGATTATTCATTGATTCATTATGATTGTATTATCTGGAAGCGTCTCTATGTCAAAGTCTTAGACATGAGAACCTAACAAAAATTAGCAAAATCAATATTTAATATCAATATTTCTTTAAATCAATAATATTCTTTACCTGATTACAACAAATTTTCATTAAATATTTGAATTTTATATGTATCAACATTCTTGCATTTACATTTATTTTTTGTTTTGTTTTAATTTTATCTCCAAAATAACTTCTTACGAATTAAAATATTACAATAATTTCTTTTTAATTAAAAAGTTATTGTAAATTAGTTCGAAAAGAAAAATTGAAGGAAAATTTACAAATGTGTAAAAGTTTATTTAACTAAAACTCTACGAAAAGTGGAAGAAAATGAAAATATTTTGCTAAGAAATCAAAAGCATTCGAACGTTGTAAACAATGCCACAAGCTTAAAATATCAACACCATACGAGTATTCACATTCACATTCACATTTATACTAAAAAAGTAGTAAGAGAGCCTTGAAGCTAGACAAATATATACAGTACACAAACACACATACACAGACATAGTATGTATGAAAAAGATACACGCATGTGAATGCCAAAGGAAAGGATGCTGTGATAATTAATGCAGTACAGCGACGGCAACGGTAATGGTAACGGTAACAGCAACAACGTCGATGGCGTTTTACCAAAATGCGAATAAATTTTCACATGCCAAATATGCAAGCAATGCGTATGTAAGGTAAGATACATATATGTATCTGGATGTGGATGATTGTGCTAGTGTGTCTGAAATGTATGTGAGTGAATATATTTTTTGCTCACAAACGAAGCGAATGCATGGCTGGCGACACCTTGCTTTGGCGCCCGTCATCAACGCACCTTTCGAAGTCGCTAAAGTGGCAGGACCAGCGGGTTAAAGAGGTTGGAAATGAATGATACAGAGTATAGTTGGCGGAGGGACATGTTGAGATGTAGAAGGAAAGAAGCATTGAAGCTTCATCATCTTCACAGGTTCGTTCGCTCGTTTCGAAAAATAAAATGCAAAAATGGTGAAAATTTGAATTTGAATATGTTTTTCGTATTCGCATTTTTAAGTGAGTTGAGTGAGTCGAATGAGTTAAGGTGAAGGAGGAGAAAGGGAGGCAGAGAAAAATTTAAGTGTACTGGGAATGATAAGATGTAAAATAGCAGTAGAAGATTTTGTATGCTTAAAAACGCTTCAATCTAAACTAACTGTCAAGGCGACCATGCCCACACACATTGAATATTTTTTTCCATACCCTCACTTAATTTAACTCACTCACTCCCCCTTCCAACCATTACCTTTATCATTGTCATCATATGTATATCTGTATGAATGTGTGTATGTGTGTGTGTGTGTGTGTGTTTGTGTGTGTGTGTTTGTTTTTGAGTACAAAATTTCCATGTTTCACTTTGGTTTATTTGTTTATTTGTTTGTTTGTTAGTTTTACTAAACTCACGCTCTTATAGTCGCACAGTCAGTCAGTCAGTCAGTCAGTCTATAGTCTCTTCTCTATAGATCTTTCTTCCCCTACAGCTACAATATTATACTAGCTAGCACATCTTCTTGTTAGTTTTGCGTTGCAAATTTGCTGTGCGTCTTTATTTTATGCACATTTTAAATCATGGCAATGTCAGTTCTATATTCACCATCACCTCCTACACCTCATCTTTTTTTTACATCACCATTTCTAATATGACCCCAGCCCAGCATTCGTTTCTATAGTGAACCGAGTTGAGTTGAGTTGAATTGAGCGTTGAAATAAATTAACCCTTTCCACATGAATGTATCTCAACCATAAAAAAAAGAAATGTATAAAATGAATGAATTCGAATGAACGCATTTCATTTACTTTTTTTATTGTGAATTTTGTTTAATTTTTTAGTTTTGTCTCCTTTTCATTCATTCCACCCCCCATCTTGTTCTCTGACTAGTACATTGTATTCTTAATTAAAGTCCATTTCTACTAGTATTGATTTTATATTGTATTTTTGTTCGATTTCAATTTAACGCTGACCGGAAATTTCTTTTGAAATATTTAATTTTTTTTCATTTTGGTGTTTTTAACTTTCGAACTCAACTTAAACCATGAATTTTTCTCTTTTCCAAATCAAATTTTCTATTGCATTATATGTTTCGTTTTTGTTTTATTTTGGAGCTAACGAAAGTAATATTAATAATAGCTAAAGCGGCTTTTACGATTTTCCACATCATCGAACGTGCGTCAATAGGTAAAAGGTTTAAAGTTATTTACCCTGATTTTTGTTTTATTTTGCTTAAATCGGAATCAGGAGGATTTTGAATTTGAGTTTCAGTTTTTTTTTTTTGGGTTTAAAAGCCATGGAAAGGTCGAATATGGTCTGTCGGTTTGGGCGGTCTTACATATAACATAAATTAATCCTTGGAAAAGCTGAATTTGACTTTTGGCATTTATTGGTGTTTTGAATGTGAGAGCTGTTAATTTAAAAAAGAGTTTTTAAAAAAGGCAGATCAATGAATAAATAAACAAAGAGACGGTGGAAAAAGCAGACAGGGAGTTGGAGTTAAAAAGCAGGGTAAAATGAAAATTTGTTCATTGCTTTGATCGAAAATTGATTTTCCGTAGTGTAAATTAGATTGGTGAGTAAATAATTAATTAATGAACCAAGTTGTCAACTGGAATAAAAATCAAAAAGTGATGACGCCTGGATGATGATGTAAAGAATGCAAAAAACGAAAACATAGACAAAATAATAAGTATATTGGGAGGAATAAGTTTGAGTCGTTTTTAATAAAAAATTGGGAATTTATTCTGGAAAAGTGGTACAACTCTTCCCCATCTTTCAGACAGCAAAAATCCTCGTCTTTTGAGGCGATCCAATTATCAACCCAAATTTTTGGCTTTTTCGTAAGATATAAAATGCTGGTCGGACAGGCCATAAGACATCGAAATGTACGGTGAAGTGCTTCCAAAGTTACCTTGATGACTTTTACAACATATGGCCGATCGTGAAACATCACTTTGTCATGTTTTTTTGACATATTGGGGGCTCTTGAGCTTCACAGTTTCGGAACTTATGAATTAATTATTGCTGTTAATGCTCCTCTGAGATGATTTCATTAGACTTAATTAGTTCATAGTAGATAATCCCACCAGTTGGATAACATTAGCTTCTTGCCATAAATATTCACTTTGACAGTTGAAGTTATTGCAAAATACCTTTCTATTTTAGCCTTTGGAGCAGTTGTTGCATATTAAAAAAACACTGTTCGACGTCTTTAGGTTTGATTTTATAAGGAACCCAATTTGTGAATAATGTCTATGGCATCGAGATGGTTTGTAATCGCTTGTTGAGTCACTCCCAAGCTTTCAGCAATCTTTTCTTGAGTTTGGCATGAATACTGGTCCAATAACGCCATCAACTCAGCATTTTTATTTTACTGCCCTCCCTTCGCTTTAATTGTCGCTGCTGTCAAAACTGCTATTTTTAAAACACCGGAACCAGTTCGCACATGTTTTTATTGATGGAACACGTTCCGTCTCATGCTTTACACACAAATCAATCTATCAGCTGCACTTTTCTTGAAATTAAAAAAGTAAATTAAAAGTTCCCAAAAATGACTCTTATTCGGTTTAGAACAAAACATTTTCTCACGAAAAAAGTATTTAATGCTGATACAAAATCGCAAAATCTTTAAGATTATGATATTTCCAGATATTCAATTTTACGATATTTTATATTTACATGTGTAAATTTTAACTTTATTTTTTGGTGGGTCTATCTTTTATTAAACGGTGGAATCTTATTTATTCATTTGGAACTTCCTAAGAATCCATCATAAATTTCAAGTGAACGTTTCTGGAGAACTAAAATAATAAAAAAAAAAACAGAAGAACGTAAAAAATTATTATCAATAAAAGAAGGTTACTTAATCAACTGTTCAAAGTTTAGTGTAAGGATGATGATATTGTTATGGTTATTCTAGAAATCAAAATCATCTTTCACGGATAGAAAATCAGATTTGCCATCTCTAAAATCAAGTGATAACCAAAATTTCCGTTTCATAATTTTGCTTATTAGTAAAAGATCCAGATGAACACAATTTTTAAAACCTAAAGTGATAAAATGTATAGATTCAGAGGGATACTTAGACAGACTGTTGGACTGGTGCCAATTCGATTTTCATTCCATTTGTTGTTGTATTTTTCTTGCTAATAATAATCGTTTAGTTTTTCAAGTTTGTTCAAAATAGTATTAGCATATTATTGATGAAGAATCTCTAGAAGAGAAGCGTTCAATTCGATAATCGTATTCAGCCAAAACCAAGTTTCAATGCGGCTCAAGTGACAAAGAATAGACAACAGAAATATCTTCTTTATTTTTTTTTTTTTGCTTGCCAACTTACTTGCCCTCCAAATCACAATGTCTTCTTCCAATAAGGACCAGAGAGAAAGGTTTTGGACACCCCTGCTCTAGAAGACTCGTGTTTATTTTCTTCCTTTTATTAAAAATAAGATTTGCCATGAACAGTTGCTTCTAAATCAAATGATTTGAATTCCGTTTCCATGTTAACAAAAACGATTAGAGAATCCACTTCAGTACTAAAGACTTTTAAATGCCTTTGTATTTAGTACTAGTAATTTGTGTGTGCGTTAAAAAGTTTGTCGAAATTGCTTAGTAGTGTTGGTAAATGTTACAAAATGGTTATAAAAACTTAAAACTTGTGTACTTGTTCTCTTTAAATATTAGTACACAAAATAATGAAAAGTAAGGCACTTAAAATGAACTTGGTTGGAGACCTCAAGCACCGTTACACTTAATGATTATTAACAATATTCAAAACATATTCAAGTCATTCACAAATGTACGATGATGGGAGCATGCATCCATGCATTGAATTGAATTGCATTTGACTGTGTGGCATTGCATGGCATGGCATGGCATGGCTTGGTTTGGCATGACATGTTTCAAGTATCTACGGCGGCAATGATGATTATTAGATGCGGTTGCTACTTATTCTTATACATAGTAAAAGCATCGATATATGTATATGTGTGCGTGCATCTGTGGGTCTATTGTACACCTAAGGCATGACATGACTACATATGTAGGTATGTAGATGACTGTTGTTGTGAGTGACTAAGGCTAAATAATAATAATAATAATAATTGTAATTATGGCAACTTGGAAAAGCAACAAAAAGAGAAAAGCAATAATAACAACGATCATTTCCGCATGAACAACAATTGATTATGGTTACAGTTTTAAGTAGTCTCTTTATTTCTCTTGTTTTTGTTTTGTTTTATTAGACTTAACTCTCTGTATATTTCTGGTTTTTTACTATTGTATTGCATATTTTCCTATTGAATTGAAGTTTCGCTTAGTGTAATAACACGCGCAAGCAATTGGTTGACATTATTTTCATTTTTTATTGTAGTTGTTGTTATTTCTTTTCTTTAATATTATTATTATTATTATATTTCCATTATTATGGAACACTTGGTCTCAACAAAACTGAACACTGCAATCTGTGGCATGGCTCATGAATTGGACAAGTTCAATTATCTTAGAAAATAAATCAAGTTCTACCTTTTTTCTTCGTTTTACTTAAGCGAATGCCATGAACTGTTGACAAGTTGTGCCCTTTAGAGTTTTGTGGTGACTTATCAACTTTAGCATTAACTTGCTGCTTGCATGCTATCATCTTTCAACTACATTGAAAAATATTCTTGATAGAAAAGTAAGTAGTATTCATAAATATAAAGTATACGCCACATGTGTGTAGGTTGATAGGTATGCACATAGATCAACCTATCATCTGCTGTAACTCATTCAATGTCTTTGAGTTTACATATATGTACATAAGTGTAAGTATGTATGAGTTTGTACAATAAATAACTCATGCATTTATTTAGTGTTGCTTCTACACAGTTGTTGCTGTTTCTACTCTTGCCTTTGAGCAATTTTCTTTCACCGATAAAACTTCACCACCTTTAAGTAAAGGTCCATAGTCGTCCGTTGTCCATAGTCGTCCATTTCAACCATTTCAGTTGTTCCAACTATGAGAAGTATGCTATGCTTTGCTATACTGTAGTCCATCTGTCGGTGTTCGCATGTCCTTCACTTTATGGCGTCCTCCATTTCACTCTTCACTTCTTCGCTTCTTCTCATCATTTTCTCTGTGTGCACATATTTTTTGTATTTTTTTTCTTTATTGCACTCAAGTTTGTTTGTACTGCTAAAAGCGCTTCGGGACTTTTCCTGTGCTCTCAACACACACAGAGACACATGCTTACAACTTTATAGCACCTACCACCCACCCACCTCCTGCCAACTCTTGGCACCGCTTATTCGAGGAATCCGCTGGTATCCATACCTTCGTTATTCGCATTCTACTTCATGCCACTTGAAGTATCTTTGCGAAGAGTAGAAGCGGCAATGGCAGCAGCTGCAATGTTGCACCCGTAGGGTTTAATTGACTTTTTATGAGCGTCGAAATGGTTTTTACAACAACATACAATTACACCATCTACAAAAACAACAACAACAACAACAACACCAATAATAGTAAGAATAACGTTAAAACTACTTTTCTAGCTTTCAACACAACTAAAATTTAACTTAACTTGACTTTGATGGGAGCGCGTGTGAGTTGCAGTAGATTCATTCACACAGATACACTTATAAATATATCTGGATATCTAAGAGATTGTGCATATGTGCGAGTGTGTGTGTGTGTGTGTGTTGGCATTAGTGAGTGCTATTTGTTCGTTTTAATAATATTTTCCAGCATCGCGTTCTCATACGATGTCAGTTGTTAGTTGACAACAAATTGGAATTTTACTTATATTGAAGATTTGATTAAAAGATAAAACTTGAGTTTGATTTAGTTTGAGAATTTGGAAGAGAAGAAAACAGAAAAGGTATAGAAACTAAGTCAAATGAAACGAGTGCATTTATTTAGATAAGTTGTTAAGTTATTAAACATTAAGTAATGGATAATTGAATTAAATTTGATTGAAATTTATTAAGAGATCTAAATATTAAAACTGAAAGTATCTGCTAAGGATTTATTTGAGCAATTGAAACTTTAAACTTTTCATTAGTTATTTTTTCAGAATTTCATAATATTTTGTAACTACTTTTAGATTAGAGATTTATAGTCAAATACTTATATCTATGCCAAGTCTATGAAGGTATTTAGTACAATATCTGAAGTAATTGAATTTCCACTTAAAATTAATTTCGGTACGAGCCAGTGACTTTTGGTGCTTAAAACCTTTACTACACCAATCACACTAATGTGGCACAACCGACGACGACAGACATTGTCTCAAAAGCAGCTTCCCCTTCTCTTGTCAATTGGATCGTCTGCCATGCATCGTTGCACGTTGCTCGCGTTAAAGTTAATTGCGTGTCAACAATACATTACACCCACATACATAACACCCAAATACACCTACAATGTATACGAATAGCTCTGTCTGTCTGTCTGTATGTATAGAATGTTCCTCATTTCGCTTACAGCATTGCATTGTCCTTACTTCATCGTCCTTTGATTGTATTTCATTTTGAATGCGCTGATTTCGTTGATTTCGTTTACGATTACGATTTTGATTATGCGTTTGTGTCACTACTTGCTGACTGTAATTTGTATATACTAAAGGCCAGTTTCAGTTTTAGCTTTTGCCGCAGGGCTGGGCCATCTGAATCATCTCTCTGGGCCCTTGTGGCTGTGGCTGCTCTGCTATGGGCAGCATTTGACTATTAATTGCATGCAGCAAGCTATGCAAGTCATTTTCATGACAATTACATGCAGCAGCAACAACTACAATAACAATAACAACAAAAGGAGGAACATCATTCATTCCACTCACCCAGTCAGTCACCCAATCATCCACTCACCCAAACACCATTGCATTGAATCGCGTACGCTGTCCTTCGTTTTTGCATAATTACCAACGAAATGCGCAAAGCGATGCTCGCGACCAGGAAGACCAAGGACCAAGAGGCACAAAGGCATGATGACACTATGGAGTAGCTCGACATGGTAGCAAATGCTGACAAAACGCTTACGCAGGAATTTAAATGCTTAAGTGGTTGCCAAACAAAAGACTATTTGACTATATTTTGATACGCGGCGCGGCATTGTTGGTTGAAAGTGGAGAAGCGACGATTACTTTTAGCAGTAACATTTGAAATGGGCTGCTGTTTCCCACTACTGCTACAGCTTTTGGTTCTTTGGAAACTTTTGTCTGGTTACACTTAAATAGAGAGTCACTTGCACAATGAGCGCGGGAGGCTAGTGTCATGATCGTCCTCGAATATTTTGAGTCAGAATCTGTTGGTGCTGCCACCAGAGTGAGTTATTGTTCACAAGTTAGTCTTGCATATTACCAAACTGTGAGCAAAAGTTACGTCAATTCCAATTGGGATTATGTTGGAGTGGACTTGGTTTCGCCTTTGGTTTGAGTTTGAATTTGAGTTGTTGTTGCAGGCAGACAACAGTATCCTCTTACTCCTTGTGGTGGTGGGGTAATTAAAATGCTTAGAGAAGTAACAGTGCGTGACAAATCTTGCTTTTCACTTTTAACTTTAGACCAAGCCAAGTTGAGCGGAGTCCGGTGCTAGTTGAGCAATGATGATGATGATGATGATGATGATGATGATGCTAAGGATATTGAGGATATTGAAGACGTCGAAGATAGCGCAAAGTCAGTCGCGCAAACTATTTGCTTGCTTAGTGCTATTGTCAGTTAGCCACTCATTCATTGAGTCAGTCATTCTTTTAGTCATTTATTTAGTGATTGTTAAATACACAGAGAGAGGCTTAATTTAGTTATGGGTTGAGGAAATTCAGTAATGGTTTGTGGACAATTCAAGTTAGAGCTTTACGAGTATAAATTGGATAACTGAATAACATGAGGGCGCTCATCATGTTCCCTAATGATTGTTACCAAACTCAAGCTCAAGTTAAAATTCCAAGATGAATCGAGTTGAAGTGATGCACTGAAGTTAATAACTTCTGAATAAATTTCAGGCTGAACTGAGTGTGGACTATAAACAATAAAATACAATATATTTATGTATCTACTAGATTAGAGAGAAATTATATGAATGAACAAGACAATGAAAGTAGAGTAATGTTGCAAAAAAGAAGACGCGTCATTCATAAACAAACGACAGAACAACTGCAAGCGTCATTTTTAAGCAAAAAAAGAAAGAAAAGAAATCAAAAGAATATAAGAATTCAAATCAAGAAAAAGTAAAGATACCGAAAAGAAATTTATGTAAATTTAAACATTTGTTGGCAATTAGTGTATTTTCTTGTATGTGGTGATTTTTGACGTAGTCAAAAACAAAACAAAATAAAACAAAACATAAAAATCACTTCAAAAAGACAGCGGCAAGCGACGAAGCATGATTAAATGTGCAGCAAAATTGTTGTACTACATGCAAAGCAAAAGAAAGTCAACATCGCGCAGCTGTAATGAGTGGAGAGTGGCAAATAGCATGGCAAATGTCGTGGTATACTAGCAGCAGAAGCAGCAACAGCAGCATCAACATTGCAAGTATCTACCACATGCCAACACTTTGTACGTGGCATGCCACCGCCACAATGGGCCACTTGCCAGACTCACACACATATTCTTTCCTGGTCTTTGAGATCAGGGCCAGGTGGGGTTTTCATGTTGCAATGTGTGTATAGAACCCAAAATATGCGTGCCTGTGGACAAAACATGTCAGCAACTTGCCACAGTACCAGCAGCAGCAGCAGAATCAGCAGACAACAACAGCCAAAGTATATCAGGCTAGTTCAGGCCAGGCCATGCCATGCCATGCCATGCCAGGACAGACCAAACCAGATCAGACCACGCAGTTGTGGCACGTTCATCTTCCACTGACTTTTTAATTCATAACACAAAATCAAGAAGCAGCATCAGTAGAACAAGTAGAAGAAGAAGAACTTAATGAATGAGTGTATGAGTGAAGTGCACAGATTCCGGTCGGTTGGTGCTGGCAATTATAATTTTCATCTTGTGTTAAAAAATATTATTCAATTTGTTTCGTTGACGATGACAATGATGGCGATGGCTATGGCGATGATGACGAGTATGATTATGATTATGAATTTGACAACGACGACGACGACAACATTAAAATAACAAAAAAAAAAAAAAAAAAATTGAAAAAGAAAAATTTCTTAACATTATTTTCATATAATAATCTTTTCAAAATGACGAAGGTATTCATGTTATAATAAATATAATACTTGCAACATTTTGTGTGAACAACTAAAGAGAAACCTTCGACAATTGTAACAAAGTAACAAAATATTAAATACCTTTCTTTCCCTTCAGTTTGAAAGGAAAATATATATAAAATCATTATTTTTTTAACTGTAATTTATGTGGGGCGTTCATCTTCCAGTAATCGGAGAACTTTGATTTAACATATTTATGAAAGAAGTACAAGTACATGACTTGCTTTCATATTGGATCAATATAAAAAGGCACAAAAGTCAAATGTTTCTAGAAATGTTCATAATCATATGATTGATAGTTTAGGAGTTCAAGTTTATCAAACTTATTGAAGGATACCACAGATTTTACATAAAAGAGAGAAAGGCTTAGATCATTTTTGGATTTATTAAAACATGATCTAAAGAATTTAATGATGCCTTCATTACCGAGCTTCTTTTCATCTCATAGGCCATCCAGTACTGGAATACTGTTCGTGCGTCTGTTGGCTTCAATGCAAAAAAAAAATCAAGACCACATTGCAGAAGCAAATCCATTTTGCAATTAGTGTAGCATACGTTTGTCATACGAAGAACATTCATTGTTGGGATATCGCCAAATAACTCTAGGTTTTTGAGTCAACTTTGGTTGTGTGTCCCTAGTCACACCAATAGAAATTTCATTCGGTTAGATCATGGTAGGTGCACAACTAATATCACATCACATGATCCATTAATAATACGCGATATTATGTGTCAATTCAAACAATTTATATTATATCATCTCCCCTGAAATTTCACCCACCTTTATTAATGTTCTACTTCTCATCTGAATCTGGATGATTCAATCATTCATCTCTGTCCAAATGGCTGTGAATACGAACATATCTAGCAAATAAATTCCCCCAATGGGTCATAGATTGGAGCATATTAAACAATACTTCATAAGTTATAATGACGAGGTGACTAGCTCTCACTCTTCCTTAATACAATGCCTGGCTGCAGATGGCATCCAAAAGAGCGGGATCTTTCCATGAGTTTCTTATTTTTGTTGTACTTACCTAGTGCCAGACATGATGTTAAAACAAGGATATCTTCTTTATTTGCTCTTAAGGTAAGTGAGTTTAAGGTGTTGTCTCTCTTGATTAGATGCTTGACGTTGCTCTTTCGTTTCAAAATGGCGTCAGTCGTTAATAATGAATTTGAGCGAGCGGAAGCGCCAAAAATTGAATTGACGCGTTGTTGTCATCATCGCCATTGCCAGCCAACATGTTAAATTTTACTATGTATCGATGTTGACAGGCAATGATGACAGATTTTTGTATTACTCTGTGCGCTTCATAAAACTCATTTCCGGTTGTGGCGGGTGTTGTCGAGGGACGCTTGCGTGTTGCGTAACAGGATGCAAAGTCTGATAACGTGTCAAGAAACACGAGAGCGAGGGATAAAAACGTCCATAAAAAGTGATTAAAATTATAATTAAACTGACTAAAACTAATCGCACTCACACTTAATCGAATAGATATGAACAGGAGAGGACTAAGTCATACCAAATTAAGTTTGGGAACTCCTTTTTGTTTTTTTTTGCATGGGGTCATGATGCCCTTAAATGTATATATGTATGTATGTAATTTCATCTGCCTGTCTGTCGAGTTCACTTCATTGCTGGCTATAAATATGTAATACGTGACAAATACGTGCCGAACGCTTTATGTACTAAAGAGCACTAGGTAGAGTCCCCAAGTCAGTTATCACCGTTCAGATAGACCATTCAGTATGAAGGAAAGACAGACAGACAGACAGACAAAGGCCGATGTCTAAACACGTACAAATCCTTTGCGAGTGTGGCGCAAAAAATTGCAAGCAATAAAATTGTTCAAAAACTGCTACGAATGAATGAATCGATGAATGGACGAAACGAATCGAAACGCACTTGTTGATTGGCAGCAGCAACACAAAATAAAGGGAAGTAAAGAAATGGGATAAAATGATAAAAAGAACATACAAAGACAAGGATAGCCAGATTGACTGAGTGGCAGACATACAGAAAAGCAGCAAGCAGGTGGTAAATAGCGCCAGCGAAGTGGCAAGGATTGAAGTAGGATTCGAACATAAAATGAGCAAAAAGGAAACGGAAATTGAAAATCTGAAGATTTAGAGAGCGTGCAGATATACACAATCACACTCACTAACTGCCATGAATACTAAGGAATAAATCCACGTATGTATTCGTATAAAATTGCATTCATGAAAGGTGCTTTAGAGCAACCACTAACTCAATAGATAAAGACGGGCGAGCATCTGTGCTGGCACATGGATGCGATGCAACATTGGCGCCAATGACGGCATTGAATGGCAATTGAAAGAAAGCGGCACGTAATACCAGCAATTGTTGCATTCATAGATACACTCTTACTAACACACATACATACATATGTATTCAGATAGTTCTATCTAAACATATCTACATACAAGTACATACGTGCTGAGAGATACATACATAGATACATCTAAGGCGATCATATGTCTCTGGCTCTGAATTGAATTGGCTTGTTGGTGGTTGTGGTGTATGCTGTAACATTGATAAGAATTATACAACTGAATGACATAAAAAGACAAACAGACGGAGGATATAGATAGAAGATAGGCAAGACTTGACTTATGCCAGAAGGTCGTCGTTGTTGGTTGAATCAATATAACTCAACTCAAGTTAATTCGAATAGAATCGACGGCGATGTGATGTGAAGTTAGCGTCATCTTCATTTTCATTCTCAACGTCATTCTCATACTCATCGTCATTGTGATTGTCGTCTTCAACAGAAATGACGTTTGTCCTGCGACAAATTCATTTGTGCACGCAAATCCCTAAGCCTTGGTAACATTTGCGGAAATGACTTTTGCCTCGTAGGCGGCGTGGGCGTCACTGAAAGAGCGGATACAGTTGTCTCGACTCTCGATGCGTACTACATATGGGCTTGTGAGTGGATAAATTAAAGTTGCCATCTCGCAATCAGCGTGTGTATTCTAACACGACGGCAATAAAGCGAAAGAGGACGAAAGGACGAAAGACTCAAACTAGAACGCAGTCATACAAGTTTCCTGCTACTGACATAAGATTGATGTAGCATTCATTTGATGCGGATTAGTGTTTTATAGCTATACTTCAACGCTACACATGCTACATAGGTACACAGAGAGGAAGGAGAGAAGAGAAGAGAACAGATGAGAGTAGGTAGTGTCAAAGAGGGCGTTATTTCACCTGGTAGAGGCATACACAGCTTAAGCTATATTGAATTCATTTGGGTTTGGTTTGGGTGCTCTTCGCTGCACTGGGCTGGACTGGGTAGATTCAAGTTATTGATTGAATGAACACAGTTTAGTTAGATGGGATTCACCTGCCGACATTGGGTTGGCAAATTCAATTGCTTTTTACCACTAGCGAAATTAATGTAGCCCCCTTAAAAACATTCATGAAGCCTTTTTGCGCAGCTGAGCGTACCAACAACCAACAATAACAACACCAACAACACCAGTTCGACTGATGATGATAATGAGATTGAAGGGAAAAAAGGAGTCTATTACCACAACACTTACTATTTGAATATTTCAGCAACTCATTTAGTGGCTTCATATGCATTAAGCAAGTGGTGAAACAAAGTGTGGCTCAGGCCCAGGTAGAAGCAGGACGACTAAGTGTTAGCTTTATGCCATTAGAGAGTAGGGAGCACTAGAAACGGCAGAGGTCGCAGCGGCATCTTTCACTTTGAAATTAATTAATTTTGACAAAGCGTCGAGCTGCGCAAAAACCATTTTTCCCACAATCTACAAGCAAGTGAGCAAGCACATAGGTAATATGGGACACTCGTAGCCTCCTTCGATATTCAGTGGCAAAATATAAATTGTGTGCGCCTCAAGTTGGGGCTTGACTTGGTTTGGTTTGGTTTGGCTTGGCTTGGCTTGGCTTGGCTTGGCTTGGCTAAAAGTAAATGGCGTGAGTATAATTACTTGCACACCTGTCGACAGTTGTGCTGCTGCTGCTTCTGTCCCTGCCCCCGCACCTGCTCCAGAAATGAAGACCAAGTAAGAACAATTCCATTACAACTTCAATACAGTTAAAGAATCATCACGAGCAGTTGCTCAGAGAGGTGGAAAAGTAGGAAGATCTGGTCGAGCATTTCACTTTCAGTATTTGTAATAATTGCTGCGTTCCACGAAGTACAAAATGAAGCACGACAGGAGCAAGGACTCAAGTGTAAAAACAGCTACATCTTTGTATTTGTGAGCTTGTATGTGTGAAAGGAAAATTTATGCGCGTCTGTAGCTAGTGTACCACATGAACTCAACACACTAAACGCAGCAGTAGCACCAACACTTGATAAATGACCTATGAACACCTTTCCGCTGTAGCCTCCTGATATTGTTATGTTGGGGTAACTAGGGACTGGAAGCTGTTACCAATACAGCTTCTACTACTGTACACTTGTCCACTTCAGTGGGTATGAGTTTAGTGAGTGAGTGGTTGAGTGAAGCCTCGCCTCACTAGCCATATAAATTGAAAGCTATTTATCATATGTACGTACGTACGTACTACTTCTTCGTTAACTAAACTAAGACTGAGGTTTTGTACATGCTACCAAAACTCATACATACTCATACATACTCGTACATACACATACATACACATACATGCTCATATTCATTTATTCATTTATTGCGCACCATTTGCTTTGCTTTGCTTGGCACCCTCTGGCTTCATTTGGAACTTAAATTGGAACTTAAACTTGTGCAATTTCAATTTTATATTTCTTTACATTTTTGTATTTTTTTTTTGTTTTATATGCTTAAAATTTGTTATTTTCTAAACATAATTTGAGAAGTTAATATTTAATGCAATGTTGTGGAAAATTGCAAAAATATAACAATAACAAAACATGTATACATTTTTGGCATAGACTGTTTGTTGTATAGTAATAGAGAGGAGACACTGTGAGTGTCTACAGTCAGCACAAGTTTATTAGCCTCCCATGTGAGTGATAAAAATGCAAGTAGAAACCACTTCGTTCACATAATCATGTAGATTTTAATGGGATTTCGTTTCGTTGGATTTTGTTTCTTTGGATGCATTCCAAGGTCATGTAGCGAAGCTCCTATTAAAGATGTAGCCCAACGCATTAGGCTAACAAAAGTATAATGGATTCTCCAACTGTTGTTGGCCAAAAACAACCAAAACAGCCCAGACCAGCCGAAATTTGTCGAGAGTCGAGTCACATTGAGTTGAGCTGCGTCGATTTACGGCTGTAAACTCTAATTAGCGATAAAGACTTCTAATATTTGCCCCACTTGAGAGAAGTGAGTTAAGTCAAACCCATGAAAATAAAGGGAACCACGAAGAAGGAATGAGAGAAATTGAGTATACTACTGTACTTGCCAAATTGTGCGCCAATTTTAAATTGTTGTTCTATAAAACAAAAGCTGTTGTTGGCAACTAGAAAATGTAATTTGTTTTGTTTTTCATTAAAAAATATAAAAAAAAAAATATCATCATCATCATCATCATAGTCTTCCTCGTCGTGGAGTAAAGAACTTGGCAAGAGTGCAATAATGCGAGTGATCGGCGGCATCAATTGGGAGTATGAAAGAGTTGAATATCATAGAATAAAATCAAAGAACAACATCCAAAGTCACACACCCACGCATTTTGCTTTATACCAAAAATACTACAAAATAAAATGTGTGCATTAATTACAAAAAAGGTGCTTTTGGTTTTTATGATCTTCATCTCTCCCTCCCTATAGTTTAGTAAGATACTTGGTATAGTTGTGATGATGATGATAATGATGATGATGATGATGTGGATGTGGATGATTATATTGTAATGCCACTGGCTGCACAACATTGTTTGTATATTTTATTTGGCAATAATTTTCGTAGTCATACACAAAAAGATACTAGCAACAAATAGGAGAAACCATCAACATCATCATCATCATCATCAACAACAACAACAACAACAACGGCAGTCATAAAATTTCAGTAGGAGAACTCTAAGCTCTGTGGAACTCTGAATTTTGTGTGTGTTGCTAGAAGATTGTGTGTTTCTTTTTTTTTTTTTGTTTTTGGTCATCGTCCAAAGACCATAAAACGCTAACGTTATGCTATTTTGACCACAAAATGATTCATTAGTGCTTTGCGACACTCAATCTGACTGGATCGTTGGCTCACTAACTCCCTGGCTCACTGGATGTCTCTAGTTTAATGGGTTTGGTATTTGTACTTGAATGTGAATGTGTTATTTGTTGTTGCTGCCACGTGCTGATGCAACAAAATGCATCAAAGCAAAGAGAAAATACATACGTATATCGAAGTACGAGGAAGCAGATTGAATGGAATAGAATTTTGTTAAGCTGTACAGATTATTTCTAATTGATGCTATTGATTGATTTTGTATTAGATTCACAGAGAAATCACTTTAAAAGTTTTGAAATTAGTTAGGATTTTCCTTGAATTTTTAATGTGCAAATATGAGATTCGAAAAATATCTTTTGTATTTGTTAAATGTTTGTGTGCATTGTCTTTAAGAGCTTTAAGTTAGTAAGCGTATCATTTTCCGAAAA
This sequence comes from Amiota minor, assembly GCA_037043295.1. Taxonomy (NCBI): domain Eukaryota; kingdom Metazoa; phylum Arthropoda; class Insecta; order Diptera; family Drosophilidae; genus Amiota; species Amiota minor. Next base: position 1,126,604 of record JBAMAW010002805.1, read on the forward strand.
TAAAACAGTATATTTCACCCAAATTGTTTAAAAAAGCTGTAAATCGATTTGTGAAAAACACTATTTTCCGCAGTATAAATTTTATTTAATGAAAATCAACAAAGAATGCATATTAAAAAAATTAATTTTATTTCCATTATTCGAGTCGTCTTCGTTCGTTGGTTTCAATTTCAATTGCAAAAAGTTTTGGCGATTTCATTTTTCAAATTTTGATGTTCGAATGCAAAGCTGATTGAATACTGTTTGCAATTAAAGGCCTGTTGCCACATAAAACAGAAACAATTCCAGATTACAGTACGGAAATGTACTGAAATGTATTGAAATCTGGTTCTGGTTCTGTTCCTGATGTATGTTATGTTGTTTACGTGTCATAATCTGTTTCTGTTTTATGTGGTAAAAGGCATGGAATCCAGCACTTTCACCAAACACAGACGTGCCAACTTTCAATCATGAGATTATTAAAATTTTTCATTAAAACATTGAAATAATCATGTTCTATGCATTTCTTAAACAAATTTAAAACATCATAGATTTATTTTGATTTTTTTCACTCAATTGAATTAAACACAAATTTGAATCTTTGAAAATGTTAAATCTTAAATGTGAGCAGGTTGTTGATCCAGCATTGGTTGATTTGGACTGCTTGCTTGATTTTGTAAAAGAGATTTATGTAGCATGGAAATTTATACTTAAACCAACTAAAATTTTGATTTTTTTAAATGCAGATACTTTTTCCCTTTCTTAAAGTAGTATTTTATGAAAAAAGCAGTAACAGTATAATATTGTGAGAAACAGTAGAGATACAAGCATTAATTATTAAGAAAATCTTTCGGGTTTATCAGTAAATCTCGTATGGTTTATGTTATTCGAAGCATTAATTTATCAAATGGCAAAAGATCTTATCATCTCCATGAATTCTGATTCAAAAGAAATTAAAATTTTGGGTCCAGGAGCTTATTTAATGATTTATTCCTTTAACTTTATTGAGCATTATTTCTGAAAATAGTTCGAAAATAGTAATATTCAGTATAAGTGAAGTCAGGTGAAAAGTAAAATTTCCCTTTAAAGTACATCCAGCATTTCCTTGACGACACTTGCTCTTGTCATTGAGCTTAATCAACTTGTACCATTTTCTTTTAAATTCAGGACCTTTTTCTCTTACTGCATAAATAAGGATACCTTGATAGAGTTAAAAAATGATATAACAGTTATTACTTCATTATAAAGGTTAATGTAAAATTGCTTTACAAACAAATTATTCTCCTTCTCAGATTACCTTAACAAAAAATTACCCACCTCTCCTATATTAATGTAATTATCTTTTGGTTGTTTTCTTAGAAATCTCATCAGGTCTAATTAATACAAGCTTTGAAATTATTTGGCTATTGAGGGGATCTGTTAGTTTAAAGAGATAATGATTTGGTAATTAAATATCCTCGTAAATAACAATTAATTTAGCTATTCAGTCCCTAATTTGAATTAAATTGTATAGAAAATTATTACGACTACAATAAAATAAACCACATCTTATTCATCTTTGAAAGAACCGTTGAGAATTTCGAAGTTAAGAACAACATAAAAATTTGCTTAAAAACCTCATAAAATGAATTATCAACTAATTTAAATAAAATAAACTTATCAAATCAAGTTATTTTCCACACATACACACACACACACACACACAGATATTAACCTGATAAACTATGTATTTACTATACCCACACACCAATATATTACTTCATAATAGAATACATAATGGCAAAAAAGGCAGGAAAGTAGAAAGGAACAAAACCAAGAAATCAAGTCTCAATGAGTAAGATTTCAAACTCATTTCCAACATTATTGAATTTTACGCATTGCCTACCTTATTTTTTTTTTCTTTTAAACCCTGCTTTATGTACTTTTTTTTCCTTTCCTTTCCTTTCATTTTTTTCTCACTTCCTGCCAAGTGCGCCTTTGGTCATTTCCGTTGACCCCTCAGGTCTGCACATACGAACGAACCAATGCTCTAACCTAGCATGATGATGACTTTGCAATACAAAAGAACTTAAGAACTAAAAAAAAGTCGAAAAAGAAAAGAATAAAAAATGGAATTGAATAGAATAGAAGAAAATTTCAATATTCTCACACAATTGAAGGAAATTTATTTCACTTTTAGCTGGTGAGGAATTGGTGAGGGAAACTTGTAAGAAGAACCATGAACAGATAACAGGAGTGGGAGGAGAAGAAGAATAGAAAAAAAAACAATGAAATTGATACTTTTTAAATAAGTTGCTGCCGGTCAAAATGCGCACACCAAGTGCCATGTGGCCTGGGACATGGGGGCATCAATGGCAATGAAGAAGAAGAATCTACTAAAAAAAAAAAAAAAAGTATGAGAGAAGAAAAGTATTTGAAGGCAATAAAACACATGAAAGTGCTTCCAGTTTCAGTTCACTTTCAGTTCAGTTTAGTTCGGTTGAGTTCAGCAGCTCAGCAGCTAAGTTGAGTTCAGTTACTCTGGCAGTAGCAGAAGCAGTCGCAGGATACAGGATAAGGCGTGCTACGTGCTCGGCATGCGTAAGCGTTTTTTTCTGCCTTTTCTAAACTTCACTTTCTTTCTTCTTGTGTGTTTTTTTTTTTTCTTTTTGTTGGGTTTTCATTTGCTTGCTTTGCTTACAAAACACAACATAATGCAGTTCCTTATTAGAATAGCTCGCTCAATGTGTATGTGTGCGAGTGAGTGTGTATTTGTATAGCATCAACATCAACATGAACATCAATGTGCTAATGAAGTATGGTTGCTTTCTCCATGAGAGGGAGGAAGGAGCGAGGGAGTATGATGGGCGTTGTTGAGTTTGAGTCATGGCATTTGGACAATTGAAAAAAAAAAAAAAAAAAATGATTATTTGTTTAACTAATACCGCGCAAAGTGGCCCTGAATGGTCACCCTAAGTTTACCCCTACTATGCCTATTGCCATGAACTTGGCTCATTCACTCATAAATAACAACAGTAAATTGTTTCTCATATTTTTCAATGTGTTTTTATTCTTATTTCCGTTTCTTTAATATTTTTTTTTGTGTTCATGTATTTCTTTTATTTATAACAAATTTTGAGCAAGCAAGTGCCCCATTATATTCAATATATGGAGGAATGGAAGAAAGTGAATGAGTTCAGAAAACAAATAACATTCGAATTTTGATTTGTAGACTTTGGAACTTATGTTGCGCCTTGATGTTTTCTTATGCAAATTAGCAGATGTCAGGCTCTTGGCTCTTTTGATTCCAACTTCATCGGCATTTGCTGAGCTGAGTCTTGACCAGCAATTCAACTTTGAGATCATGGCTTTGGCGCCTCATTATGCGTAAACTTATTGTACGTGACTTGTCTTGAGTGACTTGACTTGAGTTGTGTGACTTGGATCTATGGTATCCATGACTATGCCATCCCATCGTGTGTGTTTGTGTGTCCTTTCTCTTTTGTTGTTTCCACTTTTCGGACGCAAATCAGCTTTTGCACATTTTTGTTTACAATTTCGATTTTGGACAATTTGTCACATTGAAGGAAAGTCGACTTATGTGTGGCTTGTTAGTAGTTGTTTGCTTATTTATGCTTCAGCTTACGACTCGATTGGTCTAAGGATATTGGACATACATAGGACGACATAGTTTCATGGAGCAAATGTTGTTACGAAGCATCAACGAACTATTGTACACATATGGATCGATAGGTGGATAAATGGAATTGTTGGATGGAATGCTTGGACGGATGTATGGATGGATTAACACTTGACTAAACAATACTTCGAGTCCTAAGCACAAACAACAATCACTTGTAACAACACCTGTTAATGAGAATGTAGACGAGTATGTGGTATATCGCAACAGCATTGACACTTGTGGCGTTGATTTGTACTTCAATAAGTCATTGTTGTTATTATTATGTCGTTCTTGTTATTGTTGTTGTTGTTGTTGGTGATTTTGTACTTTGGATAAGTGTCAATTTGTTGTTACCCAAACTACACTCACTTGCAACCTTTGGAAGCCGCATAAACTCATGGTGGTAAATGGTTGAATATGCATGTGTGTTGTATGTGTATCCTTCTTTATGTTTGTAGTTGTATTTGAGTTTATGTCCTTTTACACTGAGAAGAAGCCACTAATGAGGTTGCCACCTGCCGCGCTTTGTTCCATTGCCACTGTCACAGTCACTGCCAATCATCAGCAACCATCCAGCAACTGCTGCTTCTGTTGTTCCTGCGTGTAAACAGTTTCAAATTGCTTCGTAATTAGTCGCGCATAAAATTTTGTTTCTAAAAACTTTTAAGCTCGTTTTAACTTAAACTAAAAAAAAAAAAAAAAAACCAGAGAGCGAATGAACGAAATGTTTGGTATCAAGCTTAAGTTGGTTTTATAAGTATATACTTATTTTACCTCCACACAATAGTTTTGTTGTTTTTAATTATTTTAAACCATGTGTTTACTATTACAGTTTGTCATATATAGTAGTAAAGATTTAAATTTAGTTGGTTTAACAGAAACCACCCACTATGTATGAGAAAATCACTTTCAGACAAATTTAAACTGATTAAACTTTAATGAATATTACATATTTCAGTCAAAAGTTTTTGTTATCTCATTTTATGATGATAGATTTAAATAAGAAATATTTCAGAGGAATAGGTCCATTTATTTGAAACTATACCAACCTTAACTCAGCTTTCCATTTAAAGTTTTATTAAAGACAAACACGGAGAATCAAATCGAAATAATACAAAATGATTCACAGATCAGATCAAGTCGATTTATAAGGTGGAAGACACTTCATTCTTTGAAATTTCTACGTTTACTTGAAGCAACAGCCAAGACACCTTTATATTGTAGTTGACATTTTAGAAGCATAGTCAAGCTTCCTTAACACGAACTTCTGTTGCTGATGATACAGTGGTTCTCTGCTCTGGGCTGACTCGCCAAAAAAGTCGAGTAACAGCGAGAAAATTCTATACAATTTTTAATCCACTCTTACTATCAAATAGTAGAATCTTCAAAGAGGCATTGAAGCATTCAGGGCAAATAAGAAATATGAAACCACATTTGTGAACTGCACCAATCATGTAGCAAAACCATGGGATATGCCATAGATGGCAGTAATCAGACATTAACCAAATGATTAAAAAAGTTTCGGTACTAATTTTGATGTTAAGTAAATAATTTCTTATTTTTAAAGTTCTTCGCAAGTCGAATTTTTTTGATTATTCTAGTGAGTCGAGCTATGACAGTATAATGATTTTAGATCTAATAAATATTCAAATATTTTAGCAAAACTTTTTGTAGCGTAGCTCTTTTTTGTGCGTTACAGCATGACTGAAATTTCAAAAAATGATACTAAAAATAGAATCGTCAGATTTTTTTTTTCCTATGGGTTAGGATAATGGACTGGCAAACAGATAGCATAGAGTTCGAATCCTGCTTTGGAAATATATTTTTATTTTTATATTGAAAATAATTGTTTTTTATTACAATGGAGCTATTTAGGCAAAAATAATTAAAATGTCTGCGTGGTGCAGTGGGTGGACGGTAGGACTGGCAAGCCGAGGGCATGGGGTTCGAATCCTGCATTGGGAATTTTAATTTTTTTAACTTTTACTTAATTCTGTCTTAATAGAATTCTCATTCTATCATTAATGCAGTCATGAGCGAAAACATCCTGGTCCTCACGAGTATGCATTAGCAGTAAAAATGCCATATTTTACTACTCAGTGAGACGTGGATATTGGAACGATCAAGAGTTTCATGTTCCGAATTTCGATTGCATTGTAAAATACAAAAGACCAGATGTTCGTGCTGGAGGAGTAGCAAATTGTAAAAATCACAGTTATATAATCAGCATTGTCACACCAAGTATGTTCATGGTTTCCTTTTTTTTTTTTTGAATACCAATTTGAACCATCCAAGTGCATTCTTTAGTTTTTATATATGAAAGTGACTGAATCAAATCATTCTTAGATACTTATATTCTTTAATGGACTATTTTCTACTTCTTGGAATAAGTGTATGAAGTTATTGGCTGGCTTGAATAAGATCTACAGTTCTTATCAGTTAATATTATAAGTATTGTACAAACTTTTTCTCTATGTTTTTGTTATATTCTTATTTTTATATTCAACAAAATTTGAATATGTATTTTTTTTTTATTATGTTTTATTTTATTAATTTTCCTATCTTAAAACATTATTTACGCTTTAGAGATTTTTAAAGCTTTTAATGTCGAAAAACGTACTTCCATTATTAATTTGGGTGTTTTTTTTTCTTTTACCCCTTTTTTTCTTTTCCTGTGTTTCAACTATTCATCGTCTCCTTCTTTAGTTCGTTTTAGCCCCATAATCACTTATCACCACCCCTCAACTAGCCAACGCCATTTTAATGAGACCGAGGAACTTTTTTGAAGTGGTTTAATTTCAACCATTCGTCGGTTTTTTTTTTTCTTTTGTAAACTCTGCCTCATTCTTTAGCCCCACACCCTAATTATTATTGTTACTTATTAATTATAATAGAATTTGAAGCAAAGATTTTTTTCCCTATTTCTGTTGGTTTATTTTATTTTTTTTTTGTTTTGGTATCGCAAGCGGTTGCCCGTCAACATCAGAATCAACATCTTAACAAACATCATCATTATGAACATCATATGCCATAATTAAAAGTCATTTGAGCCGTTTAAAAAAGAAACCAAACTAAACCAAAGTAAAGGAAACTGAGACCCAAACCCAAATCTTTTAAATTGAATCGACACGACACCATCTTTGGTCCATGATGCTACCAAAAGAAACTTTTATTAGACTTTAACTCATTTTGCAAACAAAAACAAAATATCAAACTGAAAAGGGATTTTCAAATCTTGCTCAGCTAGTTTAAGCGTACCACGTAGTAATGGATTCAATTATAAAGTTGAAATCCAAGGCGGCTTTGCCTGTTCGCTTGAATTCCTCTTCGCCCATGCACGTTCCTCAATTCCTTTGTTCGTCCTCTGAAACGATATCCTTCGTGTGCTGGTACCCATTTGCTTGAGCATCACCGATGATGAGAATGGTGGTGATGGTAATGGTGATGGCGATGTTGGTTTTGGCTTGGCGTGACCAATCCAAGTGGAAGTGATTCGCATAAATTCACAATAATTTATAAGGCAAAATCCAAAGGTTGCGTCACACGCAAACTTACATCCATAGTTATATACACAATTGGACTTGGTTCTTGGATATAAACTCATGCTTACACAAATCATGACTCAGGTCCATACTTCATTTCCTGATGCTGCTGTGTGCCACGTGAAACTGACGACAGGCAGACAGTAAAACAACAACAAAGTTTGTGCGTAGAGGGCAATGTACAACAACTATGATGACGAACCCTTTAACCCTAAAGGCTAAAACATTGCTTCATCTTCATCTGACACTCTTCACTTCACTTTACTACTGTTTAGCTCGGTTCAATTTTATTCATTCTACTTCGTTGCATGTGCAAAAACAAACTTTGCATTTCCCATTCTCATTTAAATCAATTGATCCGTGTGCGTGGACATCATTTGGGGCAACCAGAAGGCTATGAAGAATTCTTTCGTTCATCCAATCATTCGATCAGCCCCAAATGGCCTTTTCTTGACCCTTTTTTTGTCTCTAATATTTTTTCTTCACTGTATACTTTCGAAATTCGAATGATGACTCCTTTTACTCTTCGTATTCTTCATCGTGGCAGAACTCTGGTGTCGTTTTGTTGTTTTTTAAGTTGATTGCTGGCATTTAGAATTCGTTCCAATTGGGTTTTGTGGGCGTTTTGAATTGGCATCTTTTAGCTGGACATTAGCATCCTTTAAACCTTATGCTTGGTTATTTATAGGTAGCGATGAGTAGAAGAGGGCGCTCAGTTGAATAGCTCACTTGAAAGAAAGTTTACTTTTGTTCAATCTTTTGTCTTTGCTTTTTCGTGCAAGGAAGCAAATAAACAAAAAAAAAAATAAAAAAAAGAAAAGAAAACTTTTTCTAGGCTTTTGTCCTTGTTCGTCTAAAGATGTAAAAGCTTTCCCTTTTATCTTCACTTGCCTTATTTTATAATACTAAGCTTCTGCAGCATCTTTTTCTTTTCTTTTAGTTTTTACAAATTTTCAATTTTGATTTTTCGACTTTGTGTTCTTTTCTGTCTTGGTTTTCACCTTTTCTCCACGCTTGTGAGTCTTTTGTCTATTATTAGTTTGCTTATTGATTGGTGCTTGCTGTTTTTGTTTTTGTTATTTGTATTGTTCTTATTGCCCTCAAGTATTTGAAAACTAATTTCCAACAAAAACTTTATGAGAACGAGAGAAAGAAGGAAAGGAAAGAAAAAATGAGGTAAGAAAAGTATTTGTCTTAAAGCATTTTGCAATCAAATATGTTGAGCAAACACTTTCGACTACTTTGACTAAATCTCAGTTATCAATATTTGATAAATAGGAAAATCTCTCTGCACATGGATAATGGCATCCAAACATAAATGGATGGCATCTAACTAAAAAATAAAGGAAAGGTAAGGACGAATGACGATGATGACGATGACGACGACGCATGTAAACAACTTTTGTCTAAATATTATTATTCCGGCTTAGAGTGGCAGCCAGAACAAATCAGACAGAAGAAGAGTTTGCGAAGTAGAAGTTTGGAATTTTGAAGAAATTAAAAAAAAAAGCATAGCATACAGTAAGGGGCATTGCATGCATAACCTGGGGATGGCATAGAAAATTCCAACAAAGCGCGCAAATTTTACAAAAGCAACGTGATGTGAACATTATTCTACCGTGGTATTCTCCTTTCTCTAAGGATCCACACAGACACATACTTATAAGCATAAGTTCTCACAAAAGTAAAGTACTTCGTTGCGTTTTGTGGGTTTCGAAGGACAACAACGATGATGATGGTGATTGTAATGCTGAAGATGATAATGATGATGATGCTGATGTTGTTGATGATGATGCTGATGATGATGTCAAGGTATGTGTGGGGGCGCCTGGAAAAGTTTTTAAGACTTGCTTGACCGACCTTTGTCAAAAGTTAGTACAGAATGAAAAATGATGCTCAGGAGTAGAGTCGAGATCAGTTACGCAAACAAAAAGTGCCAACAGAGCAAGGCAAGGCAAGGCATAGTAGCATGGCACGACAAGCAATACAACAAGAACTTAGCATAAGTAGGCAAAATAGCAAAATTGTTGTACAACAATTGATTAAAATCCTTTTTGTTTCGTTTCGCTTCATTTTCTTTATTTTTTGTCATACAAAAGAAGCAAAGAAAGAATGAAACCTTTTTTCTTTTTATTTTTATTTAAGGTTTTGTTTGTGTCATTGTGTGTGTGTGTGTGTGAAACAATAACAAACATAAATTTATGGTTTCTACTATGCTTTTGACAACACACCCATCCACCAAAACTTAACAAGCATCATTCTTCTTAACCTTCAGACTCTTACCAAATTCGCGCCTTATGCTGCACGTGTTACGGAATATGTTTGGCCTAAGGGGGCCATTTATGGGGTTAATATGCCTATAACCGCATTTAGACTTTACTATTCTATTCTATTCTATTTTGTTCTGTTCTATTCTATTTTGCTATTATATTGTTTTTGGTTTTGTTTTGTTTTGTTTGGCATACATACATATAACATATACATGCGTATCCTGTATACATGGATAAATATTGTTGTATCCTTATAAATAATTTCACTAAATGGATTTGAAGCTTAATGTGTTACTTAAGCATATGAGGAATGTAAATGTGTTTATGCTACTTATATCTCAGAATTTGTACATATATGTATCTTTGTGTAGTTGTGTGTGTGTATGATAAGCATTTATTATTTCTACTTACATGCTCATTTATACTTTGTTTAGCTTCAGGTCTTTTGTATCCTTTTGCTCTCTTTTCTCTCCTTTGTGTGCTAAATATAAAATTAATTATTTGCAAAATTTATTTCCATCTTTAATTGCAATTATTTGTTCGAAAATTATTATTATGACTGATGGTGATTATGATGCTGATAATGATGATGATGATGATTATAATAACTATGAATCAATGTGAAAATTGGCTGACTTTGATTGTGACGTCTTGTTTTGATTTGACTTGATTTGTTTCAATACATTTTGAGTTGATGGAACACGACTTGACTTCTAGCAATTTGGCTTTTGGCTTTTGACTCTTCACAGTCTTCATTCACATCCTTTATTCATTCTTTCATTCATTCATTCATTTAATATTTGATAGAAATTTATGTCGTTGTTGTTACTGCCATTGAAATAAAATGCTTGTGGTGAACATTTTAATTAAATTCAAGTTATTTTTATTCATATAAATTTTATTATCAATATTTTTATTTTCATTTTTCCCTTCTGCTGTTGTTCTTGTTGTAAATGAAATGGGTTTATTGGCTGTTGTTGTGTGCGTGTGCGTGTGTGTTTTGTTATGTTTTGTTGTGTTGCTTGCTCTATTGGCAATTGACGCCACAAAATTGCAACAGTCAAGTGGCATTTAAATGTACAAACACAGATACATTCATACACTCACAGATTGTAGAGAAAATGGTTGAATAAACATTCATATAAAATGCAAAAATAAAGTTGGCATCTGTCGCTCATTGTGGCTTTTATTTGAATTGAAGTGAGATTTTTACACTCAACGAAATGGCAACACTGGGAATACTAACTACAATATTTCTATTCTATTTTAGTTTGGTTTGAGTTTAGTTGAATTGAGTTGAACTGAACTGAACTGAACTGAACTGAACAGAGTTAAGTTGCCAAAGTCGACGAAGTTTTGATTAGTTAGAAGACCCAAGAATGTGTGTTAGTTAAATAAAATGGTCACAAATTCAAAAAAAAAAAAAAAAAAAAGAAGAAGGAGAAGGAGAAGGAGAAGGAGAAGGGAATCAAAGAATCCATATCAAATTTATATCATAAAAAGATGGAGATTATATAAAAAGCTTAACAATATTCACATTTTCTCATAGTTGATATAGTTGCAAAATAATAATAAAAGAAATTTTTCATTACACTAATATTAGTAATAAATTACAGTAGGAAATAAAGTAAGAAGTATTTACTAGGAAAACTGCTGTAACAAATTGTGATTTTAGTTAAAAATTGTATGATTTTCTTAACTTAGTTCAAAGTTTTCACTATAAATATAATATAATATAAATCTTTGTAAATCATTCATAAAATTATGACAATTGAAAAGTTACTGAGATACTTATTTGCAGTAAATGGCTTTGCTCTAAACAATTTAAGAAAGGTAATCTTAAGAAGCTTATAATTGCAATATGATATTCAAGTTGTTGATGCTTTTGTTTCATGAAATAATAATAGTTTTGACTTTATAAATTTACAAAGATTTGAGTTCTAAGAAAATTCAATACATAATTCCAATTCTAATTCCAATCATCTTGCATTCACTCATTTGTATTTAATCATATAAGATTGTCAAATGTTTGTGCGCATTTGGTTATTGACACTTAACTTTAGGAGTTTAAAGAAAAGTCTTTGTCAATCTATTGAGATTCATGTTTGCATGAATAGTTTTAAAACTAAATTTTATATCAATAAAGACAAGAAAGCAACTTGGCTTTGATTTTGTAACGTAATGTCAAGTTAATTGTTTCATGTAAATGGATTTTTCAATACAAAAAGATTCTTTTCTTAAAATTTGTAAAGTTAAAAGATATGATAGAAGAATTCTAAATGGAAATTCGCATAATAAACTAGTGGTAATGGTAATATATTAAATTATTTTATCATTTTAAATTGTGCTACCGTTTTTTCTTGATATGAAATCCCATATTTTATGTTGGCATGAAACAACTAAATTGATATCACTACAAAATATTTCAAGTGCATTTCGACACATTTCCGCTAACACTTTCACTACACAAACACAAACATACTTACTAGTACACACAGACACACACATGACTTTGGTAGGCCGCCAACCAAACCAAACCAAGTCAAGCCAAGCCAAGCCAAGCCATTTACTCTATGCAAAGTCAACAAATAATATTGTAATATAATAGTAGCAACAAAACAACAAATAGTCAGAGTCAGTTTACTACAATACTAGTAAGTTTTTCATTTTAACCCCTTCAGCCTTCTCAGTCAATTCCCATTCATTTAGTCTGTCAGTCCGACCGTCAGTCAGTTGGACTGTTTGTTGGTTCGTTGGTTGGTTGCTCGCCAGTTGCTGTTATTATTTATGGTACCAAAACTGTCATAAGCAAACAAATTGTTTTTTATTGTTCATAATTATTGTGCATACTTATGTAAATCACGCGACAACAGCAACTTGCTGCAAGTCCTTTTTTTTTGTTCTGTCCTGCCATTGCGTGCCTGCCACATACTCAGATCCATCCAACCATGCTATGCCAACCATGAGGGAGCGCCTTCTACTCCTCTTTGTACTCCTCTATACTCTCTCCCTCTTTTCTCATCTATTTCCTTTACTCTCACCCTCTTTGTATTCTGGTGTTTTTTCTTAGTTGCTTGCAACATCAGTTCGTGCGTTCAGCAAGCATTTGCAAGCCGTGCATGATGCATAGCGTGCGTGCCACACGCTGTCGCCCACTTAGTTTTTCGCGCTTTTCTCGGTTTTTGTAATATATATGTATATGCGAATGAACTATAGTTTATTGTTGTTGCTGTTGTTGCTGTTGTTAGTTTTGTTGGGATTCTTAGGGTTTAGTGTCAGCGCCGCGCTCTTCTATGCATGACATTGCTATTCTTATTGGTATTCTAGCATATGACGACAATGCGCAACTAGTGGTTTTTTTATTTTTTTTTTGTGGGGATGTGGGGAATACTCGCTTATCTATATAGCATATGTATACCAAAAATTGTTTGTTTTATTGAATTTTTATTGTAGTTTAGATTTATGACGTGCTTTGGTGGCTTCTTCTTTCACGTCACATATTCTATGGTGGTGGAGTGGTGGTACAAAGTGGATTAGTATTATGAAGTAAAGAAGTAATGGGATGAGGCAGGTAGCTGCTATGATTCTTTATGGCTTTTGGCCTTTTCGCCACGTACTTATCCACGAACATTGCTAGCTTTCTTTCCCCCTTTTCTATTGTTTGAGTAAGTGGCATCATAGTCAGTCAGTCAGACAGTCACTTAGTTTCTGTCTGGTTATAACTTTATATGTATGCGCATAACTTTACGTGCCTAAGTATATTACTTTACGAGTATATGGTTCCAGTGCTAGTATGTTTTGTACAATAATATTGTGTATCAAAGAAACAAACGACGTCATATCTTGATTAGCTCTTAAAACCGCAGACAACAGCTGCAATGAAGTGTATGCACGGGTTCACTTCTCAATTCTCTTCTTCATGTTTTCAATTGCGTGTACGCCATGCCTCCACCGACTGACTAAGGGGCTAAGGGACTAAGGGTTGCTCTTCATTTGGTTTCCTTTGGATTGGTTTAGTTGAAATTGTGTGTGATGAAGTGCCTTTTGCCTTCAACTCCTCCATTTATTTTGCTATGCCTTCGGGTCTGATGTTGTGATTTTTATGATGTCAACAGAACATATTTTGTTATATGACTTGATGGTTTGGCTAACGAAGTCAGGTTAACTGGCAGAATGTTTGTATAAATTATGCTTACCTTCTTTTTGACTGCTATTAAAATGAAAACGCACATAACAAAAACAAAAAAAGAAAAAAAAAAAAAAAACCAAAGAAGAGAATAACAATTTTTATTATAATTTTTTATGTCTTAACTTGACTTGCTTTTTTTCTCCTCCACTCAATCTTGACTTATGTTCTCACTTGGTTTTTTAATTTTTATATATTTACAGAGAGCCTGCGTGATTACTTTGGCAGATTTGGTGATATTTCAGAGGCTATGGTTATGAAGGATCCAACGACGCGAAGGTCGAGGTAAGTGTAGATGGTGATGATGGTGATGTGCTTTGCCTCCTAAAAATATAATTTCATTATTTTCTAACTGCGAACAAACATTTATAATTGATGCTATAAATTGCAAATGTGCCCAATCGTGTTTTTACTCTCCCCTCTTTTCTAACAGATTTCACTTATTGCCACACTCACACACGCACGCACACACACATCCATTGAAATTTAAACAAGTAAATGAAATGAAACAGCTTCATTATGTGTAGCAGACACTCAGGCGGCATTGAATGTTCAATTCAATACGATTGAAGTCTATTCGATTCTTTTCGTCTCTACTCATCTCATTGTATCGAACAGAACAGAACAGAACTGAATTGAATTGAATCGAGTCAAATTTGAACGCGTTGCACATCAATTTCGAAATTTGAAATGTCTGGTTAACCGCTAATTGTTTTTCATTTTCATTGATTTTATGTATATTTTTGTTGCATTTTATATTTAACAACATCGTTTATACTTACTACTACTGTACCCAAAAACTCACTCACAATGTTTATCCTTTTTGTGTACATACTCGTATATGGTACAATATTTGATTTGATTTGTGTAAACATCTTTATGTAATGAAAAAATTGAGAAAATTATTTTGTGTATTCTTTTAATTGATAGAGTTTCTCGAGATCCATTGTATGTCCATTTCAAAACTTGAACTATTCTTCTAAGGCAGTACTATTGTTCTGTTATCCTCAAACTAATGGTTAAGATACATTTATCAGCTTTATCCGGGAAGAGCAACACATATTTGACTGATTTAAAGTGACTTGTAAACGGATTGATCCAAATAGAATCTAGTAGTGTATTGCCTTGGTATTGTTGATGCTGTGTGTATTCTGACAAAGCAGAAGTCGTTTTGTCAATCTTTAAATTATTGATTTGAATTAAATGAAAATCAATAACAAACTGATTTTTGGAAATGGGCTCTCTTAGTGTTGTTTTCTATGTGTGCCAGGTTCATTTGCTTGTGATGATGATGTCTTATCTATGGTCATAGGTATATGCAAACTAAGTAGTATTTTGAAGTCATAAAAATGTGAAAAGGTGGGACATAGGCGTCAATGTTGAGAAGCCTACACACATCACATTCACGTTAATCCACATTTCATACAGAGGGATGTCATAAACAGAGATTTCATACCAAGGAGCGTCTATGTGAAGTGTTTGGGGCTGACCCTTGACAGGCAGCTTACCTGACAATTCCAGATCAAAGTCAAAAGGAAATAATTGTATGTGCAGTTTCTAAGAATGAGTTGGTAATGTCACTCAGAAATTAAAATTGAATCTTCGTATTGTAATAAGTTGTTACTGTCTAAGTCCATACTTAAGGCGAAGTGGCTGTATGGAATACAGTTTTCAGGCACTGCTCCCAACTCAAATTTGGAAATTCTTACATTTACAATTACAATTCAAATTGCTGCGAAGGATTGTCGGTGCTCCTTGGTATGTCAGAAACTAAATCGTTCGCTGAGACTTGAAGATTCCAATTAAGAGGGTCAATCAACAAGTACTTAGCCTCACCGCCCGATGGCGCTGCTATTACAAAAGAGTGTCTCCGGTGTGTACCAGTGAATCCAAGTTTCGTCGACGGTCACGAAACAACGCAAGAACACAAAACACAAAATAGCGCCAAACACACCAGAGACGAATCACGGAACGATATTGCTCTTTTTCCATTTTTTTAAAAATGACCGACACGCTCGCTTCCAAAGACTATCAAAACAAAACTAATGAAGGGAATTGACTGCAACTTTGACAGTAGTAGGCTACTAAAAGAATGTACTGCACAATGGTAACACTCTAATGTAATAGCATCGCCATCGTATCTCTCGTTCTGCTTCCCGGATCAGTGATTCGCTGATAAATTAAATTAATAACATGTGACTTTCTTTTCCTTTACTTAAGTTCGCCCACGATCGTCTTTTGATAGAATGGTTGCAAATAAATAAAAGATGAAAAAACTTCTACAAGTTAACAACTTTATTTTAATTCTTTCCAAAGATTTGTTATGATTTAAGATTATGATCTTTGATTGATGAAGTACTATTCTAATTTTCATTCTCCCATGACTATTGCCATTTAATTGTTGTTAAAGAAATTTATTTTAATTTTTGGTTTGTAAACCTTTTTTGAAATCTCAATCAATTCCATTTATAGTCAACATTATTGATTACAGTAGACATTTTGAGTTAAATTTTTACCTCATTTGCTACACATTTTATCTCTTGGCATATTCAAGCAATCAATCAAAACTTTTAGTTAGTTTTTCCCATCATCATTTTTAATGTGAATCCTTTGTTACTAATTTCTCTATTTCCTTAATTTATGCTATCAATAAGCATCTCATTTCTGCTTGTTTAAATTATTTTAGTCATCATCAGGCAGACCTTGTGGAACAAATTTTATAATTATAGGGTGGTGATATGTGTAAAATTTCTATGAATTCCAGCTAGCCATGGTGACCTATATCCAAAGTCTAATCCATGAAGACCATAACAATGACACATCAAATTCTTCTCCATAATAGTCATTATGATTATTTTATATTATTCTTATGTTGTAGTACATCCTGCATATGTTGGTATGTTAATCCATTGGGATGCATACGCATATTTTTGGTTTGCATTTTTGTTGGTTTTGGTTTCTTTTTGTGTTTTTTTGTGTTCTTGGTAAAATAAGCCGCGACGTTGTATAAACTTTTGTCATTTGTTGCGGTTACGTATAACTTTAGTACAATACAAGTACAACATTGGTTACTGTTGTTGTTGTTGTTGTTGTTATTGTTGATATCGAAATGATGTTTATGGGTGTTTTTGTTGCTGGTTGGCTGTTGTCGTTGTTGTCGTTGTTGTCATTGTATCTCCCTTAGCTTGCTATTATCATCGTCTGAACTTATTTGCTGAGTTAATGTAAATTGGCTATTTCAGTAAATTGGTTCGTTGCATTGATTAAATTGTATTTAAAATGATATAATTATTAAATTAAAAAACATTGCATAATCATGTGCATGTCTGTTTACTATTATTAATAAGCATGGATGCATTTGTATTTTTTTTTATTAAAAATCATAAAAAAATTAAGTCAATAATGCAAATTGAGAGTGTTAAATTGTTAAAAGTTTGAAAGGAATTTAAATGAGTTGCAGTGAGCTCAGCTTTAAGCGATTATGTGAGATCAAAATGAAGAGGAATGGGAATGGGAATGGGAATGGGAATGAGAATGAGAATGAGAATAATATAGTAGGAAAAAGAAAAAGG
Source organism: Amiota minor (assembly GCA_037043295.1). Taxonomy (NCBI): domain Eukaryota; kingdom Metazoa; phylum Arthropoda; class Insecta; order Diptera; family Drosophilidae; genus Amiota; species Amiota minor. The sequence continues at coordinate 1,143,814 of JBAMAW010002805.1, forward strand.
GTTTTGGTTTTGGTTTTGGTTTTGAAATTGAAGGTAAATCAATCGATTGTGATTAAATTCGATTACAAAAGGTAAATCGAAAATGTAAACAAAGCGATAACCTTTTTTTTCTTCCTGACTGATTTCTTTTCATTTTGTTATTCATAGTTATTTTGTTGTTATGTTACGTAAAACAAACACACATAGATTAACCATGTGTATGTTATGTGATTGTATGTGGGCGTGTGTGTGTGTGTTAAAGTTATGCGGGTGTTTTATAGTAGTAGAAGAAACAAAAGTATGCGTATGAGGGTACAAATTGTTGCAGCATCGGCAGCAGCATTAGTTATTGTTTATGAGGCAAAACAATACCTGCAGCTATTGTAAATTTTGTTGTAAACAAAGAAATTAGGTATGTGAGTGTGTGTGTGTGTGTGTGTTTGTATCTGTGTATGGATGCGTGTGACAAGCAACAACTACATATAACAGCAATAATAAAAGTCAATAAAATGAAAGAGATTGAAAAAAAGGAATGGAAAAAGGTATTGTATAGAATATACAATTCAGAACATACAGAAATATTCGTATAAATAAATAAAGTAAAGTAATAAATGGCGAACAAATTCGATTTATGCGAACATAATAACAACAACAGCAACAACAACAATAATAACAAAAAATATAATAAAAATAGCAAAAGCAACATCAATAAACAGAAATGTTAAAATTTTTACTTAATTGCTGTTCAACAAGAAAACTTGAGGCTATAAAAAGGGGTGCGTGCACCCACTCTCATCATCAACATCAACATCATCATCATCATCATCATCGTCATCATTATCATCATCATCATCTCCTTTTAATAATAACAAAAACACAAACACTACTTAACTTTAACTTAGCCTCAGCAACATTCATTCAAATAATCATTCATATACTTTGTAAAGGTATATGTTTCTTTGTATCTGTATCTGTGTGTATGTATGTATGTATGTACCTATGTTTGTGACGGCATATTTATGAGGTGTATAAAATGCCTTGAGGGCCATGCTTTTGTTATTGTTGTTAATGTTGTTGTTGTGGGGGAGTTGGCGGTGCACATTAACATAATTTATATTTCAATAACAGAAAAAAGAAAAATAAAAGAAGGCAAAATTATGGAAAAAAGAAAATGGTATTAAAAAGTTGGTTAAAAAGTTGGTTGGTGCGATAAGATGGATATTGTTTACAATTGGTTTGGTTAAGCTATGAATATGCGCTTATTGAGATTAATGATGAGCTTGTTTATTGTAGTTTGATCATTTGAAATGAGCTGCAAAAAAGTTTGTACATATTCATAAACTTATAATCTGTAGAATGACAGAGATAATACAAATGGAAACGAATGTAATATTATGATATTTTTGCTATCTAAGAATCCAATTAGTTTTATGAATATTTTTAAATGAGACTTTCTCTCACAGTAATTTTGAACAAACAATTCTAGATTGTTTTCTATATTCCATTGCTTTCCATTCTTTAATATTTTCTTGAAAAGAAAATGTACATAGCTGATTAAAATAATAGATACACACAGAATTTTCGGAATTGTTAAAGTGCCTACATACAGAGAATCGATTCATGAGTTGGTTTAAATGTATTAGGGAAAATAAATATGTGAGAGTGATGACAACGGCATTGATTCTCGGCTTGAACATTAAACAAAATTTAATAATATTAGCAATTAACATACGATTATTGCCTCCAAGGGAGATCAAATAAAGCATCTTGTATCTCAGCTATTGTACAGTAAACTGATCGCCAATTGATTGACATAATTTTCTAATCTGTTGTTGCTGTGTTGCTTTCATTTTTCTATAACGTGATCTATTCAAGTGAGCCTTCTGTCTTAATGTACTTCGTCATGTTATAGATATCTTGAACGATACGCATACTTGGGCAACCTCCACTTTTCATGTGAAGATTTCTTGGAACTCATTATACTCTTTACGGAAGTGAATAGTATTATAAGTTTGTCACCTCCCATACAAACCACCCATTTGAATACTACAATGAAACATTCACTGTGTCGCGTGAAGATTATTTCATCTTCGGCTTAGTCAAAGATAATCTTCTTTCTAGTTTTTATATTCCATTTCGTTTGTATTATTGTCTGCAATTTCCATGACAACCTATCACTACTTGAATTGAAAACAGATGAATGATTGAATCGTGTGTAGGCTAAGCGTGAATCCACACATACACAACAGACTTATGAATCATGATTCACCGTGAGTATGTAGTATTATAGTTGTGTCAGTTTTGGATCGAAAGTTTTTGTAAGCTAAGTCGAAGTGTTCTTCATTTAGAACTAAAACCTTTTGAAGAAGGATCACATAATCTTTCTAGATTAGTTGAAACCTTCACTGCTCACCTGAGGAACTACGAAAAGGGGGAAAATCTTTGTAATATTTTTGAAAAAAAAGTAATCAATCTGTTTAGTTTGTGTAAAATGGTTTAAACTAAACCTAGAAAAAGAAATCAGTGGTAGACTATTCTAAACGAAATATAAGGTTTGGCCAGCGTATTGTAATTCTGTCGATCATCATCAAAGAAGATTTTAGTATAAATCCGAGTTGTTGTAAGTGCTCCTACAGTTTATCGACGTTTACAGCATGCCAATCATCTAGGCCCGCATTACTAGAACAGTTCCTTTGATAAAGAAAAAAGTTGTATTTGTCAATGAGATTAAAATTCCATTGGGCACGACGTAGTTGGGAACCTTTACTATTGAAGAAGTTTAAGATTTTTTTTAAAGTTCTTTGTGTATCTACTCATTTGATCTGATGGCATATCTTTGACAGTATGAATGGCTACATTTCTCCTAATTCGAAACGTGTGTTTTCTAGAGTGCAGTAGGCTTATGACCTAAAACAAAGTGGAGCCTTGTTGCTATATCTCATGTGACCTTAAAAGTTTCAGCCTCTATCCAGGAACAGTTCAAAGTGTTTCTTATTTGTACTGTAATTTCTAGCCTGTAAGACAAAAAAAAAAAAAGAAAAAAGAAGCTTGTTAGGCAGTGAACTGTGCCCAAGAAGTGTCCTTCTTTTGAATGTAAGTGAGACAAGCTTTCGCTCGATATGACCCAGTCCAATCTTATGTTAATCAGGGTCATCACTAGGCATTTAGCAGAAATGGTTTTACTATGTCAATTTTACTCACCTTGTACTTTTTATTTGAAGCCAATAAAGTCAAGCGCTAAGTGAAATGAACAACAACAAGATTTGTGTTTTAAGCAATTATTTCAAGCCTAAGTAAGCGCTAAGTAATAAATGAACAACAATCAAGATTTGTGTTTAACTTATTGCACTAAGCAATTTTTTCAAGTAATTTAATCTTCATACAGAAATACAAAATGAAATCACACTCCATGATTGGGTATTGATATTTGTTAGTGCTGCTGCTCATTTTTTACCAATAGGAGGGAATCCAAGTAAAAAAGGCGGTGCTGTCATTTGCTATTTAGATTGTTGTTTCTGTTAATGTTACAGTACCTTCTCTCATTCCCAATCTATCTTTCGTTTTATAGTGTTTTTTGTTTTATGGTTGTTGTTGCCATTGTTGTTATATTGTCATTCTTCATTGCAAGCAGTACAAGTCGCTCATGTTTCTTAGTTACTTCAAAAGTCACTAGTCCCAAGCTTACCATCACCATCCATGATTATTCCTATCACACACACACACACAACAACAACATTCTAGATACTTTGATAGTATAAACATACAAAAAAAAGAATAAAAAATGAACAAAAAATCGCTTACAACTTTTGCTAGAATATTTTTTTTCAATAGTTTTTTTTTTTTATTTCTTTTCTTTTTTTTGTTGTTATTTACTATTTTTTTTTTGTTTTATTGTTTGTTATTTTCTTTTCTATTTTATTTTCTTGTATTTTGTTGTTATTGTTATTGTCATTTTCATTTTGTGTCTTGTTGTTGTTTATATTTATATTTTCAAATTTATTTGCAAGTTTTCTAATTTGTACTTCACTTCATTTTATTGTAATATACAATCTCATTTGCCAACGCCATTATTCTTTTGCCAGACACAACCGACACCAACACCAACAGCAATACAACACCTACAACAATAACATACGACATAACTACAAGATTCATACAGTGTAGCAGTTAAAGAACAAGTAAAATATCTATGATGATACTAAAGGATGCAGTATCTTTTTGGTTGCGCTTGTGCTCTTGTTTATTCAAACGAGATGCGATGCTGCGACGCATCGCGTGTCACTCGTTTACTTTGCTCGATTTCATCTTACTGTAGTTAGTTTGTTATTGTTGTTGTTGCTGTATGCTTGGATTTTGTCTCGCACCTTCTCAGGAATTCTGTTTACATTTATTACTTTGCGCAAGTTTAAGTGAAAAATTTCCATAAACATTCTTTTAAGCGACATAAAGTTTTTATTAAATTTTGCTAGAAAATCCCTGACACGATGATATCAGTACAGAGACATAGAAATACTAATACAAAGGGCAAAGAGGAAAAGGGAAAAAGATACTAAATGTATTGTATCTTATACATAGATGCAAGTGAGCAATAGAGCAGTAGCAACAACAACAGCAACAACAACAACAACAACAACATCAAGATGAAGAACTAGTATTATACGAAATAAAGTAGTTGGGGTTGAGGTTGGTTGTTTGGTTGCTTGTTTGGTTGGTTTGGTCGGTAAAAGAAACGCAACAAATGGTGTTTTGGTATTTGTACTTTATTGTTTTTGTAGTTGTTTTGGTGATTGTTGTTGCAACCACATTTCCCTTATGATGCAACAACAATATTAAACTAAACTGAACTGAACTTAGAAATAAATATATGCAATGCATGTGTGCGGATGTTGCAAGTCCTGTAAATCGCTTCAAAGTGTATGACTTCATAAAATTTTTTTTTTTTACATAACAGCAAGGACATTAGTAGAGGACGACAATGAAACAATGTTACCAGATCTAAGGAACTTTGCGTGTATAGAATATGAAGATACATTGATACCTAGCCATATGAAAGAAAGAAAGAATGGGGAAAGGGAAGAGGAAAGAGTTCTTTACCAAAAAAAAAGGAAACAAAATAAAATACGCAAAGGGAACAACACTCAATGTTATTGTTTTGTGCCAAACAACAAGAATTAAGCTACAACAGGAGACATACAGATACAAACTGATACACAGATACACGTACATGCACACGCAAATACACATGTGTATATGACATTAGACAAATTCAATTAAAAAGATATATTGGTATGTATGTATGTAGTACGAACAGAGTATGTGTGTGTGGGTTAAGCCTCTTTGTGTCTCTGCCAGTCTCTTGTTTATCTCATACTTCTCCTTACCTGGACTAATTCTACTAGAACCAACCAAGTAACCAACCAACCAACAGCTGCTACACAAAAAGCTACATGCTTTTTTATACTTACCATCTTCATTCTCCTTCAACCAGACAAGCATTTTTTACATCTTCTTCTGAGAAGACTTTCTTTTTTGTTTTTTCATTTCATTTTCTTATAGATGTGAAGATTGTAGATACTTTCGTTCTTTCTATGTACTTGTATGTAGGTTCGTCCTTCTTCTTTGTGCCTGTCAACGTTCATATTTATGAAAATAACTCGCGCACGTTTAAATGTTCTTACATCTTTCATTGCTTTACTTACTTACTCAGATATGGTATTTCGTACTTACGTTCATTCCTTCATTCGGTTGTTCGTTCGTTCCTTTGTTTGTTTGGCCTTTCGTTCGAATTTGCTTCCTTCATGGTTTGCTCATTGCTCATACGCAGCGTTGTCTCCTTGCTTAAGTACTGAAGACACTGAAGCACATCCCAGACAGCTCATAAAACGCTTAATTACAGCGCGTGAAAAACGTAGTAACAGCAACAACATTAAAATGAAATGTCAGAAGAACTGGAAGTGGAATTGTAAGAATAAGGAACGAACAAAGGATGGAGGGAAAAAATCTCAAGTAGCGGTATTTAACGAAAGTATGAAAGAAAGAATGAATGAATGAATGAAAACAAAGTGAGCACACAAGCACATGCACCATACAATAAAAATGATGGCATCAAATGAGTTGAGTTAAGCTGGGCTTAGTATGAAGAGCGATAGTGGAATGAGAAAAGTAAGTAAATAAACTGGTGTTACTTAGAGGGTAAAGTGTTTAAGGAAATGTTATAAGACAGAGAGAGAGAGAGAGAGAGAGAGAGAGAGGTAAAATATTATATGTTGTTGGAAAAAAAGAAGTAAAGTTCTATTGTCAGAATTGCGAGTATCAGAAGTTCGAGGACACATGAAACTTTGGTTTTAAGCATTCTTTCTTTTTTCGAGTGTTTTCGAAATGCTTGACTTGACTAACTCTGACTCTGACTCTGACTAAGAGAGAGAGAGAGAGATTTAAGGTAGCTGAGACAGACGGATAAACATTCATCCATCTGTTCAAATTTAACTCAAATGAACAAAGTACTCACAACATTGTTGCAAAGTTGTAAAATTCTCATGAATGCGTGGCGTTGTTATTTCGTTTGCTAAAATTTTTATTTACAATTTTTTAACGAAATGTTAAATTTATCACATGTCGTCAGGTTTTGTAATTGGATTTTTTGTTTTCTTTTCTCGTAAGCGTTTTAGTACAATATTTTGCAGAATAAAGGCTTAAATTGGTGCGCAAGGTGCAAAGATAACCAAGGAAAGATGAATGTCAAAACAAACAATAACTTTTAAAGAATTTCAACACTTATAAATTCTTTTGTGCTTGATAATTAGAAATTCTTTCCATCTAAAAAGTTTGTTTCCTATCTAACGTAACAAGTTTTCGTAACTTTCTTTATTAAAGTAGACTATAATTAAATGTAACTTTGTGTGAAAAATACTCACTCTACTTTAGCTTAAGCTTGGTTGCAAAAGTAAACACAATGTTGATACAATTTTTTTAATAATGCTGTTTCTTTTTATTGAGTAGCCAAAAAAGTTCTAGTTCTATAAATTATTCTATTTGTTTTTGTGAAGCATTTCCATGGCACATAAAGCAAGTAACTTAAGCAGTTCTATCGGATCTTATGAAGCTTTAGAAACATCAAACTCATCGTCTTTGAAGTGACTTAGTCAAAATTTGTAATTGCTTTAGAATATAGCGACATTTGTTTTATGAATAGCGGTACACCGTTATCTCGTAGTTCATGTACGAGTATATTGCAATAACCTATGAGTTTCTTACAATTTTTTAGTGAATAGTTAACTTTTTTAATACAAATTTTATTGGCGACACAGCGTTACATTCACATGAGCAAAAATACAAAGAAGAATTGCAATCCTTCTTTACACATCTTGGTCTGAATCCCCGCTTCTATTGTTCATAGAGTCTCCTTCCATTCCCACTTATCTATGGTTTTTCCATTGCTGTAAAGACCTGGTAAATTTTCATCATAATCTATGCAGGATCTTTTCAAACTCGCTATCATTCTTATGGTATTTTGTCGTTCTTCTTCCTTGCTTTCTCCTTATTCTCCACCAGCGACACTCATTCCAGCAACACGGTGTGCAGCACATTGCCAGCACTTAACAAACGTTACGATTTGTCGTTACAGTGTGTTTTAGCCTTTGCCAATTATATTGTCAGGCCAAGCTTGTGGCCCTGTTTAATAATATTTATTCTGTCGTTTCGAGCAGCAGTCAAGTTTTGTTAGATAAGGTTACACATGCCGCTCGCAAGTACGCGCCATTTCACTCAACAGTCTTCCGGTCCATTGTGATGCCTGTTTTTCCCCTTCCCATGGAGAGTGGAGAAGGATAGGGGTAATCCAAGGATTAAAAATAGGCTAGATTAGTTGGTGCAAGAAGAGCCCCTTTTAAAAAACTAACCCGAAGAATTCACTACGGGACCCAGGTCTCACAGTGGAACATTCGCCACTTTAGCCCAAATCCTCAAAGAAAGGTTTCGTAAGAAAGCTGGTTTGTTTAACTAGAAAGGCATGGTAGTCATACAAGTGGTGTGGAATGCTTTCTGATTCTTCCTCATATTGACAGCTACGACAGAAGTCTTGGTGTGGCACGTGCAACCTTTCGCCCATCAGTCCAATTGTGCAGTGCCCAGTTAAAACTCCCGTGATCATTCGAATCCTTTTTTTGTTAAAGTGTAGAAGATCGGATGTCCACTTTAGCTGATAGCGAGGGCAGAGTGTTCTAGCAACAGTGCAGCCAGACTCATTTGCCCACTTCCTTCCTGAGAGCTCTTTGATTCCCGATTCCAGTTCTAAAAGAATAAATATATATTTAAATCATTTATTGTAAAGAAGTTCAGTATTCTTAGTTTCATTTATGCAAATTAGAAATCAAGTGAAATATATGGTAATTAAGTAAAAGTTTTTAGGCACAAGCATGGAACCCCGGAACAGTGCCATCGAATTGTCCACGTGATTACTGATGCTTTGGAGCGGAGGAATTACTGCACTGCTGTATTTCTTGATGTGCAACAAGCATTTGACAGAGTCTGACATATAGAACTGGTCTATATAATCAAAAATCTGCTACCAGCGCCATTTTACTTACTTTTTAAGTTATTTTTGTGTTATCGACATTTTTATGTCCAACATAAAGATGAGAAATATGATGTAACTGTTGTCAACTAAGCAGATGTAACAGTGTTACTGGCTTCAAGAAATACTTCTTTAAAAGCAGCAGAATGCCAACCATTTACACTCAATCAATACAACATCATAAAAGGCAACATCGTTATATATTTAGGCATTCAATTTGACACAAGGCTCATATGGCGTTTACATTTTGAAATAAAAAGGAAGCAACTTAATATAAAAAACAAAAAAGAATGCATTGGTTAGATGTTAAATAATCACAACAAAGTTTGCAAAGTAAATTTCTTTCATATCAAGGCTACATTAAAACCGGTCTGGACATATAGAAAAGAGCTTGGGGTCACTACCAGTCGCTGAAATATAAGAATACTGCAACGATATCAATAAAAAATATGAATAAAGATCCGCAAATGCCAGTATTAACTGCCAAGTCAATACTTAAAATAACTAAGAGTTCATGTAAATCCATCAACGATATTTCTACTTGAGGAAACTAATGGAATCAGAAGGATTAAGAAACTTATTTAAAGGTTGAGTAAAACAGAAAGTGTGATATTTATGTAATGTGATAAATGTAATATAATTTATCTTAAGTTTGTTGGAATTTAATTGATTCTTTTATATGATTAAACTTGGTTAATTTACTGACAGTTTTCCACGTTAAGAAAACAGATTGTAAATAAATATTGTATTAACTAAAGAAAATAATACAAATATATTTAAAGTTTCTCTTATATTTCTTCTGTCATCATATCACAAACCACTTAATAATACCTTCAATTGCTACACTTAATTTCTAACAAACTCCAACTTAAGGACACTTTAAAATCTTTTGTTTGAAAAGAACTTTAACTTTTACTTTAATTTTCCACATTCTCTTTCCCCATTTTAAAGAAAAAGGAAAAGGGAAAGACAATGAAAACCTTTAAATAATGCGTAACTCATTAAACATGCCACAATCTTTTAATAACTCACACAGTCATTTATTCATTCATTTATTCTTCATATGCACATAACAACACACTCATACTGTCACTCAGATACCGATACAGATACTGCTTATACTAATGCATAAATTTCGCACATGCTACCGATAAAGACCTTTTTCCAATGCTGCTGCTGCCGCTTGCCCATTCTTCTCCTCTTAAAAACAAACAGAAATGAAAACATTTCAACGGAAAGTGTAAAGCGGATAACAAAAATAAAACCGAACAAACAAAAAATTGACCAATTTTGATTGGCTAAAGATACAAAAAGAGGAAAAGTACAATTCACACACATACTCACACACATGTACATATAAAGATACAATATAGAAAAGCAAAAGCGAAAGCCAAAAGATAAAGGGCAACCAATTTTGAATGCTGTGCCCCTTTCATGTTAATTTCATGAATTCGTTTATTTTTCGATGAATTTTTTTCATTGTTTTTGTTTTTATTTTTGTTGTTTTTGTTGTTTTTTGATTTTATTTTGTTGTTGTTGTTGTTGTTGTTTATGATGTACATAGTTGTGATTTTGGCCGCCTCCAATCCTCTTCCATTGTATGAGTATCTTTATCTATCACATTTCCTGCTGGCTTTCACTCGTTTATTGGGCTGCTGCGGCTGTCGTTGATGTTACATTTTTCATCATTAATTATGCCAAACGATGAAGACCATTAGGGACACGTTCACATTGTTGTTTCTATTGTTGTACTCAGTATTCAGTATTCAGCGTCATTATCAGGCAGATACTTTCATTGTTGTTGCTTATGTTATGTGTTGTTCTCGCTGAGTTGTCAGAAACACTCGATGTCATGTGGAAAAGTACAAACGAATGTCGCATATAAAAACTCTGATGCCTGATGATTCTTTTTGTTGCTTGTTTCTTGTTGCAATTATGTAAAAAAAAAGAAGAGAAAAAAAAAGCACAAAATGTGAAAACAAATGATAAATTTAAAATTTGTTCTACTTGTGGTCCCTGTCGACTATCCCCTCCACAGTTTCACTACTGCCTACGACTTACTATGTAGCATAAAAAAGTCTGAAAAGCAATAAAGCAAATTATAAAATAAAGTTACCTTTGAACCAGATGCTGACAAGCAGCATACATAAACATGACAACAATATCAGGTGGAATGGTCTAGTGAAGATGGCTACGAGTATGAAGGCAATTGTCCATTGCTTTTGAATCGGAAATGGCCATAAAGATTTGCTAACAACGAAACTAAATATAATGTCGTCCTGACTAACGATGGCTGAGCAGGTAAATGCTTAAATCGGCATTAAAGTCTCTAGAGGGCGAATTGTCTTGTTTCTCGACTGCTTTTGGTCCCATAAAAACATAACAAATGGTAGACATAATGTGTGTTCTTAAACTGTCACTAAATCGATAAATTTTAATAATGGGCAGCCATTTAAATATCTTTTTTCTTCGTTTTCTTTTCTCACTTTTTTTCTTTAATCATTCATTTTTTTTTTTTTTTTTTTGCAATATTTCTATCTTAGCTTTCAGCACGAAGGGTTTCTTTCGTTCTCGTTGTATAAATATAAACCTATCCAAAGTCGTAAGGCTTTGGATGACTTGGCTTTAAGTGAATGAGTGTGGTTGAATTGCATGGATTAATAAAATTGCGTTGTCGTCTTCATCGTCATCGTCATCCTCATCATCTGCATCATCAATATGTTGTCATAATATAGATAAGATAAACATGGGCAAAATATCTTAGTAGTAAAAGAAGCAGCAGCAGCAGCAGCAGAGGCAGAAGTAGTGGTAGTGGTAGTAAAAGTAAAAGTAGGCACAGGAAGTTACTGTTATTGTACTACAGTTCTTACAAGGACACAATCTTTCTTAGCTGCGTGTCAACGCTTATTTATATTTTATTATTCTAAGAAAGGAAAAAACATACTAAAGGAGTGAGAGTGAATGAGATTCTTTAAGTCGGACATGGTGAATTGAGGAGCTCATCAACAGAGACATTATCATCATGATCATCATCATAAAGAAGTGAGTGAGTGAGTGAGTAAGGTGAGTGTATGCAAAGTATGCGTGCGTGTTCAAGGATGCATTTGCTACAAGACAAAGGACAACGCAATGCTTACAAAGCTACTTGAGAACGTCCGTTGCTACTAACTACTATCACGTTTGTTCCTTTGCTCTTTGTTCCTTGTTTCTGTTTCTGTTGCTGCTTCAGTTCTTTGCTCATAAACAATACAAGGAAAGCCGCATGCGACAATTTTATTATTATTATTTTTTTTTTGTATATTTTTATTATTATTTTGTAGGCGTGCAGGAGGTGACTTTTTTTTATTATTGTCGCTTCGTGCGTTGAAGGTTCTTTTCTTTTCTTTCTTTCTTAGTATGATTATATTTTGCATTTGTTTTCTTGTTAAATTTTTACACGAAAAAGTCATTGGCAGAAGTCTACTTACGTTAGTTGGCGTAGTTTGCATTGTGGCTTTTGCATAAAAATTTGCTCTATACTGTGGGTCAGGTGGATAAAAATTTTTAATATGTTTTTATTATTCTCTTTCTTTTGTTTTTGTTCAAACAGAAAACACTGTGCAAATTTAAATAGAATATATATATATTTAAGTTTTAAATGTAGTTGGAAATTAATTTTAAATAAGCAATTGCATATCTTTAGCCAATTTCTACAATCTCTAGATTCCGTGGACATAATAACAAAATTTCACACAATTGGATACATTAATAAAGCATTTGAAATAGCAATTCAATTCAAAGTATTTAAGCTACATTATGTTAGTAGAAGAATCCAATATCTGATCTTTTCTATATTCCAAGCATTTCGAATATTGATGTAAATTATTGTTATAATTATTTTGATTTTATAGTCTTATATTTTGAATATCCTTTCATCTCTTTCTCTCCATCTGTTTGATTTTGTATCTCATTTTAATTCTGTTCTCTGTTCTGTTCCTGAATCAGAACTCACTTTAGCCATTTTTGCTTTTAAAATTTAAAATTTAATTTTTATTTTATCCTGTTATTATTTTCCCCATGTGGAAGTCGTCGTCACCGGAAATGGTCGTGGTCGAGTATAAACTTGATATGCTCTCATGTCACAAGTACTCAGTCACAAGTCAATTTACAGGCTCAACACCTGGAATCTTATTGTTGTAAGCATATTTTACAAAATGGTGAAGGAAGGAGATGAAAAGAAATATGAGATGTGCCTCATACTTACTTACTTGTCAAGTGGGCCGAGAGCATCAGTATGCAAAATGAAATCCATGAAGCACACGTTATTAAGTATTTTTTCAATTTTTCCATTGTTGTTGCTACTGGAACTACATTGAGTTATCTCCTTCTCCTTCTCCTTATTCTTTTCCTCTTTTGTCGATTGCCTTTTGTGTTAAAGGTTTAGTTTTACATAGTTTCTGTATTCTTATTTGAATCTGAATTGCGGCATTGTTGCATTAAAAAAACATTTTGTTATTCTAATTTAATACGCATATATACACATGCAACACACACACAAACACACACACACATAGTCACATACACATAAACAATTTAACATTAAAACTAAATATGTAGAATTTGTTGCTTTTGTTGTTTGCTAAATTGTGCGTAAGCCGAGCAAACTTTTACGAAACCAACTATCAAGCGGCTTCACTTCGCTTGACTTGGATTGCCTTGCTTTGCTTTGTTTTCCTTACCAAGCCAAAGCTGATCGGCAATCGGTATAATAAAGGGGTAGTACCTCCTTAGCATGTTGTACGTGCCTGTGGCATGTATCTATGTGTGTTTTTAGCTAACATGATTGCCTTCGTATACCACAACAAGAATGACTACTACATACGAATGACAAAGGCTATGCTATGATGATGACGACGACGCATCCTTGCAACAACATCTCCAATAGTCAGGCCATGCCTAGACAGTCTCATTAGAATTCTATATAGCGGCATAAAATTCCAAAGCCAAAGGATGGAAGAAAGAAAGAAAGATAGAAGGACATGCTGCCAGGCAGCAAGACTGTAGCTTAGAGTTAAACACAGGATTCTGAGTGCTGTTGCAGTATGCCATCCTTATGGAAACTCCTTCTTATTGTTGTTTTGGTTTTTTGTTGGTTATACTTGTATACTTGTGTAGATATGTAGATACACATATTTTTGTTTAGATACTTTTTTTTCTTTTTTGTATATTTTATTTTATTGTTTCGTTGTCGTTGTTGTTATTGTTGGCATTTACTGCGTTTCTCCTACTTCCGCTTCCGCCACTTAAACTGGTTTTTGTTGTTGTCCGTTGCCCATAATCTAGTCTCTCTTCCTTCTCTTCATCATCATCATCTACATCTACATCATCATCATCAGAATCAGAATCATTGTTGTCGTCATCATGAACACAAGAGTTCGAGTTCTTCTTCTTTAGTTGAGAGTTGCATAAATTGAATCTGAATTTGTGAACAAATTGTACACAAGAGACACATTATTTTTGAATTTTGCCTTTTAAATTTGTGGCTTTGCACTTTGTGTTGCGCATATGGATGCTGGTCCGGCCCCCCAAAAGCATACAACTACATACTACATAGAATAATAAAAGCCTTAGGACGATTATGAAGATAATGATGATGATGATGATAATGACGACGACAAACAATAGTAGGAAATAGTAGTAGGTCACTCACTATATTGCACTCTATTCTCTAAATATGCAAGCATTTTGTATAGGTTTTGTCTTATCTCTTGGTAAGAGTAGCAGCAGCTGCATTTGTGGCTACAATAGAATAAGGATATCTCGTCCGATCAAAGGAAACGCATTTAAATCAATAATAATTTCTATTTTTATGTATTTACAACTCACATTTCCCCACACACAGACATACACACACACACACTTGCAATTTAATTTTTATTTACCTCGTTCAATCGTTTACAATCTTTTTATTCTTCCTTCCTCAAACCTTTATCCTTCTATTGTAACTCATGGTTCTATGGTGTTATGGGGCTTGCAAATTGGTCTATGAAATCTAAATGTTTATTTAATCTGTCGCCATTGTAAATTTCTTGTATAAATAATGCAAAAGCGTAAAAAGATGTTGTATTCCTTATTTGAATTTTCTCTCGTATTCTTAATACAATACTTACTCGATTTCTGTATCTTTGTGGTTTTGCAATTGTACTCGTATTGTATTGTATCTGTCTGTGTGTGTGTGTGTGTGTGTGTGTGTGTGTGTGAGTTTGTATCTATGGATGTGTGAGTCCTTGTATTGTACATATTTCTGCGTGCGTGCGTTCTTTCGTTCGTTTATTTGTTTATTTTTGTAAATTTGCAGAAATGGCTCATTGATTGGATTTATTTTTCTATTTATTTATATTTTTCTCTTTATTTTTGTAATTTTTTTTTTTTTCTTCATTGCTTTTCTATTTGTATAAAAATAAGTTGTTTTTTTTATTCTCTGTTCCTTAATTTTATAAATGGTTTTAACTAGTTTTTTTGTTTTTTTTTGTTTGAGACAAATAAATACAAATGGAAAAAATGTGTTCGAATTGGTTTGTTTTTGTTAAGGATAATCTTCATTTTATGTTGTCATGTGTAGTTTGTTTGTTTGTGAATATTTTTTGGTTTGTTTGCGGTTTGCATTAAAAATAAATGTGTGTGGGAAAAATTTATTACAAATCTAAGAAGAGAAGAAATATGAAGAAAGGTTTAAATAAATTAGAAAAACTCAATACAAATCATATAAAATTATAAATATTGTGATATTAGAGAATTTTGATTAAGTTCTTCTAAGGAATACATTTGAAGTTAAAGATTTATCTTTAATTTTGGTGAAAATGAAGTCTTTTCATGTTTGAACCACAATTTTAAACAGAAAAAATAAATTGAATCGCTTTTGTTTTTTAGGTTGAGTTTACATGTGCCATCATTTCACATTCATAAGTAAATATGATGATTTGACACAAAGAAGAGTAGACAACGCACACTGAGGGCTTAGTGCTTTTTTGGTATCTTTTCGTTTTACAAGAAGAGTGTTTTTAACTGTTGAGAATCACTAATTTTATTATTATTATATTGTTGATGTTGTCTTGTTCATTAAATTATAATGACCGATTTATTTTAGTGTTGGTTTTGTAGTATTTACTTATCCGCTTACGTTACTGTTGATGTTGTAAATGTAATTTAATTTGATTAATTTATTGTTAAAATTTTTTAATTCGATCACAGTTGATTGATGTTATGATTAAGAGATTTTAGTTCTGCCCAATAGATTTCAATTCATTTATTTCATATGGCTAATTTTGCTACTAAATATATAAATAACAAATGGGGACAAGCTGAAATTTTTAATTAGTAAATATGCAGTTGTGATACAAGTGTAGGGATGATGACTGTAATCAAGTTTATTAAATTATAAGTTTTGAACATTAAGGTAACAAGCATATAAAATACTAACAGGGCAATTGACAGTAACAACAACAAAGCGAACGTCGGTCATTTTATAATAACAACAGAAGATCTAAACAATCAATGCATCACCTAAAATTGCTATTTGTGCTGTTGCTGTTCTGTTTTGACTTGCCTGTTACCCAACTTGTAAAACAAATGCTGACTTGACCAGACACAACTCAACTAGACTTCACTTGCAAAAGAAACGCCGGCAGTATCGATGCAACTCGACGATGTTATGACTTCTTATGAAAAGCAACTTAATCTTATGACCATTCCATCAATTTTCTTTGATACAATACTTCTTTTATTGCATGTAAAGCTTCAGACTTTAGTTTCCAGTAAAAAAAAAAATCTAAAAATCAGCAGCAGCAATAGCATTAAAAAAGGTGACACAAAAATACACATTTGTTGATGCTGTTGTTGATGTGGTTGTTGGTGTCTATACTAACACTTGCATCGATCTCTTTTACATTGAAAACGTCGTCGGTCATTGAAATTTCAGCACCTTGAGTTTCGAAGCAAGTCCACATAGCAGGATCCTGTACAATATTTTGTAAATAAGTTGCTTTTCATACATCAACGAACACGCTGACGAGTATGAATGAGATCCGCTATGCTGTCTTCTATTCTTTTGACCAGATGCTGAAGCGAAAAAGATGAGAAATATTTTTAACTGACAATAGAATTGAGGCACTAGTGCTAAATATAATACATTCAAAATATTACATTCGGTTTTCAAATTTGCGATATTTTTTTAAATTTTTAACGTAAAGATATTTCGGTTAGGTAAATTCGAACGCCACATGAGAAAAATAAGTAGAAAATGAGATTATTATTTCAAGGAAATTGAAGCTTATTTTCGAATCGGCGGCTATGTCATCAAACAAAATTGTCGCATTAGAGATGAAGTTAATCCTAGAGTTGTTTTAAAAACCAATGAATCAAAAAAAAAAAAAAAAAAAAAACAAATAACAAATAGAGATATCATATAATTAATGCCTTTAATTAAAAATTAAAAAAAAAATATACCTTTAATTTGAATATGCTCCCAAAGAACCTTTAGATAAATTCTTCTTCATCTTGACAACAAAATATGGGTATCACAATGGTTGAAACACTCTTACTGATGTGCTTTTTATTTTGTTAGTACATACATTTATTAATCGTCTAAAAGAGAAATTTGGTTTGCTTTTAATTTAATAAGTTTTGATAAGAAATTGAAACAAAAAAATACTTGAAAAATTAGGTTCAAATGAAATGATATTCTTAGCTTTGTCTTGTGTTCCTTTTGCCCAACATTTCACTCTATAAACTTATTAAGTTTTTTTTTTTGTTTTGGAGGAAATCATCTTTTCCAAAGCTTATCATGTGTTTTCTCTTCCTTCTCCTTTCCAACCACTTTTGAATATTGTATTTTTCATTTTAAAATCCTTTTACATAGATAAGCAACCCACATCATTAATTATTAACATTAATTACATTTCTTAAATTAGCTATTCATGAGGAAGAAAGTTCTTTCAATGCATCCTTTTGAAGCGAATTTAACATCTTTGTTTTCTTACTAAGTTTATTTAGTTATTCAAAAAAAGTTTATCTCTAGAGTTCGCACTCGAAAAATATAAATGAAATCAAAGAAAATTCTGTGCACAAACCAAAGTAAAGACAAAATGAAAGCCAACAACAAATCAAATATTGCTTAAATAGCTTGCTTTGCTCACTTCATCACTTCACTCTGCTATAGAAACCAGATTTCAAGTGTTGCAACATATTCGTTATCCTTGCCTTCGTATGTGTTTGTGTTGTTGTGTTGGTATTTGTTTGTTTATATTGAAAGTTCAAGTAAAAGAAGTTCTAGCGCAAACCAAAAGGAAAACAAGCAAAAAAAAAACAAAAAAGCAAAATGAAAAGGAAAACGCATAAAAAGCTCAACTTATGCTGCCTGCAATCAGGCAATGAACTTGCACTACTTTCGACACACGCAAGAGATGTTGCATATTTCTTGTTGGTGTCTTGCAAATGTTGTAAACCTATATAAATGTCAATGAAGACACATGTGTACGAGTATGTATACAATATAAGTTTAGATACATCTATAAAGTTGTATCTGTTGAGGTACGAGTATGCTGCATGAAATGTCTTAAATATTGCGCGCTAGAATTCTTTACATTGCTAAAGCATCATCACTTCCGCCAAATGTTGAGCGAGTTACTAAACGGCGACAACCAAACTTACCAAGCAGACAAAAACACACATTCAGATACATAAATATCCACACTTCAACATACCGCACCAACTCAACTCTCTATTTCTCTCTCTCTCTTGCTCACATTCCCTCTATACACACATTTACACATACAAATACAAATTACACTTTCCTGGCTTTGGCAGCCACACGCTTAAAACACATGATACTTGCCTCCTGCCTCTTGCGTTCTGACGACTTACTCCTTTGCTTCCTTACTACGTTTGTTGCTTGTATAGAACACATTTCGTCCCTGCTTACTTGATGCTGCTACTGCTTTTGCTTTCGCTTCCTTTGGTGCTTGTGCTGCACAAGCTTGTTGTGATAAACTTATTCTTGTTAAATATTTAATTAAAATGCTTATTATCTCGCACTGCATTTTAATGAGTCTCCCCGTCTCACATCGACCAACGTATCTCTTCTTATGTTTCTTCCCATCATCACCATTCCCATATTCTATACAATTTTCGGTTTGTTTTTTTTTTTGTTTTTTGCTCTTTGTTTTTATTTCATATTCTCCTGTGTCTCTTTTCCATTTTCTCTCTTCGCACCTCCTTTCCCTCTTCTTCCTCTTCCTTGTTCTAGATTGTTGTGTGTGTGTGTGTATGTATGTATTTATGTTTTTGTTTGAGTTTGCTACTTTGCCTGTTATTGCTCGTTGTTCGTCGTTCTTATTATTGTACTTTTGTGCTGCTGCTGCTACTGCTCGAGAGACATAAACTTAACTCTTCCCTTTACCAACACACAACCAACTCAAATTTCTCTTCACACATTTCTACTTTCTACATTGCTTAAGCTTATGTAACCTGCCTGCTTGAATGCTTGGCCGCCTGCTTTCCACTGCTGCTCGTCTCTATTTGCTTTTAAGCCTTCTCGTATGTATGCAGCTAACGTTCGCATGCGTTCAACCGCTTCTACATGCTACACCCAATTTTGTCATTCCATGCCACTTCTTCAACTAAGATTCTCTTGGACCCACTCTTTACAATATACGTGTAGCATGCTCTGCTTTACCACTATGCCCGACCACAAACTCCGCCCAGACAGTAATTAACGACGATTCTATTGCAATTGTGGCAATTGTTTCGGTTTTGATTCCTTCTTCTTCTTCTTTGCCTTCCTTCTTTCGTCTTCTCCGTTTGCTGTATTCCTACAACAGCTAAGCAAATCCCGAGTGCACATTACGTTTATTTCACTTTTCCTTCTCGCAATCCTTCTCTCTACTTTGGTTGCTTATATATTTTTTTTGGTTTACTTCTGCTTCTGTTATTGTTATTGCGAGTTGTAAGTATTTTTTAAGCGTGTTATTTTCATGTCTGGGATTTTGCTGTTGCTTCCTTGGCTTGGTGCTTTGTTTTGCTTTTTCTTTTACTTTTTTGCTTTCCTCTCCTTCCTCTGTAGCATGAATGCATTGCATTTACTGGTTCCTTTGCTTGGTTTTCGGTTTTTTGTTGCATACTTTTAGGATTCTATTGAAATATTTGAAACTTTAGCCGAACGAGCAAGCGTCGTCGATGTCATCCACGTCGTATGCTTAATTTGACTTTTGTTGTAATTAATTGTAGTTGCTTCAGTCATTCTTGGAATCATCCTTTATAAAATCAATATCTTTCTTAATTTAAAAAAAAAAAATATTTGATGAATTTATTCAAGTTATTTTTTCTCGATTTAAATTTTGATTATTCTTATCTTCTACTTTTCATTGCAGAGGCTTTGGCTTCATAACGTTCAGTGATCCAGCTAGTGTAGATAAAGTTTTAACACAAGGTACACATGAACTAGATGGTAAAAAGGTAATTGCTAATTGCTCACTTTATCTCTCTATTTAACTATTTCATTATTAATTTTTTTTTTTTTTGTTATCCGTATATTTTTTGTAATTTTACACACGTTGATGATTTTTATTTTTTGAGTTTTTTGTTTGTAATTTTACAAAAGCGTCGTCAACAACTTCAAATCAATATTTACCAAACAAATTTTTCAAACAAAAACAAAAAACAAAACGATGAGAAGAGAAGAGAAGAAAATAGAAGGAAGAAAAATGAAAAAATAGCAAAATGAATCAAAGTAAACACAGCGTGAAGTAAGCGCAAACATGAAAGGAAAATATTTAAACGCTCGAAAAACACAAAAAAAAAAAAAAAAAAAATAGAAAACAAAAAAATAGAAACGAAAATTGAAAAAATTATTGGTGTGTGTAAGCTGTTTGTTGTTGTCGGCAAAGTTTGCGCTCAGCTTTTGTTTGATAGTCAAAGTACATACACAGATACAAGATACAAAGGTAAATTCAAAGGCATTTT
Organism: Amiota minor; assembly: GCA_037043295.1. Lineage (NCBI taxonomy): Eukaryota > Metazoa > Arthropoda > Insecta > Diptera > Drosophilidae > Amiota > Amiota minor. The sequence continues at coordinate 1,164,362 of JBAMAW010002805.1, forward strand.
GTTGGCCAAACAATTTTAATTACGACAATTTGTGCAAAGGCGGCACTGACGTCAAATAAAAAAGGACTTCAGATAAAAAATGTAAAGATATGCAAATAATAACAAAGATATGATGAGGAGTTTTTTTTCCATTTCGCCATTTTGTTTAGTTGTTAGTTTAAGAGCAAGTTATCGTCATAGCGCAAAAAGGTCACAAAGACACACATACAGAAATGCATACTCACCCATCCAGGGGCGGATTGGGCTATGCAGAAGTTCATAGGCAATGCAAGTGCTGGGGACACCAATATTTTCAATAAATTTTATTAAAATGAAACTATTTGCCACCATTTTTTTCAATCTAAGAAGTAGTTTCCTTTTGAAACTCAAACATGGGAAAGTGCCACTAGACCTTTCTTAACTAAATACAAGTATGTTGATGCTTCCAAAAGACAAAAAACTTTATAGAAATTAATAAAAGCATTATAACTATTGACCTTAACATAGTTTTCTCACGGGCCCATAGAAACCTGCCTACATTCCTTATCTAAGTAATCCCGTCCTGCCCTCACTCATCAAGTCAGTTAAAACCTTTTGAGTTATGAAATGTTTTCATCTTTAGTATTTCATAGAATGTTTCACATTAAGTGAATTAAAGCT